>CM067070.1:30421093-30946093 GCA_033980235.1 Diadema setosum
GATTAAGCCTAGAAAATACTGACATTTTGTCTAAAAACAGTTAACCGTGAACACTACATTTGTAACGTTAGATCTGGTATGGTTGGGTGTTCATAATATCGGACACCTAACGTTTTTTTATCAATAGAAACGTGAAAAATCTCACAATTTGCCTGAAATTTTACTCGCACGTGTGGAGAAAATACTCCGGATTCACAAGCGCGCACTAAAAATGCGATCTGAGGTACGCGCTCTAGATGGCGGCTTCGAACGCGTGGGGTGTCATTTTTTCCGCACTCAGTTGCCGGGCTCATATCGACCGACCACCCCGCCCTCTATTGATAATACGTATGAAGCGTACTTCAACGCGTTTTTTCGACAAGCTGCTGTTTTTTTCTAGTCGTAATTTTTTCCCCAATAATATTTGAATATATTTTGAATCCTTCGATATTACTTTTGAAGGACTGTTTGATGAATTTGACTTGATTTTCATTAGGAAACTTTTCATCGTAATTGAAATAAATTAGATGAGTCGGTTTGTTTTTTCACATTCATTTCTCGTTTCTGCATCAACTCGTACGGTCGTAGCGGGCGACAAAATGTTTATGCCATGTGTATGTGTAACGTGTGTGCACGATCGTACAAGCGGCGGTGACAATTTTGCGGTCAAAATCGTCAAATTTATTACGGAAGGTCAAAGGATACTCTACATCTAACAACGAGTCAGCAAAGGTAGGCCTAGTTATATGTAGTTACACGATAAACCTTATTCGATTTTGTTAAATTTCGGTAATTTAGAGGGAATTCTTAGTTGTTTTCGCCACATTTTACTCGGTAGCGTAGCCCAGTGAAGAATCGAACACCGTTGCGCGTAGTCCCATGCGTACATTTTCTTTCTGTACGCGCAATGCCATTATAATGCGCGGTCGGTCGTTATGGACCCGGTCGGTGGGTTGGACCCCTACCATACGTGGTAGACCTAACTTCAGGGCCTACATCTAACGCTGGACTAACGTTAGTGTATTATAGGACTATTAATACTAGTGCTCATCTCCCTTCAATATAATATTTTCAGCTCACCAAGATTTTCTGGTTCTGGCCAAAGCCATGGCTACCATGACTTTTCCTCTGCAATTCATGATAGATTTGCAGGCATGCCTGGACCGCAGAAACTGTGTGACTGCATGGTTAGCACTGGCATGATCAGTAGTCAGACTGTACCAGACTTGCAAACATGTATAGGCCTAGTAAGGGTAACCTACTAGGTCTCGCGCAGGGACCTAGGGTGGTATTCTGAAAATCTTCCTAAGTTTCTTCCTAAGTTTCTTCCTAAGTCAGAAACTTAGGAAGTGCCTAGGAAAGACAAAATTGGTATTCTGAAATTTCTTCCTAGGCACTTCTTAATGCAAATTAGGCCATCCTTATCCCCGCCCACGTCCTTTCCTGAGCCAATACGAAATGCCGTATCATAAGGAACTAACCAATGACAATCGCATATTACTATGACGTAGGGTCAAATACACGAGTGCGCGGCATGTCCCCTTTCTCACGCTCATTTGGCGCATCAAAGTACATGTGCGCGCAATGACTGACAAGCGCGCCTATCACGATGCTTGCAGTTTGCTATTCTTAACAACGTACTTAGGACAGGGGTGGAGCTTTCCTAAATATTTTCCTAAAATTCTTTCCTAAGTGCATTCTAGAATACCAATTTCTTCCTAAGTCAGAAATTTGCATATTCCCACCCCCTTCCTAAGTTTCTTCCTAAGTATACTTAGGAAGAAACTTAGGAAGATTTTCAGAATACCACTTAGGAAAAAATCCTGACTTAGGAAGAAATTTCTTCCTAGGAAGGATTTCAGAATACCACCCCTAATGATCGCGCATAGCGTAACTGCGTATAGCAAGCGATATTACGCGTAGGACTAAGCGCAAAATTTGCGATACGCCCATGGAATAAACATACCTGACTTACCGCTCAACATGAGAAGGAAGTAGGTAAGAAATTTTGATTTCCAACAAATTTTCCACTAAATTTTCAATTTTTTACCTTGTATAAACCTACCTTCCCTTAAAATCTGTTCTAAGGATGTTGTAGCCTAGACGTGTCGTCTCGCTTGTATCGTTCGTTAGTCGATAGAATTCGTAATTTGTTCGATCGATCGTTTACCACGTGACGTCATCATATACAAGAACAATGTATACTGCCAGCTACGCTGAAATACTGTTAATAAATGTTGTTTTAAGTCAAATTTTAACACAACGATTATAATATTACATAGGAATAAATATTTCAGTCTATCGAAGTTGAAGTGTGATATTAATTTGAATTTGCTTGTGATTTTTTGCGCTAACTTGTGATATATTTGTGACAGGGGAGGGCCATAATGATACTGAAGAAAACAAATTTATATGAGAGTGTGACAAATGGGTGACGAAAATGAGAGGGTGACGAATGGGTGAGCACACACACAAAGACACACACACACACACACACACACACACAATATCATTAGTTATCCCCTGCTTATGTTCACGAAATACGGGCATTCGGCCTCATGGAATATGGCACCAGACCGTAGATATTTCCCGTATTTCGTAAGAACAAGCAGGGGGTAACTATTTTATCTTTTAGTGTAAGTGCTAACCTTCTTCTCGCTGATTTCCCCTCGTGAATGATGTTGAAATCGTCGGCTGTCAGCCATGACCATGTTGGCTTAGGCCTACGTTTCGCGAGCTGATTACTGCATGCGATGCGCGCATACATGCGTACACCAAAGAGATTTTCCCCTCTTTGACGTACACGTACACGCCATAAGATACTGCAGTGCAGTAGATCATAGATATAAGTTGCTGTTGTTTATCAAGCGTCTAGTGGTCTGAGGTTATGTGCGCAATACGTTTGAGGACCGCGCGCTGTCAATTTGTTTTGTAAAGGATTAGCGCGCACTTTCCTATAAGCGTCTTTGGTACACGCGCAGCTTACTGTGTAATACAGTATCATGACGTCATATCACGTCATACGGGAAATATTCAGTGGTTGATTGACCAATGAGATTACAGAATTCACCATCACTAAAAGATAAATGTTAATATTTTACTTTTTTTCCATTTTATATTACGTGTATATTATTGGTTAAAGTGATTAGAAATATTGTAAGAAAACTTTATAAATGATAATCATTAACGATTATGAAAATTTCAATGATAAAAACAATGATACTAAGAATGATAACATGATGATGGTGGAAGTGATAATAATAATAATGAAAATGATAATGATGATGATTATGATGATCGATGATGGTGGTGGTGATAATAGTAATAATGATAATAATAACAATAATAATAACAATAATAATAACAATAACAATAACAATAACACATATTATAATACTAATAATAGTAATAACACATATAATAAAAATAACAATAATATACACAAGTTAGGTAAAACTGCTGTTGCTTAACAGGGACAGATTTAATATCAAGTGAAAAAAAAAAAATATTCTACGAAGCCGGAGCACGTTACAGCCGCAGAGGGGCAGACACTTTCACGCATTAAACTACAGAGGGCGGCTGCGCGATCTTTACATACCCCGAGAAATTGAACGCATAAAAAAAAAGTCCGACATACAAACGGCGATAGCGCACTACTCCGTCATCGTATCATCAGGAGATTCTGGGAGGTGATTTTTCTGCATTTTCGTGATATTCATTGAGAAATTCAGGTACGATTATGGAATAACTTCTATTATAAGACCATTTCAAATTTTCGTGCGCGATATCTAGACCCTCAACCATACTGTGCAAGTGATGACTGTGATGTGCAGTGTTAGCTAGACTAGTATTGTGATATGCTGCAGAATTTATGCGCATGCAGCTAGCTGCACGCGTATTCTGCACTCTGAGCGCGCCGAGTCTGCCAGGTTTGCTAGTCTCCAGAAAGAAACTTTTTCTACAACTTGTCATATGATTCCCTGCGGGCAGAGTCAAGTTACTGGTGAAACAATCTTTTTATATCTACTCCCCTAAATTATGGAAGAAACTGCTGTTTATATTGTTTAAAAAAAATAGAAAAAAAAATATACGGTATTAGGAAAAAATATACAGGAAGGACTATACAGAGTCTGAATGATTAGACTAAATTGTTAGTTACTGCTTTCTTCCGTGGGTTTGTTAGTTACTGCTTTTTTTCCGTGGGAAAAATTGCAAAGTTGAATCAACTGGATGCAGTTACTGCTTTTTGCAAAAGTGAAAAATTGATTTTTTGGTCACTTTCATTTTTTTTTTCTGCAAAACTGACCTATTAACATTGAAGAGCATTGGGTAAACTATTCATTTTTGCAAAAAAGTAAATTCATAAAAATGTCAGTTACTGCTTTTTTTTTTTCCGTGGGGGGGGGGGGGGGGGGACAGTTAGGGTGTACTAACTGTTATTTTTTTTTTGAAAAGGCGAGATAATAGCTCTGCTGTTATAAGGTTTTGCCCCCCAAAAAGTTCGTTTCCTCAGTGTCCGGGAATATGGCTCCCCTCACCAGAACACGGGAACTTATTGTTGATGTTAGAAGTCTAACGTTAAGCCTACTGATACGGCACTGAATAGTTAGATTTAAGTATTAACGTTAACAGTTAACGTTACTGTATAGACTCTACTGGTAGGCCTACTTATAGCCTATTTATATCCCTACATCGTGGCACAGACGGTCTAACGTACATTGTAATTACCGTCAGGTTACCTAGACTAACAGTTACACACTCTATAGATCTAGCGCTTACGCTTGTACAAACTGTTAGAAACTTTATATCTACGGTAGAATCCTAGGTTACTTATGCAATCGTGATTTTACTGTATCTGTTATCAAACACTGGAGGCCCGCTAATGGTGCCATTGTGCTATTGTAGTATTAACAAGGGAGATTTTTATATGAATTCTATAGAGTCTAGTAGTCTGCTAACGTTAGAATCTATAGCATCCATAAACTATCTTCCGTTTAAGGGGCTTCTCACTTCTACAACAGGTCAGGCAACACTTCCTGCTAAAATTTGATTCGAGGCAATCTGGAACCGCTTGTAGTTTGGAATAATATTATAAATTCACCGCGGCATAATACTTCCAAATCATGTTTATACCTTTGGGAACAGTGATTTCAAAATAAAATGCTCAAGATATCACATTTGATGCATATAATTATGGTTTACGTCTGTTGAATAACAAAACATCCTACTATATACAATCTTCTCTATAAAGCCTAAAATATAAGGAGATGTCAGTATTTTTCTCATTAAACCATAACTGAAGATGGTTTAGCATGGAAAAATTTCTGTTATAACTATTGTTCACATTTTGTGTATTCAACAGCACTTAACATCAATTATATCGATTCACATTTTTACAGTGGTGGTTTCTATCTCTATCTCACAATGTGGAACTATATGTGACCCTGCACAATGTCTACAAAACCAACAAAAAGTCGCCAGACAGAAATTTTCAGTTATGGACTGCTTCTGGAAGAACGGAATCTATATATGTTTTGAAAATAACTCCATTCAAATGGACTCCCCTAACGTATCTAAATAATGGAAAGAAAACATACAGTATGGAAAGTGTGAACTGAGAAAAAAGGCTCTGAAGTACAGGGTCTGTTTAAGCGCTTAATCGTTACCTAGCTGTATTAGATGAGGTATGAGAGAGACAAAAAGAAAAAAAATAACCGGGATGTTAACCACCGGACCAACAATAATGAAGGGATTATCAGAAAAAGCTGAAATTAAGCATGCTGTATCAAAATATTCTGCCCTTGATTAATGGCAATTTTCAAAGCAGTAGCATCATCCTTTCAAAAGTTATTACAGTTGAGAGTGAAGAGGGTTCAAAGGATTTTCAACAAATGTAAGGGGCCTCCAAAATACCTAATCACAATACTCTATCAAAAAACGGGTTGTAGACAAAACTGCTGAAAACCCACCTTTCTCATTCAGTTTATCATACCAAACTCAAGAATAATGTAGAACAAGAATATTTCTTTCAGAAAATATGGACAAATCGGTTCAACCATTTTACCTTTCTTGAGTCCTCACGTAAAGATCAGACTTTAAGCTTCAAAATGATATGCCTGTATATTGATTCCAGTTCTCAGTGCGTCCGTTGAGATTTTTCAAACTCATAGGAAATGCTGAAAGAATACAGTATTTCCAATTAACGTCCATTTTTTTTTCTGACATGAAATAAATTGTTGATTCGACCAACATATCGTCGGTGTTACCACGAACCGACGCTATTTCGTTTTTGAGCGAAAATGCAATTCTGAGAAAATCGCGTTTAAAGATCTCACAAGTTTCAGACAACATTTTCAATGACTTTTCCTGTCTTGTGTGTGAAAATTTTGACAGGGTGATGAGAGTGGAAGTTGTTCTTCCTATCCATAGTGTAATTTTAGTGTGAATTCAAAAGAATTACGATATTTCTAAAATCGTAAATCCATCGTTTCTTGCGCGCACCATAGGTTATGTACTTAAGCGCGGGTCTCACGAACCGACGTAAGTAAGTATTACGCCGGTTCGTGAGACCCGCGCTGTAGGGCCTGCACAATAGGTAACGTGCAATACGCGTGTATTTACGAACCGTCGCTATTTCATTTTCGTATGTGTTTACATACAAATACTATTAGGGCTATACCTGCTTATCAACAATAACCTTATTAATTGAAATTAATTGTCATGTAATGATTATTGTGATGATTATAATACAATAGGTGATAATTAAGATGATAATATAAGCCAGTTTCTCTTAACTATTCTAAAAAGCGTGTTGTCCTTGTTTTCATCTTCATTTAGCATTGTTATTAGAACTGTCGTTGATCGCTCCAAAGATTTCTTTGCCCTCCCCCCTCCTTTTTTGTGTGGATATATTATTCAACACTTTTGCACGTGGGCATTTATCATTTGGTAATTAATGTACTCGGTATACTGTGTTTCATATTTTTTTTTTACTTTTTACTGTGTTTTTTTATACTTTTTTAACTTACTTTCTCTATTTTTCACATAATTTTTAATTCAAATTCAGTTCACTTCTTTCATAATAATTATGAATGTTTGTTCTAAGATGAAGGATACCGCTAAATATAGGGAAAAAGATGTGCCAGTCAGTAATGATTACTTGCATTTACTCATCTTTCATACTCATGCACTCTGTTATTTCTTTCTCTGAAATAATCTATTAATTTCTTTATTTCTTATTATTCCACATTATTTCGTCGGTCGCATCACGAACCGGCGAATGTTCGAATTTGGGTCAATTTTTCAAAATTCACTTTTTTCCATTTTTTGAATGTCCATACCAAACTCTATCTATCCCCAAAATATCAAATCGCAAAATTCACGAAAACATGTATTTTTGGTAGTGACGAATTTTCAAAATGTCCAAATGCTGCAATTTGTGACATTACGAACCGGCAAATTTTCGTATTCGCCGGTTCGTAAAATCCCTGTTCAGACGGAACACACGTGAGGTATGTGGGGCGAATCGAGGAGCTTGCGAGGCCGCGAGCGAGGGCTCGTCATCACCATCAGTCCCATGCACTTGGAATTGTGCTGGTATGTAACTACTAGGTGCATTTTGTTGCTTATTTGTTATTTAATCTTCTGTTTAAAAACAAAAGTAATGGTAATCGGGGCAGGTTAATGTGTAATCATAAAATATTACATCAGAGAAGTAGAATTGCTCGACATTATCATGTAAAAGTAGCTTTCCTGTGTATTTCATTTCCTTGTAGATCCTACACAGTCGTACACCTAGCCACCATTTTTGTCGAAGGGGGTCCTTGGTCAGAGATAACGCAATCCTCCCATACAACCCGGATGCATTGTTTTTCAAACTAAAGCATAGTAGAATCTATAAACTGAAAAAAAATATCGTGTAGCAAGTGCAAATACCCAGGTAAAACTGAAAATAGGCCCAAAGTAATAAATGATTATCATTGTTTTTAAAGATTCATGTTGTTGCATTAAAAAAAAATAGTATTTAGGCCCTAAGTAAGAATGGAATTGCATGATGAGACTGTTTAGCGTCAGTGTGTGTTAAGTCAGTTATAGTTACATATAGCTTCCTTAAGCATGCAAGAATAACTGCTCTGGCCTTTACATTGGGGTACTGTCTAACTAAAATCCTGCATAAACAGTAAATTTATAGGCTAGATCGAGGTTGTATTCACCGGTATGTTACTTATTTTGATTACCGGGACAGATATCAATGAACTTTCAGAAAAATTAAACGAAGTTGATTACCGGTACCGGTACTCACAGTTTTTTTTAACACTCATGTACAAGTATAAGCCTATATCCAGGGATTTTTATTCTATATAAGTTACCGCGGTATCCTATTTGTGCCCTGATAACACTGACATGATTTTCCTTATTTATATCTTCGGGATAATTCTAGGAGCAGCAGGCCACTACAAGCAGGAGCCGAGTCCCCACAAACAAAGGCAGCACCGCTATCATTACAACTGTAGCAGCTAGCATCCCAGGAACATCAGCAGCACCTCTCGGCGCAGGAGCAGCATTAGCAGAGCCTGTAAAGTGCAACTGTAGCAGCTGAACTTCTCCATACAATTGTAGTCGCGAAGCCTCTATGTACTACAGTAGGCCTACCGACAGTACTATTGCAACAGAGCGTCTACGTATGCTACCGTAAAACTCTACATTTGTAGCAGCATGATCCTAACTTTCAACTGTAGCAGCTGAGCCTTTCAGACTGTAGCAGCAGAGCCTCTACGTACAACCGCAGAGAGTAGTGGTGATGAGGATGTTTTTCCTTCTACCTATAATGGTAAGTTTGATTCGTAACAAGTGATTATGGTACCGGTACTTGTGGACCATAAAGTGTACCGGGAACCAGTTATTCACAAACATTTCTCGGTTTACGGTGAATGGAATAGGTCATTTATTACTTTCAGTGGAATAGATGATTGAACAATACTATGTCATTTGACAGAAATCACTGTTTTGATATCTGGAATGTAATGTAGTCATACCTTTTCTGTAATGTCGATCTTATCTAACTCTACTGTCAAGTATCTTATGCAGATATTAACCTGGTGAGAACAGGCTCATGTTGATATTACAAGCTCTTCCCTAGGCACCTGCTTGAGCATATTTGGGGGAAGTTTCTAATGGCCTTACTGTACAGTATATCAATGTTGACTGCTACTCAATGTATTAAAAGAGAAAAAAAGCAAGCACTAACACTTCTGTGTATATTAAGATTGTTAGGTTTTTATGTGAAAGACATCACATTTCTAATCAAAGAATGTGTAGCAGTTATCATTATTTACCTTTGCCAACCCCAAGGTGTAAAAGCTCGACCAATAGCACCTGAATTACTATGCCCTTCAGAGATCAGCAGACTTTGATGACAATTTTTTTTTGCATTTCAAATAGGTATGCTGGCTGTAGCTATTTTCATTTTGTCTCACAAAATGTCGTAGGTGATTGCCTGTAAAGAATTTCCTTATGTTACTTTGTTTTTTCTTCTGAAATTGTGCTTTAGCTCTAAGAAATACTCTTCTTCACATTTTTCAAACCTGCAGGTACTTGTAATGTTTTATCACATAGTGTATGACACAACTGTCAAATTTCTCACTGAAATTGTCCATACAAGTTTTTGTGTTTTTGAACCACCGTAGGCATAGATGTTCTTGTCAAGTGGAAGAGGGATGGTTCTATGAATCCTGTCAGCTCAAGTGACCTCTATCATGCTCAACGGACCAAACCGAAACAAGATTCCTGCGTACATATGAGAAGTGAAAATGGCTGGTGGAAAGGGAGGGTGCTTCAAGTCTTCAACATGCCCATGGATGGACGTAGGATGTCAGATGACGAGGGCATTCCTCTTCCTGCCTGAGGTAATTTGAATACATAGTTACTGATTTGTTCCACATCAATAAGTTTATCAAGATATATTATGTCTTTTTTTCATTTTAAAATGATGTAGAGATTTTTATGCATAGTATCATGTAGGTACAATGTACTTTCATTGCATTACCATTTCAATATAAATGTTCAATTCTGTGTAATGAATAAAACAAATGTCGTAATTGCAGTTTGTAATGACTGTAGGATGCTGAAGACTGTTAGCTTTCCACTTCCTTTCTTTAAAAGTCTGATATTGATTATTACTTACAATTTATTATGTCAACGTCTCTTCTCAGTCCCAAAACAAAATCAATTACTGATAATTTGTTTATGTGCATGTAATACACTGTAGATTCTAGTGTCCATGATAGATGTTTGCAAGTATATCTAGTATAAATCTTGTTGATTCTACCCTCAGGATGGTCACATAATTTTTTTCATTGATGCATTGTTAACATCTTCCCCAGCAGTATCGTTACTTGCGACAGCAGTAGCAGAGCCTCAACGTCGATTTGTGACAGCTGAATCCCCAGAAACATCAGCAGCACCGCTTGAAGCAGCAGCAGCAGCAGCAGCAGCGGAGCCTGTACATACAGCCCTAGCAACTGAGCCTCTAAGTACGACAACAGTGGTAGAGCCTCTACTTACAACTGTAGCAACTGAGCCTCTACTTACCATTGTAGCAGCAGAGCCTCTACTTGCAACTTTAGCATCTGCACTTCCAGGAACATTAGCAACACTGCTAGAAGCAGCAGCAGCAACAGAAGCAGAGCCTCTACAAACAACTGTGGTGTCCGCATTCTAAGAAACAACGCAGCAATGTTACCTTTGAAACTGAAGGTAATTCAACTGGAGTTGAGAAGTTCAGGGCATTGTATAACTGTTGTTTGTATTTCTTGCATTATCTGTCTGTGTGGTGCAAATTCCTAAAAAAGCAATTATGAGCCAAAACTTAATTTTCCAATAACAAATGTAAAATAATTTAAACATGTGATAAATACTTTGATTATCTTTTTTTTTTCTTTTATCCTTCACTCTTGTAAGAAAAAGTTTGTGGCAGGCAACCTGTAAAATTTAAAGAAAATAGTTTGTCTTCTGCAAACAATAGTTAAAAAAAAAAACAGTAAATGAAGTAACAATTATTCAACCAGACTTGGCAGTTTCATCAAATTATGTAAAGTTTGTTTTCCTTGCATTAGGTGTACCTGATTTCAATATGAAAGCAGACTAAGTCTTCCACTCTTATTTCAGATTACAAAGAATACTGAACCTTGCTGGATGATGGAAAACTGTTAAATCTCGAGAAAGCAATGTCCCTGTCAGACATTGAAGAACCGATTTTGAGGTAACCGGACACAGGAAAGCAATAGAAAACTGTTTGTGAAGTGTAATGGAAGTACAGCATATTCATATTATGCTGTATGTATTCTATACTGCCCTCTATCTAGTCTTGTTGGTATACATCTGGTTGTATGTACATTATTATAGGTAGTGCACTAACTGTTGACCAACTTTCCTAAAATAAAGACCATTTAGGCAAACTATTGTACATGTTTCTTGTAAGGAAAGGAAAGGGAATTATTGGTGAATTTCTTGCTCATAGTGCCTTGTACAAATATAGACTTGGTGCATGATCAAGTTTGTAATACTTTCTGGTAATTATTTTATCTTCAGTGTTACATATTTGCTACATGCTTTCAATAATTTCAACACAGTTTCACACAAATCGACCAATTTTTATCACTTCGGGAGGACCTTATTCAATATAAAAGAAACGATAGAAATAAAGTGTAGTGTTCCAGTATGTATTCCATTTATTGTCTCTTCATTGCAAATTTGGAAACTACTGCCATTGAGGCTTTTGAGGGAGTGGAAGATAGATGTCAGTGCAAAGCCAGAAGATTTTCATGTGGAAGAATATGTAGGTACTGACATCAGTTCTTTTCCTGATAGATCTTCAGTTGTCATGAAAAAATTCATGGAATCTAAAACAGAATTGTCAAAAAAAAAGCTGAACAGTGGGGAAGCCTACAAAAAGTCAGAAATATTTGTAGATGGTAGAACACATTTTAACCATCAAAGATGTGATTTAACACGTAACCATATCAATCTTTTGGCTATGATTGCCTCAGTGAAAATGGCAGAATGTCTTTCAGACTATATTATTATGCCTTGAAAATTCTGGTCCTAGAAAGAGAATGGCTAGCCAGACATGTTATTAACATGTTGTCATGTTGTCCCCCATCCTAAGGACAGCAAAAAGAGACAAATGACGTACACTACTCTCCTCCCAGCAGTCCAGTAGTTGGCAGACTGTTAAAGTTTGTAGACTCGTGTTTATAAACACATTGGGTATCACTTTCATTAATTCAACCCTGGGCAAAATTACCTTGTGAAGTGTGAGGAGAATGGTACACTTGATCATGTTATTGCACTATTTGTGACTAACACGCATACTACTGTAATACATTAAAGTCAAGGAAATGCAGAACTTCTCACCAATTTACAGGTCAGATTACCTCGTGAAGTGTTGGGAGAATTTTGTATTTTGTACATGTTATTGCACCACTTTTATAGTGGTCAGAACACAATTTTGAAATGCAACAAATGCCTAACTTCTCATTCCAAGTGAGATTACATAGTGAAGTATCATGGAGAATGTCACATCTATTTTGTATCAATTGTAATTTAATGTATTGTAATAATAGTGTGCAATGTAATTATTGTGAGCTGTCGAGAATGCAAAAAAAAAAAAATCACTCTCTGAATTTACAGGTTATATCTGGAAGTTTGAGGAGAATGCTTTGTTTTGTAGTTACTGTATGTAATTATGAACACACATGTGGAATGGTGCATTTTGAATTAATAAAATGCAGAATTCTTCACAAACTTGGGGACTGGTGAATAGAAAAAAAAAAGAACAAAAAAAAAAGAGGAGTGAGAGAGACACAGATACCTAGAATTGGGAGAACAAGGTGATTATGACTGCTTTGTAAGAGGGTATGTGTGTGTGTGTGTGTTTGTTCGAGTGTGTGTACTGGTATGTGCATGTATAGTGTGTGTTTGTGTATGTTTGTGTTTGCATGGGTGTAATTATATTCTCTCAATAATGAATTTACACTTTTTTATAGACAGTGACTACCAGGCGCACTTTTAGTACTCATCCAGTAGTCAATAAAAACCCATTGCACAGTTTGATAACATTACTGGCATCAACAATTAATGTGTCAGAAAGTAGGTTGTGTGTGTGGGTTCGAGTGTGTTTACTGGTATATGTGCGTGTATGTGTGTTTGTGTATTAAATTTGTGTTTGTATGGGTGTAATTATATTCTCTCAATACTGATAATGACTTAACACTTGTAATATTTATAGATAGTGACAGGGCTGCCAACATTTGAAACTAGTTGAGAGTGAGACTGCCATAGGCCAATGCTATGATTTAGGAGGCAAAATGAGTGAGATCAATAGAAATGCATGCAAATGAAATAAAGTTTTAGAGTGAGAAAGGACCAAAATGAGTGAGTCTCACTCTCGATGAGTGAGAGTTGGCAGCCCTGCAGTGACTACCAGGCACACTTTAATAGAACAGTACTCATCCAATCAAAAACCCATTGCACAGTTTGATAACATTACTCGCATCAACAATTAATGTGTAAAAGTACAGGTAGGTTGTATAGTTTCAGGTGCAGCTACAAAATGATATTTAGTATCAAACAAAGCAGAAAATTCCGCTTTCATCACTCTCTTAATATCATCATCAATGTGCGGTTATAAGACACGTTTTTATACGTTTAAAGAAGTCCCGATTCTTTAAACGCGATTATCTCGTAATCGTGTTTCCGCGCAAATTCGAACATTCGCCGGTTCGTAATGCGACCGACGATTTGTGACTTTTACTTTGTCACAATTTTTATCGGTGTCATTATTGTCATTTGGCTTGCATGCGAATTCACTCATAATTCCTCATTTTCCATCTTTCTCTTTCCTGCTCAACAGATTCTTTGATAGCTGCACTTGATCATATAAAAACATAAAACTCATCCTGCATGCACTCTTCGAAACTGATAAACTCCTAAAAATACATAAATATCAAATTTATCAGAATTTCAAGCTTCATTTTAAATATATAACAATGGTCATGTTTTATTATGCCTTTTGCAGCAATATATTGAAGAGGTACATTATACAATCGAAGAAACATAGGGTCTCAATAAAGTATCAAATTTGAATTATTCAGAGATGAGTAATGACAATGGGAAGGATAACAATTGTGGAAGAGCTCCATAAATCAATAAATATCTAATGGCAAATGGAGATGGAATCAATATTAAAGAATATGCGTAATTCAAGTTCATTATTACATCAGTTCTTGTGTGTTCACAAAAAGAGAAACACAGTTCGAACATGCGCACCAAATCTTACAATGTACATTTACATCTATAGAGTGCGGACGGAACATATACAAAAGAAAGAATAACATTCTCAAATTAATATATCAAGCATAATTATGTATATGAACATAAAAAGATGTTGCTGCATATGCATGAAGCTTGAGAGTGCTGCAACACACATTATGCTCAGATGGAAACTTGATGTATATCATACAAAAGAGAAGAGGTACTGCATGTACATGTTGTTACACTACTCACAGGACAGTAGAGAAAAAGCAAGAGAGAGAGAAGGAAATGGGTGTCTAAAATAGGTCGATGTAAGGAGTGCCAAGCCAATTAAGTCTCTAATAGAAGTCATACATATATGAAAAGGAAACAAATTAATCACAACATAAATGATCGTGCTCATATTAACCAATAATTAGCATCTAAAAATGTGTGTAGAAAGCCCATAATATCAGCCTTTCGCCCCGTAGGCTTGTTACATATGAGAAAAGAGAAATTTTGGCCGACCGCCCCCCCCCCCTCCGAATCCTTAATCCACCAGTACTAAAACACATGTGCTAGCAAATTCACAAGAGGGGTGGGGAAATTCGGCCAAAATTGTGTGTGGTTAAGATAATTAAAAAGAAAGGTCATCGGCAAAACTACGGGGTGGATGCAGACGAATTTTCATGTGATGACTAAAGAAAAATGCAGCCAAAGGGGGGGGGGGGGGGGGGGGGAAGGACGGTGGAGAGGGGCCAAGGCTAATTTGCCTCCCCTCCCCCCCCCCCCCCCAAAAAAAAAAAAACAAAAAAAAAAAAAAAAAAAAAAACCAAAAAAAAACAAAACACGCCACTGTTTTACAGCACCTTTAAAGGACTCTTATTTTTTTTTTTTTTTAACAAACGTCTCGAAGTAAAGAATTCCATATTGTAGGCGAAATGTAGACCGATACAGTGTATGAAGTGTACATCCCAAGCTATTAAAGAAAAAAAAAACAGATTATGAATATTATTTAAAGTAAGAATTTCAGAGCGTTTAATCATCTTTAGTCGAGTTGCAAATGACATGTGCATATTTAATAAGAGCAGTTAACTTCGAAGCGCCCCCAAGCCCTTCTATATTTAATCATTTATGTCTAAAGGTAGTGCTAGGGCATCCCGGTGGTCTAGTGGTTATGGCGCTGGTCTAGTAATCCGGAGGTCGTGGGTTCGAATCCCGCTCGGGCTGCCTGTGATTTTTTTTTTTTTTTTTTCACAGCAGCCCACAAGCTGCACACTGCAGTTGCATGTGTTACTACGGATGGAGACAAATGAATAATCTATTATTTTAATATACAATGTTTGACATCCCTTTTGGAATCACTTTCTTTAATTGTACATTTAGAGACATAATGAATTATTATTAAAAGAAATCATATTTCTGTATTTTGTTGTGAGTTTGCATGGGAGCATACACGTATCATAATTTACAATTTTAGTTAAATAAAGAACATCTCATAACAGAACTGTCTAGTGATGGTTGAATGATTATGTCAATTTGTTATAAGTCCTATCAGTTATATGGAGTGCATTTCCCATGTTTATAAGAATCATACGTAACACATTCAAAGTGGGTTGAAGACAACAAAATAATAAATAAAAGAATAAAGGAGAATAGAATGAATTACAGTTTGCGGTGAGTTTGGCATGTCATTAACTGGAAGAATATTATCATCTAGCAGAGATGCATATTTGATTATTTGTTGCATTAATTTCATAAAAATACATACATGTATAACATGTCTCAATCAACATTTAGAATGTTTGCAAAATGTAGATGAACATGTATCATGAACATGGTTGAAGATGAAGCTGGAACTTTTTGTTAATGGGTCTATTAAGCTACCATTTGTGACTCTCATTAATCTGTTTTCTGTGAAAATTCGTACAGCGAGCTAAAAGTTTCTGATATACACATTTTGACAGTGTGACACATTTGGTTATGCCCCCGACAATTTAGATTGACTCTCGCAATTATCACCGTTTACGAAAAATAAATCAGTGAAGGGCATGTTAATCCTCAGTCGATAACTATTACAACTATGCAATGATTATTCAACCATCTACATTACAGCATCATCTGAATATTGCCAATGTGCACTTAGAAATTTATCAAGATGTATCACAAGGTTATGATTACCACACAAAACCTTCAAGATTTATTATCATGAAATACATACCAATGAACACTTAAAGAAAATTTAACATTCCATATCCACATGAAGCTTGCCTTGATATAAATGTCTCTCAGTAGTGTTATCAAAGTGTAGCAAAATTGTAATTACGACATCACAGAATGGAATGCATGTTTTCACCTTCAATCTTAGAATCCTCTTTCATGTTTCCACTTTACAATCACATTTTAATGTAGATATACCGTCCTTATGTTGTCGCCCTTCATCCCAAGTTCTCCCTTCTATCCTATCTGTAGATTTTCTTCTTTCCTAAGCCATTGTATTCACATTCCTTGATGATAAGCACGGTGCTGTACTTTTTTTCTTCTCTGAAACAGTCCAGCTCTTCGCTACTGCATGGCATCAGTCATGTGAAAGAAAAGACAGAAATTAAGAACTTTCGATTAAAATCAAACATCATGATACAAGATACAACTTTCATTTTGAGAAAAAGAAATCAGCCAACTAGCCAACTAAGCTGTAGTTGAAATCATTTCGCTCTATTTATATTAAACATAAAACAAAATGGTATACAGGATCAAAGAATGTCAAAAAATACTGCTGTTCGTCTTTGATGCATATTCAAATTGTCTCGCCTTTTACATATTTTAATGATGCAAGATCTTATGTCTAGCACTTAATAAGTCTCATGTAGAAATTAAATTATCATTCACATGAATAAATCTACATGTCCTTATAAATAAGGCATTGCTTTGAAAAAGCTGAATATTACTAACTGCATTTGGGAAACGGTCTACGACAATCAAACTTCTTTATTATCAGAGACTTTAACATCTTGATTAGACCTAGACTCTAATTACCATTGTATTCACATCCGTTGATGATGTACACGACCCTGTACTTTTTCTTTTCTTTTCTGAGACAGTCCAGTTCTTCGCTACTACATGGCACCAGTCATCTGAAAGAAAAGAAAGAAATTAAGAACTTTTGATTAAAATCAAACATCATGGTACAAGATACAACTTTAATTTTGAGAAGAAAAAAAAAATCAGCCAACAAAACTGAAGTTGAAATTATTTTGCTCTATTTATATTAAACATAAAACAAAATGGTAGGCCTATGCAGGATCAAAGAATGTCAAAATATACTGCTGTTCGTCTTTGATCCATATTCAAATTGTCTCGTCATTCACACATTTTAATGATGCAAGATCTTATGTCTAGCACTTAGTAAGTCTCATGTAGAAATTGAATTATCATTCACATGAATATAAATCTACATGTACTTGTAAACAAGGCATTGCATTAAAGTAGCTGAATATTACTACCTGCATTTGGGAAACAGTCTACGACAATCAAACCTGTTTCTTATCAGGGACTGCATCATCTTAATTAGACCTAGACTCTACATTATTCAGCTTTTAAAGGTATTAACCATTCACCTATAAAACAGTGGCATTGTCATGTGCATCATATTTCTTTGATACTGCACATATTTTCATGAAGTCTGTGCAAGAATGCAAATGAAACACGTCTGCTGTTTGGTATTTATCAAAAAAAAAAAAAAAATCACTAACCCGGAAGTCCTTGGCCTTAGGAATAACACGTGGCGAGTTAGCAGGAATTGACATTAAAATAGAATAAGAATAGATCTACTCAATAGGCCTTTGCCTCATGAATGTCTGGTCTAATTATAGACTAAGTGAAGTCTAGACCTTTCACTTTTAAGTTACACAGATTTCATATTACTTAGATGTAGACTACATCTAAATCTAGACATCTAATACTATTAGATCTTGGCAACTTTTGTCTTTGTGACACGAAATTAACACGTCACGGATGATATTTCGGCGATGTCCAACAGGATGACAGTACCACCATTACTAAATCAGTAAGTTGACATAGATAACTAACATCAACTTGTTAAAGTACGTTAGAGATTGCACCATATACAATAACCGGTGACACTGACACTGACAGATCTAGCGACTACGTTTAGACTAACGTTAAAGAGTGAGACTCGCCATCTCAGTAAGTCGGCCAAAGACAAAGTCAATACAGGGCTAAGTCAGTGTTACTGTTATGTTAGGCCTAACAAACGTTAACGGCTACTCGGTAAGGTTAGGTTTACCAGGACTCAAGAGTCCTGGTTAAATCAGTCGAGGGACATTTCTTAGGAAGTCCTTCGATTCCAAGAATAAAAAGAGTGAAAGAACAAAGGGAAAAAAGGAAAGAAGAAAGGACAAAAGATTATGTATGGCTGCTGTGGAAATCGACAGCCCCACTGTATCACTATCAATCAAGCGTAAATATATAAACGCCATTTGGTTGGGCCACATTCACAAGTTTTAGGGGAAAAAAGCCCCACCGCTGTGCTTAGGTACTCCACTCGAACTAACGTTAGACATACACTACACACAGTACGGTACTAGGGCTGAATTCACAAGTATACTTTAACACTGCACTGTACAGGAAAGCCACCTAACCTGTAGAGTACTCGTAGTGTTTAGGTAGTATCATTAGACCACATACTGTCATAGATGACATCTACACCAACGCTGCACACTGGCACTGGTCAAACGGTCCCTGACCAGGAAAAATCACTGTTGGACCCTGACCAGTAACTTTTTCAGGAATGGACCAGTAAAGATTGGGGGAAAAAATGGGTGGACTCTACCTACTATTACCACTAGTCTAGATGTAGATCTAGAGCTAGACTACCGGTATGGCTCTGAACTGTGTTAATTTGACTTGGTCTTAGACTTCAGCTGATCTTAGTTTTAGTAACTGGTATTACAAGTAAAGTCTTAACTTAGACTTAATAGTTAGACTTGAAAGTAAAAGTCTAACATGTCTAACTTTATTCTTTACTCTTCCTTTGAGTTTTACTGTTAGACTTTTTATTTTATTTTTTTTAGTTTAGTACGCCTACTTTGTCAATCTCATGATTTCATTTTCAACTCAAAAGTCAAGGCATGTCTTGCACACAGACGTTACGACTACAGTATTCAGTAGTCTCAGAAGTAACGACATAAGTTGAAAAGAAACAATAAATAATATGATTTGGGATCTAATTTGAAATTGGATGGCGTTTACAGACTAGGCTTCATAAGCATCACGCGATTGAATACATGGGACTACACACTACCGCAATTAATGGTTATGGTAGTCCAACTGAAACTGTTATTTTGAGCATGATTTTAATAGGATTATAGCTTACCATTCACTTCACTCGTGGACAGTGGGCTGGCTTAGGCCGTCATTCATCTTCCAGAAGGTTTGGTTCTCACTCTGAGATCTGGATTAGGGCCAAAACCTAATTCTAGGCCAGTAAGTTGAACAAAGCTCAAAGTAATGCAACTGCGACGGTTCGTAAAACCCGCATTGCTCTTCACCGTAGCAATTCGGGTCTTACGAACCGGCGTATCTTTCGTGCGTCGGTTCGTGAAACTCCTTTTTCTCAATTTCTCGATATTTCGAGTACCGTCGTTTTTTTTTTTCTTTCTTTGATAAAATTAAGAATAATTAATTTTGTGATCTAAAATTTTGGGATTTGGTAGAGTTTTGAAAGCACTTTCATTTGGTACCAATATCTCGATTTTTTTTTTTTTTTTTTGGGGGGGGGGGTGGGAGGTACTCATCTATCAAAGGGCCAAGACGTAGGCCTATTGGAGTCGCAGTGGTCATTATTTCTTTTTTTTTTTCTTCTTCTTGTATTTCAGAGTACAGCTTCATCTTCTGCAGTGGTTGACGGAGTCAGACTTTGGGTTCAGCTTGGAGAAGAGATCAATGTGAATTTGTTTCTTCCTGATTGACTACCCTCCTCCAGATTTTGATTCGATTCTGATCTTTTCTCTGTGTATCACATCATTTACATATTCGCCGCAATATTATTGCATATGGTATTATACTACTTATACACACTATGGCTAGTTTCTGCAATTTCAACGATTTCATGACACATAGAATACATGTCTGATATACATCCATGCCTTTAAAAAAAAGTCCATACAGAACGGTTTTTCTTGAACCCTTCTTGGTGGAATAGTGTGATAAGGTGTTTCTCATAGAGTCCTCTTTTCATTTCTTAAAAATCCTGCCCTTCTCTTCACTATCAACTCCAATAACTTTTGAAAGAATTATGCTACTGTATTACATGTTGGCATTAATCATTTACAGAACAGCAGAATGTGTTAATAAAGTATGCCTAATTTCATTTTAATCTTGCAATCCCTTCATTGTTGTTCCTCTTGTGGTTAACATCCCGTTGTTGTTGTTGTTGTTGTTGTTGTTGTTTTTGCTCCATTCATCGCAAAGCTAGCATGGCTTGGTAAAGATTAAGTGTTTGTGTAGACCCTGTACTTCAGAGCCTCTTTTCTCAGTTCACACTTTCCAGAATGTGTGCCTTCTTTCCAATAATTTTTACGATAGGTTAGGAGAGTCCATTTGAATTGAGTTATGCATCATTATAAAGCTTAAAATCTGCTCTTTCAGGAAGCTAAAAATCCATGCATGGCGACTAATTGTTGGTTTTGTAATGCAGTGTCACATATTATCGTCCTCTGTGAGCCCCCTAAAAGGGATAAAATGAAAGGGGGATAAAAATCACTCCATATCTATGCAGGACACAGAAGGATTATCATAAGGCACTGCTATGGTAACTTAATAACCGTGCGTCCTCTATCGATCATCCACCAGTTTTGTTACCCAAATGGCGCAGGTGTTTTGTCCATGAGCGTACTACGCGAATTCCCTGTGAAATCGCGAGAGTACGCCCTCTTAGCGCTAGCGTGTTGATTATAGTCTTTTGGAAAGAGGGAGCAGGACCTCCAGAGCGTATCGCACATGTTGAAAATATTCCCCATCTTTATAGCCATCTTGTCTCATTATCAAGACAGTGTAATGCCGCCTTTGTAAAGGTGCAAGTCACATCATAGGAAGCAAACAGTCCATCTACGTACGTTTGAGAAATGATACGTCAACTTCAACAATGGGCCCACTACGATAATTATGATCTCCCGAACAATATTATCACTCTCTACATGGCATTTGAAATGATGCACATGATAACCAAAAGAGGCCAGTATTGACCCTTCACTAGTCCTCTTTGAATTTTAAAGGCCAGTAGCTTGCACCTTCTTTTCATTTACGAACTGTATTTCATTTCATTTCGAATTACCAGACATCGAAACAACGTCACAACGATTTTAAACTTAACGAACCCTGTAACAGTTCCATTTTCAGATGAACAAGAGTGTAGATAGAGTAATTGTGTGCATATGAATAATAAACCTGCCAAAACCTTTGACAAACAACATCCCCAAGAAGCATGTGTTATTGCTGAACGGATTCGTTTTCTTTCTTTCTTTTTGGAAAATGTGCTGGCTAAATGGAAATGGTAAAATTTGTCAAGAGAATGAAACTGATTTGATGAAGGGAAGTTCCGCGTCGCGTCACTCATCCAGACTTAAACTGTTTTCCAAACACAATGTTGGACACATGCTAAATTATCACAGGTGTGAATGTAAAAAAGACAGAACAAAACAAACCAAACACTACCAAAAACAAACCAAAACCAAGACAAACACAAACAAAACACTGCAATTCTTATCACGGTACACTTGTGTGAATTTGAAATGTATTAAATGATTGATGTCTGCTATCTCTACAGAGCCTTGTCTGGGGAAGCAAACCTGCTGGCAAATCAATGGAGGATAAATTTTGACGTTCTCATCCTTGGAAATTTCGTGATACACATCGCTTTTATAATCATGTTTTCCATACGGTAGAAATCTTAACTTAAATAGAAGCATAATCTTAGCATAACGATGCCAAAGAATGCTAAATGTTGCAAAACGAAACACATGACGCAAATCTCCCGTTTGAAGAGGCTACACCCCAGTAAATAATGCCAGTGCATATCTTGGCAATCAATGACTTAAAGTCAAAGATATAAAACACCTGTTTCTTGACCCTGGCCTAATCTAAGCATCAGTCATCGCCACAGCGCCACAGGAGGGGGGGGGGCACCGCGAGAGGAGGAGATTGTTTTGGTTTTGGCATGGGCCATGTAGCTCCATGGTGCGTGTGTGTGTGTGTACGTGTGTGTGTGTGTGTGAGTGTAGACATTCAGCGTATGCAGACAGAGCATGCCTGTACTGTAGTGACCGGAACTATTGTCATTCCATTTTGCTCTCACCTTCTCCCTCCCCCATCTCTCCCCCCTCTCCCTCCCTCTCTCCCCTAGTCTGGGCTCCGTCCCCTTTTCCTTGGTGCCAAGAGAGGGCGCAAACTTTCTGATTGCGATATTCGAGAGACTGCGCGCCCAACGTCACGCCCTCATCTATACGGCTTGACGTGTACACGATCACTGCTACGAGTAAAAAGAGTCCAGAAGCTAGACTATCTCTCCCCTCGCTCTCCCCCCCCCCCCCCTCTCTCTCTCTCTCTCCCTCTCTCGCTCTCTCTCTCTTTCTCAATGATCCAGTCAGCAGGCTGATTGTAACCAGGGAGGTAGTCTCACCTCCCCGTTGTAACTCACTGCCAAATAGCACATTGTCAGCACCGGCAAACTGGCAATGCTCTCCTTCTTATTCCTGTATTTTCGTTATTTACGGGTCAATTTTTTTCGTTCGAAATGTAAAATGGATGACCATAGAATTTCTCAATAGAATATAAAATTGAAAACTTTAGAAAGGATAGAGAAAATTGAGTTCACTTTGAATGGTCTGCCACAGGCAGATATCCTTATCATGCTCTTACGTAATACGACAGCTGCTTTCTCAATGATCCAGTCAGCAGGCTGATTGTAACCAGGGAGGTAGTCTCACCTCCCCGTTGTAACTCACTGCCAAATAGCACATTGTCAGCACCGGCAAACTGGCAATGCTCTCCTTCTTATTCCTGTATTTTCGTTATTTACGGGTCAATTTTTTTCGTTCGAAATGTAAAATGGATGACCATAGAATTTCTCAATAGAATATAAAATTGAAAACTTTAGAAAGGATAGGGAAAATTGAGTTCACTTTGAATGGTCTGCCACAGGCAGATATCCTTATCATGCTCTTACGTAATACGACAGCTGCTGGAGTCATCAAACCCTGGCTTGGCCTCCAGGTTTGTCACGCCTGAGCAGAAAGTTTATTTGCAATGGACAAGTACTTCGACTCCCAACTCCCAAACGACAAATATACGCACCCCACTTTGGGTAACTGGGGTTGGGGACTCGCCTCAAACGAGCAAATAGTATCAAGCTGAATACAATGCTCACATGATCATGCCATGCATGACAGATCACACCTAAGCAACCTGACATGGAGGAACAAATATTGAGGAAGTGATTCAGTAGATACGGTATAATACAGCGAGATGCATCCTTGCGTGCACTTTGCTAACATGATGTTTTTGTCGTGATCCTGATTTGAATTGAATGCTGCACGATGATTGTCCCACATGTAGTCCAGGCGCAGGGACCCAGAAAAAATGACTTCGTACAACCCACCCCGCAGAAAAGTTTGACTGCATAGGGTGGTCGGTTGGACTCTCTGGAACATCCCTAGGTAGTATGTGATTCGAAATTGTCGTATCAATAAAATTTTACAGGCCATTTTAGTTGCGACAAGACCTTATTGTTCGAAAAAGAGTCTGCGCACGCCAAGACTACTACACGCACCACTAGCACTGCTGCAGGCGCCAGTGCCAGTGGTGCGTGTAGTAGTCTTAGCGCACGCAGACTTTTTCCTCGGCAAACAAGGGTTTTTGCCAGCAAACTCACTAGCTGAGGTCAGTGTAGTTTAGTTTCTAGCCGTTTTTATTTCGTGTATATTTTTTCCGAGTTGCAGCAAGCCGAGTGAGGTTGCATACCCAGTGATTGTGACCCCAAACCGTTCGGGCGTTGCAATCACTTGGTATTCGCCTTCGCTCGGCTTAGCACAATAAAGTGGGTTTCTACACATGCGCAAGCTACAACTCGGAGAGATGAAAACGAAATAAAAACGACTAGAAACTAGACTGGGGTCGGTTACGGCTGGCACTGAAAATTACAACATAATCACAGTTTTTTTGCAGTTATTTCATGAATAATTCCTCAAAGCACCGTAAAACCATATATATATATGTTGCTAGAGATGTAAGCAAAACAATGGGATACATTGTAAGTTAAAATATTGTGCATGGTTACCATGGTAACCAGATGTATACAGGTGATTGATAATCCGAAAAATGCCTCCAACTGCTGCAAACTTTGGTATTTTTATTCAGTTAAAAACAAACATTTCTATTGATTATTGTTCAAAAAAGTTTTTTTCCTGTTGCCATGGCAACCAGTAACATCCAATCAGGATTCAGCTGTCAATACTTAAGAACTAATGCCCATATTTTCAAAAAGCTCAGTAAGCATGTCATTCTGCATAATTGTACCATTTACCGTACTTTTAACACATATTTGACTTCAAATTACAGGCAAATGTTGTTTCCAGCAATGTATGGACACAAAATTCCCTTCAAAATCTATGTTAATATAGAGAGCAAAGCCGACGATATTCTGATATTAGCTTTTTAGAGTATATATTTACAGAGAAATGGTTATTGGAAACAACCTTGGAAAAGAGCAGAAGAAAGCAATATTGATTGTTCTTGTTCTTAAAGGAAATTTATTCAAGAATGCAGATAAATTCCTTTCTAAAGAAGGAATATACACGTACTATTTATAAGTATTTATATATACATTAATATATATATATATATGTATATATATATATATATATATATATATATATATATATATACTATAAGTATTTTAGCTTTATTTTCAACAAGTTTATTTGTGGATCGAGGTATTTGTGAATCAGGGTATTTTAAGGACGTCTCAGGGTCAGACAATTCAGACAATCAGACAACTTTCTGTCTCAAATATACGATCAGCATTTATGTTTGTACCACACCAGCGTGCGATAAAAGTGAAAAAAAAAATATCTCGAGTGTAAATACTTTTTCGTGCTTTTCGTGGACTGTAAGTGCACGAAATTTGAATCACTCTGTTTGTTATAGGCTATTATCTAAAATGTAGATACATTTTTGTGCTTTTCGTGGACTGTAAGTGCACGAAATTTGATTCATTCTGTCGATATATGGTATCATTATTTGGACAACGTATGGTGATATTTCATAACCAAGTTCGAATCGTCAGTTCTTTGTTAGATATGAATTTTTTGTTATGCCTGTTACTAGAGCTCACAGTGTGACAGACTTTCAGTACTTTGTTATACATTACAGTACAAGTTTTGTAACTTTTTTGTTCAACAATTTTATTTGTGTATCAGGGTATTTTAAGGACATTTCGGGCTCAGATAACTTTCTATTTTCCACAGTCATTTATAAGTTTGCCACAACAAAGTAGGATAAAGTGAAAACAAACATCTGGAATCCAGACACGTTTGTTTATTTTGCCTGACGTGCTCATGATCACCCATTGTAGGTCGGGTCTTAACCCTATAAAGCCCAAGCTATTTTGACCCCTTCCAGGCCCAAGGGGGGGGGGGGGGGGGCGGCACATTGTGCACCCCTACATAACTTCTTTATTATATGATGTATGACTGTCATATTTGGCACATGGGTAGAGCAACACATGCTCTACATGACCCAACATTTCTCAAGGTTACACACTGAGGGCACTATTTCCCAAAATATAAAAAATACATAGAAAATATGCTAAAATCATGTTTTTTCTTTCTATTTCTTTATCCCCAGTAAATATGTTGTTGTTTTATATTAATCATTTTCATATTTACTACAAAGGAAGAGCAAGTCAACGTTCACTATTTGTTATGGTTGAAATTTCTCAAGGTCAACATGTGGGGGCGTAATTCATTACAATTATAAAGAAATATATGAAACCTATTACGTATTGCTTGGAATGGGTACATATATTTGTATCACATTTCATATTTCCAAAATACTGAAATTTTAAGTTTACAGATTGATATTATGAGAAACAAATGATATTCCAGGCAAAGCTTGTGTGAAGATAACACAAAATAAAAAGGTAATCTTTGAAAAATGCTGTATTTTCGATTATTTCTATTATATCTATTGTTTGATGCCTATGTTATATAGAAAATAAAGGAAATAATAAGAAGGCCATTTCAGGGTAATTCTCAACCATAATTACTTCACATTTCTTTCCTTTAGCAAACTATAGCCAAGAAAACCCCAATTTCATCCATAATTATATTGTTAACTGAAATTGAAACAGAAAATCATACAAAATCTGACTAACATGGTTGTCAGTTTACGGTTGCCATATCAAACAGGAATATCGGACATACCTAAATTATATAACAAAATGTTTGTATTAAGATTTTAGGAAAAGCCACCAAATTTGGTTGAAATCGGGTAAAGGGTTTAGGAGCGGCAAATGAAGATATGGTAGGGGGCACAATGTGCCCCCCCCCCCCTTGGGCTTTATAGGGTTAAACTACCCACCTCAACACTACAAACTTAACCTGGATAAAACGGATAGGACCCCTAAGCTTTTCCCTCATTCTCTCCTTAATAGCATTAATTCATTACTGCACGTTTTAATACAAATTTACATGTCATGACTTTTCATTTTATTTTTTTTTTATTTTTAACCCTAGCTTACCAACGAAAAGTACGCTTTTAATTCCATTGATGGATAATGCAGTGTACGTGTATATTCCTTCTTTAGAAAGGAAATTATCTGCATTCCTGAATAAACTTCCTTTAAGAACAAGAACAATCAATTGCTTTCTTCTGCTCTTTTCCAAGGTTGTTTCAAATAACCATTTCTCTGCAAATATATACTCTAAAAAGCTAATATCAGAATATCGTCGGCTTTGCTCTCTGTATTAACATAGATTTTGAAGGGAATTTTGTGTCCATAAATTGCTGGAAACAACATTTGCCTGTAATTTGAAGTCAAATATGTGTTAAAAGTACGGTAAATGGTACAATTATTATGCAGAATGATATGCTTATTGAGCTTTTTGAAAATATTGGCATTAGTTCTTAAGTATTGACAGCTGAATCCTGATTGGATATTACTGGTTGCCATGGCAACAGGAAAAAAACTTTTTTGAACAATAAGCAATAGAAATGTTTGTTTTTAATTCACCTATCTACAAAAAAAAAAAAAAAAAAAAACTGAACAAAAAATACCATAGTTTGCAGCAGTTGGAGGCATTTTTCGGATTATCAATCACCTGTTTACATCTGGTTACCATGGTAACCATGCACGATATTTTAACTTACAATGTACCCCATTGTTTTGCTGACATCTCTAGCAACATATATATATGGTTTTACGGTGTTTTGAGGAATTACTCATGAAATAACTGCAAAAAAAAAAAAAAAAAAAACTGTGATTATGTTGTAATTTTCAGTGCCAGCCGTAACCGACCCCAGTCTAGTTTCTAGTCGTTTTTATTTCGTTTTCATCTCTCCGAGTTGCAGCTTGCGCATGTGTAAAAGCCCACTTTATTGTGCTAAGCCGAGCGAAGGCGCATACCAAGTGATTGCAACGCCCGAACGGTTTGGGGTCACAATCACTGGGTATGCAACCTCACTCGGCTTGCTGCAACTCGGAAAAAATATACACGAAATAAAAACGGCTAGAATCTAAACTACACTGACCTCAGCTAGTGAGTTTGCTGGCAAAAACCCTTGTTTGCCGAGGAAAAAGTCTGCGTGCGCTAAGACTACTACACGCACCACTGGCACTGGCGCCTGTAGCAGTGCTAATGGTGCGTGTAGTAGTCTTGGCGTGCGCAGACTCTTTTTCGAATAATAAGGTCTTGTCGCAACTAAAATGGCCTGTAAAATTTTATTGATACCACAATTTCGAATCACATACTACCTGGGGGTGTTCCTGGAGGTCCCATCTACCACTCTGTGTGGTCAAACCTTTTCTGCGGGGTGGGTTGAACGAACTCCTTAATTAAGGCCCGTACAGGAATTAGCGCCTTGACTAATGAAGCATGGTTGGTAAAACGGGCAAACTGCCAAAATCGCACAGACTCAACCTTGGTAATGGGATTGCCTCCAAGAGAGAAAGATGGGGGCGTTTTTCTTCAGAGCAAATGTATTTATTTGAATTGCCCATTCTTTTTAAAGGACAATGCGTTTCAGTGCAGAATAAATGGAGACAATCATTTTGATTCTGCTACAGCTGCGTATACTTAAAACATCAATGTTGCAGACACCCGCAGAAAATCACGGAGTTGCAATTTGGTATTTGTCACATGGGTTAAACAAGAGTCGGATATAATCACACATGTCACTTACTGATCTGGTATCTCAACCAATCTGTAGTGTTTATTCGAACACAACAACCCTCAGGACTTCACAACTTCAAAATATCGTTAATGACGCAAATCTCTCGTTTGAAGAGGCTACACCCCAGTAAATAATGCCAGTGCATATCTTGGCAATCAATGACTTAAAGTCAAAGATATAAAACACCTGTTTCTTGACCCTGGCCTAATCTAAGCATCAGTCATCGCCACAGCGCCACAGGAGGGGGGGGGGGCACCGCGAGAGGAGGAGATTGTTTTGGTTTTGGCATGGGCCATGTAGCTCCATGGTGCGTGTGTGTGTGTACGTGTGTGTGTGTTGAGTGTAGACATTCAGCGTATGCAGACAGAGCATGCCTGTACTGTAGTGACCGGAACTATTGTCATTCCATTTTGCTCTCACCTTCTCCCTCCCCCATCTCTCCCCCCTCTCCCTCCCTCTCTCCCCTCGCTCTCTCCCTCTCTCTCTCTCTCTCTCTCTCCCTCTCTCTCTCTTTCTCAATGATCCAGTCAGCAGGCTGATTGTAACCAGGGAGGCAGTCTCACCTCCCCGTTGTAACTCACTGCCAAATAGCACATTGTCAGCACCGGCAAACTGGCAATGCTCTCCTTCTTATTCCTGTATTTTCGTTATTTACGGGTCGATTTTTTTCGTTCGAAATGTAAAATGGATGACCATAGAATTTCTCAATAGAATATAAAATTGAAAACTTTAGAAAGGATAGAGAAAATTGAGTTCACTTTGAATGGTCTGCCACAGGCAGATATCCTTATCATGCTCTTACGTAATACGACAGCTGCTTTCTCAATGATCCAGTCAGCAGGCTGATTGTAACCAGGGAGGTAGTCTCACCTCCCCGTTGTAACTCACTGCCAAATAGCACATTGTCAGCACCGGCAAACTGGCAATGCTCTCCTTCTTATTCCTGTATTTTCGTTATTTACGAGTCAATTTTTTTCGTTCGAAATGTAAAATGGATGACCATAGAATTTCTCAATAGAATATAAAATTGAAAACTTTAGAAAGGATAGAGAAAATTGAGTTCACTTTGAATGGTCTGCCACAGGCAGATATCCTTATCATGCTCTTACGTAATACGACAGCTGCTGGAGTCATCAAACCCTGGCTTGGCCTCCAGGTTTGTCACTCCTGAGCAGAAAGTTTATTTGCAATGGACAAGTACTTCGACTCCCAACTCCCAAACGACAAATATACGCACCCCACTTTGGGTAGCTGGGGTTGGGGACTCGCCTCAAACGAGGGATTGACGGCATGGCGTCTCATCAACTGAGTTGCACATTCGTGTACACGAATTTTGATTCTCAAATCCATACACAAGTACCTTATGGGATATCTCAGGCTCCTGATATGAACTTGCCGTGATATCTTTACATCAATAACCACTCCGTCGCCCTTACTACTGTTATAACTGTTGCAGTACGTTGTTACACCACTTCTGCAACTCACCTTTCACTTAGGGCGAGTATGGGACCTAGTTAAGTAACATGGGCTAGTATACTCATATTTAACGCGATACGATAACACTTGTAACACTTCCTCGAAAAAAAAGGGGGGTGTAGAAATTATAATTGTAACTATACACGCGGGTAATCGTTACTCCATTAACATCTATATACCACCTCCACTTATATGGTCCTATAGTGGTACACAATGAAGCGACTAAATATCCTCCTACTGATATATCATTAAGTGTTTAACTTCTAAGTTATCTATGTTATCGAACAACAAAATATATATATATATATATATATATATATATATATGTATATATATACCCTTACGAAAAAGTCCTGTGGTACTCCTGTGGTAATTACCACAGGACGGTACCACAGGACAGTACCACAGGAAAGTACCACAGGACAGTACCACAGGAATTGTCCTGTGGTATTTTGGGACATACCACAGGACAGTACCACAAGAATTCCTGTGGTATTTTGGGACGTACCACAGGGCAGTACCACAGGAAAGTACCACAGGACCGGTACCACAGAACAGTACCACAGGACAGTACCACAGGAATTCCTGTGGTATTTTGGGACGTACCACAGGGCAGTACCACAGGAATTCCTGTGGTATTTTGGGACGTACCACAGGGCAGTACCACAGGACTAGTACCACAGAACAGTACCACAGGAACTGTCCTGTGGTATTTTGGGACAGTACCACAGGACAGTACCACAGGTCGATCATTACCACACAGCATTACCACAGGGCAGTACCACACAGCATTTCCATGGTACCACAGGAGAGTACCACACAGGATAGATCAAAAAAAAAAAAAATTTGGGAGAATTTTAGCCACATATCATGGAATATACGTGATAGGTGAGTGATGGATTTCAGGACAAACATGACCCTACTTAATAACCTGTCCTACTCCTAACACATAACCTCAAACGAGAGTCTAATGGCCAAGTGCCAATCTAGTCCTATAATAGATCTATATAGTCATATTCTATTCCTAGGTAGCCATCGACCGTATCAGTACACATATATATGGCCGTCTATCCGTAAAGCATTAAGGCATGGTTACTAACTCGATTATACTTTATTATCAAGATATGAAATTACACTTTCATAATGATATCTATGATATTGGGAATAACATAACATAATTAGACAATCTTTCATAAAGTTCAAAGTAAGTTCCATCATTAATACTTTGACTTTTTAAGTCATATATGTATTTTCTAAAATCTAGAGTGCTTTTTATGAATATTCATGAGCTATGTAAAAATTTGTACCACAGGAGTACCACAGAAGTACCACAGGAGTACCACAGAAGTCCTTATGAATTTTTTCATGCTTTACATCAGCACTTTCACTAAATAGGTAATACTGTACGAGTATAGGACAGGATAAGTAATGGCAAATCAATTGTTATGATTCACAGCATAATTAGTCATCTATCAATTAATTGAGGAATATTAATATGTGCTTTTTTGTTTGTATTTTTGTTATAGATTTCAGTTGATTCTGCCTTACAATTTTCCTGTGTGGTACTCCTGTGTGGTACTGTTGTTTGATATTCTCCTGATGTGATAGTCCTCTGGTATAAAATGTTAAGAAAAAAAAAAGAATATCCTTCTGTGTGGAATAGCACCATATTATGATTTTCCTGTGGGATTTTGGACAGTTCCTGCGGTACTCTCCTGTGGTATACATCGAAAATTACCACAGGAATTCCTGTCGTACTGTCCTGTGGTACGTCCCAAAATACCACAGGACAAGTCATGTGGTACTGTCCTGTGTTACTATCCTGTGGTACTTTCCTGTGGTACTGTGATGTGGTACTGCCCTGTGGTACTGCCCTGTGGTACTGTCCTGTGGTACGTCCCAAAATACCACAGGACAAGTCGTGTGGTACTGTCCTGTGGTACTATCCTGTGGTACGTCCCAAAATACCACAGGACAATTCCTGTGGTACTGTCCTGTGGTAGGCCTATGTCCCAAAATACCACAGGACAAGTCGTGTGGTACTGTCCTGTGGTACTATCCTGTGGTACTTTCCTGTGGTACTGTCCTGTGGTACTGCCCTGTGGTATTGTCCTGTGGTACTGTCCTGTGGTACGTCCCAAAATACCACAGGACAAGTCGTGTGGTACTGTCCTGTGGTACTATCCTGTGGTACTTTCCTGTGGTACTGTCCTGTGGTACTGCCCTGTGGTACTGTCCTGTGGTACTATCCTGTGGTACTTTCCTGTGGTACTGTCCTGTGGTACTGTCCTGTGGTAATGCCCTGTGGTACTGTCCTGTGGTACGTCCCAAAATACCACAGGACAAGTCGTGTGGTACTGTCCTGTGGTACTATCCTGTGGTACTTTCCTGTGGTACTGTCCTGTGGTACTGTCCTGTGGTACTGCCCTGTGGTACTGTCCTGTGGTACGTCCCAAAATACCACAGGACAAGTCGTGAGGTACTGTCCTGTGGTACTATCCTGTGGTACTGTCCTGTGGTATGTCCCAAAATACCACAGGACAATTCCTGTGGTACTGTCCTGTGGTACTATCCTGTGGTACTGTCCTGTGGAACTGCCCTGTGGTACTGTCCTGTGGTACGTCCTAAAATACCACAGAACAAGTCGTGTGGTACTGTCCTGTGGTACTTTCCTGTTGTACTCTCCTGTGGTATGTCCCAAAATACCACAGGACAATTCATGTGGTACTGTTGTGTGGTATACGTCCCAAAATACCACAGGACAATTTGTGTGTATACAGTCTTGTTGTATTGTCCTGTGGTACTGTCCTGTGGTACTTTCCTGTGGTACTGCCCTGTGGTACATCCCAGAGTACCACACGAGCCTGTGACACAGTACCACACAGTTCCTGTGTTAACATATATTTGTGTTGTACATTGTGTGGTACCAACCAGTACCACAGGGAGTACCACATGAGCCTGTAAAACAGTACCACACAGTTCCTGTGGTAACATTTATTTATGTGGTACATTGTGTGGTACTGACAAGTACTACAGGGAGTATCCTACAAGCGTGTGGTACAGTACCACACAGTTCCTGTGGTAACATTACAAGTGTGTGGTACATTGTGTGGTACCGACAAGTACCACAGGGAGTACCACAGGACTTTTTTGTTAGGGTATATATATATTCACTCAACCTTCTCCAAATGCTACGAAAAGAGCATCACAATGGAGCATCAAATGCTTGAGCTCACTATACACGGTTCCTCAAACAAACTTCCAGGTACATCACTCACAATTCGCCATAGGAAGGCGTGTACGTGAAAGGGACATAAACTCAACAAGCTCTTGCTGAGATAATAATCATTCGGGCTTCTTATCCCTTTATCTTGTCAGTCATGCACACACACACACAAAAAGAACACCTCACGGTCGCACCATATATGATGAAAAAAAATATTGTTAACGTGTATCATAGGCACTAATGAACATCTCACTCCTCTCCAAATTGCAACGTGATGAGGCAACTCAAATATGTGACCGTGCACCTCAAAACGAACATAAAGTCGCACACACTGATTTTGCATGAGGACTGAAAATAAGTGAAATGGGTCAACCTAGCCGAATTTGACTTTTTCATATTATCTGAAAGAGTGGGTCTTCTTTTACATTATGCTAAAATTTGGTATCATAAAACAGGCAGGAAAGTGTGTTTTTTTTTTTTTAGCAGTTTATCTCGATCTTTTTTGGTAGAATAGTGTGATTAGGTGTGTCTTTAGAATCCCTTTTTCATTTCTGAAAAACCTTGTCCACACTCTTCACTTTCAACTCTAATAATTTTTGAAAGGATAGTGCTACTGCTTTGAAAGTTGGCATTAATTATGGACAGAGTGTGTTAATGAGGCATGCTTAATTTCAGTTTAATCTGATAATCCCTTCATTGTTGTTACTCTGGTGGTTTACTTCCTGTTTTTTGTCCCATTCATCGCACAGCCAGCACGGTTTGGTAAAGATTAAGCGCTTGAATAGACACTGTACTTCAGAGCCTCTTTTCTCAGTTCACACTTTTCCTGAGTTTGTGCTTTCTTTCCAATATTTAGATAGGTTAGGAAAGTCCATTTGACTTGAGTTATACATCATTTTAAAGCTTAAAGTCTGCTCTTTCAGAATATGGTCTTAACTAAAAATTCATGTCTGGCGACTTTTTGTTTGTTTTGAGGTGCAGGGTCACATATAATCGGACGTATAACATCGCCAGTTAACTTGTTTGGCCACTGTTCCTAGTACCGTACATGAAATATTCAGTGTTCAATTGTCAGTGTACATCACCAATATTGCTGGACGCGAAAAAGCATACAGAAGTGTCGACAGGCGGATTGAAGAGCGTAGTTTTGCCTGTAGTTTCTCCTGTGACAGTATAAAAGCAAGGCATCAAATCTTTTGAAAAAAGTGTGGAAAAATGCAAAGCTCTGAAAAAAAGAGCACTGCATATATCAATATGTCGAGTGTACATCATATACTGATGCCACCTATTTCCCTTTGCCCCAGGACAAAGCAGTAAATGTATCTGTCAAGAAACATTGACCAAATCGAAAAACTTTCTCGTTGTTGTTGTTGTTGTTGTTGGGCTGTTTTAATCAAATTCAAATTCAAATTCAAAGTCAAACGTTTTTCTCTTCTTTTTTTTTCAACAGAATGTACAATCCGTACGCTATTAATTTCTATGAATGATATACGTTTCCGTTTGGTAATGCATTAATCAGTTTCTTCAGACAAGGATAATTATTGAACAGGACTACAGATACATTCTTTTAAAGTATATATACATATGTATGTTTATATATATATATATATATATATATATATATATATATACATGTGGGCCGTGACGCGAGAAAAGGGCCCTTAGGCCGTAAAATACCGAAATTGAGTTTTCACCGCCACATTGAAGAGCGAGTTCTGGGGGGCGTTTCATCAACGAGTTCGTCGGAGGTTTTCACCGACGAATTTGCTATCAGCCAATCAGATGCAAGGATTTACACTGACAACTGTTAAAAGCTAATGAAATCCTTGGTCTGATTGGCTGATAGCAAATTTGTCGGTGAAATCTCCGACAAACTCGTTGATGAAACGCCCCCCTGATGTATCTAAATATGCAAACCGTTTTCTGAAATCCCACTCCTAAGTGCCCCAATTATTAAATTTACTTTTTAACGCGTTTATGCATACGCGCGCGTAAGTCATGGACGGGGAACACTGTGCCCCTTTAACAGCTCATAGTCCCACAGTTTGGGTCCGTTATTCATCAAAGTTGGAATCTTTCCCCCAAGTCTTGTCATGGATGATATGATGTAAAAATTAAGTATTCTTATGAAATCATCGTTGCCATGACAACCACAAAAATAAGAGTTGCATTTCAAATTCTAAACGAATTTGGGCTTTCATAATAAAACACGCATAGAGAAACATGTCGTTGGATATGGTAACAAAATGTATCCGATTGAGAAGTGGATGTGTGTGTGTGTGTGTACTTGTGTTTCTTACGTGTATGTACATTGAAGATTTGTGTGTCTGTCTGTTTGTGTTTGAGTGTGTGTAGGCTTGTGTGTGAGTGAGACAGGAAGATGATAACAGACCATGTTTTTGTCGTGTGTGTCTAACGTAAACTATACAGTCATGCAAGTTTAACGCCTGTGTTGGATTGTATGTTAAGCCGTCATAATTGTGTTCTCCAGCATGTGAAAGTGGGTGTGTGTATGTATGTGTGTACTTCTGTGTGAACTTGTGCGTATGTATATTGTATGTTTATGTGTCTGTTTGTCTGTGTTTGAGTGTATGTGTGTGCTGAGACAGGAAGAGGATAAGGGACCATGTCGTTTGTCTTGCATGTTTGTACACATGTAAATAACGTTTGAATGTGTTTGAATGTATTTGCCATTATTGTGTTCCTCTGCATGTGAAAAGGTCTATAAACAAACTTTATATTCTAAAAAGCTGCATGCATGAGTGTTTGGCTGGGTGTGTGATATAGCTGAAATGCTACGAACAGGGCCATGGTTAAAAATGAATGCAACCATGTTTGTGCAGGCATAACGGAACATCCCGACACTGTTACACATACAAGATGTAATGTGTTTTTGCAAAATATACAATCTAGATGTAGCAAATGTGCGGATTTTATACTTGCAATGTAGGATGGAATTAATCATGGCCTATTTTAACCCTTCTTCTACAATTACATTACAAAAGTAAACTAGTATTATGTCACTGGGGTAAGAGTACTCCAATTATACATTCATTCATTCAACATAGGCCTCCGTGTGCAAAAACACACACGCATACACACATATGTACAAAGAAGTACCGCTACACAGCATGCACTATGCAAACAAAACTGTAACATACATATTCACACATACTTCCAAGACAATATCAAAATGAAAATGAAAAAGAATACATATAGAATTGTAGGCACATGCTCCATATGGAATTTGTTGGAGTAGAGAGTTATTGCACTTGCAACACTTTAATCTCTTCTCATACCGCTTCATGGATCTCAACTCCATCAAAGACAATGCATGATGAAGTGTAGATAATTCAATTCAATTCCTTTTTCTTCATTCTTCTTTTTCCAACAAAACACAACACAGAATAGATCAGTAACTCTATCATAAACGTATACATTCGACTTCGCAGAAGATAAATGATACAGATAAAGATATATGTATGCATACTGGCAAAAAAAAAATACAGTTATGTTTCAATTGAGAAAAAAAAATAAGAATTGAGAGGTCCACTAAAAAGCAAGCTTGGGTATTGTGAACCACTCAAAGAAAAATGTTATGAAATATTTGCCATACCCCCGAAGAAAGAGTAACATCTACAGTTGTACTCGGGAAAAAGATCCAGTGATTCTCAAGTGGAAAGTTTTAAGTGAGATTTCTGTTGGTTTCCATGCTTCCCATACCCTGATGAAATTACAGTAATCACGTTACATTGATATCAGCCCAAGCTCAGCTACATGTGAAGAATAGTAAGTCATCATATGTATCCTTTTCCCCCTGGTATTAGACACAGAAAAACAGAAAAGAAGAAACATGTATGTCAACTGCTTCAGGATGAGGCTAGCTACATACAAGTTTTTCTCTCTTGAGCTCACTAAAAAGACTGACTTTCAAATTGATATCGACCACAGTCTACTAATACATGAGTTGATTAAATCACAATATCATTTGCACATTATTGGTAAGCTGATAGCAAAACAGTGGAAGTGAAGAGGAAACTTCTATGCTTATAACTTATGAATACTTGCAATTGCATTGTGCCATTCATAAACACATGTCAACAAAAGACAATACATAAAGGATATGGTAACTACTGGAAAAAAAACCTAAGAATGTTAAGTTATCTGAAGATGCATTTGAAATTGTTACCCGTAAATCCATAGCAGAGTACTGATATGCCATGAGTATTAATAGTCTTCCACAGCTAGGTCTTGAGGGCATGATAATCACACCTGCCTTCTCGCCAACGACATTCAGTATAGGGTGGAATTTTTTTAGCTAAACCAGCTGTACTCGAGTACATTTGTAGGTTATGATAATGTGCAGCATATATTCTGCATACATTCATGGGGCGAAACATAATGTCAACCATGATCCAAGTTTCCAAACCAAAGGGCAATACTAGTATCTGCTCTAAGAGTGAAATACAGTAGGAAACATAAAGTGGACAAGTATGCCAATAAGTTGAGGATGACACTTCATAGCTCTATCATGAGGCCTCATTCTCTCGGACTGGGGGCAGGTGACATCTTGGAAGAGGAAAGGTCTGATGTGCTTGAAGATATTCATAGCGCTCTGTCGAGTGTCGATCTAGTAGATATCAGCCTGGATGGGTAAATGCTTGTTTTGAGGAACCACTCCAACTGTCTTGAGTAAACCCAATTATAGATTTTCTTTCTTTTTCGTTATCCCAGAGGTGTTCCCTCACAAAAACAATTCCTGGCTGAACATGGTAGAAGTGAAAGTACGAAAACTTTCTGATCTCAGACAGCTCCCTGTAAACGGGACAGGTACGCCTTCCAGTCTTACAATTGCCAACCCCACCAGAATCGTGAAGGAAGATGACTTGTCCACGACTTTTGAAACTGTTGAAAACTCCTCAAGGCTGTCACAGTCAGACCTGAAAATCAGGAATATTTTGAATGTTGATACAATGTATTATTCTATTTCTTCGAAGGTTTAAGGTCATACTCAATACTAGAGTGTCATTGCAGAAGAAAAGGAACCATGCAGGTTACAGAAAAGGAGTGATTAAAACAGATTAAATCAGATTTGAAATGTAAACTCAATGAATTAGTTCTATACCTCATCAGCCAGTGCAAGATGCATCTTTATACAAAGCATTTTATGCAATTACCAAAAATACATTATGACTGTATGATTATGTCTTCTGATTTGGTTCATAGATCCAGGTATTCATAGTAAATAAAAAGGATAGGCCATAACAACAAATTATATATTTCTGTTAAATTCAAATTATAGTTATAGTTCTACTTTACAGTCATAAGGTTGTTACTAAACTCAACATTCGATACTATTAATGCAATTAGCTGATGCACAGCACAATACAAACCTGCAATTAGTTGTTTGCTCCTGCCAAATCCTTACTACCAGACACCAAGTAAGTCTCCTTTCCATCTGACGGTTCTGTTCCAGTTCTGTGTGCAGCCCAGGGTTGTCTTCTTGTTCAGGAATACTAGCACAGCCAATTTTTTATTCTGCCCTTAAATATGAGAACAAATGTTTAGTCTGATTAATGTGGGTTTGAGAGGTGGACTGTACAGTGGGATTTTAAAAATCAAAATAGTGGTATAGATGCCAACTTTGTGGACTGTTGTTGTGTTCTGCCAGTGATGTATTACAACAATTATTTATTTCAATTGGAAAGAAAGAAAAAGAAGAAATGAATACCAGTACTACACCCAATGATCAGAGATATGACAGATGAAAGAACCTTCACAGTCACTAAATCATTACATGAAATCTGGAGAATAATTTCCCCTTTGCATTTAGACAGTGAGTAACTACCCAAAACCCCCTATAACAATGCTCTGAAACATAATATGTTGACAATGAACACTTATTATGAATAGGCCTAATTCTACAGTACCAGAATAACAAATGTAATGGTAATACTTCTAATACTATATAGTGTGTCGATGAGATGTCTTTGTAACCAAAGTTTAGCACTTAGCGTTAGAGTCTTTTGTGGAAAATATGAGAGAACTGATTTTGTCTTTTGGGCTTGCCCTTTGATACTTCAGCCTCATTAAGGTTCTAACTGGTTAGTACGCTAGTCCCATTATTGTTTTTCGGATTTTTAAAAAAAGTTGATACATAGTAGAACAACCCGGTATCTAATTAAGACTATCAATAAGTATTAAGACCCAGTTTGATTTACCAATGTAGAATTCAGTTATGCAGTATAACTGTCAAGGAAAAACGTAACGTTAGTTGTAGAACTATCTTGCTGACAATGACATTACACAAATGTCACAATCTCAAGTAGGCCCAACCTTGTTTGACTTTGGGTGCAGAAACCTAACGTTACACTTGAACAAGTCAGACAAAGCTGAACCACATGGATGATGCAGTTTACGTTGTTGCCTGAACAAAAGCACTCCGAAATTATCCTTACCGCTAAAACACAGGATTGCTAAGGACAGTGTGAACACTGGCTGTAGCTTATTTCGACATTTTATATGAAAGGAGCGTTAAGATAAATGTAGGCCTAACGATGTCATACATCTACGCATCGTCAGACACAATGTAGGCTTAACACGTTACTACTACGGAAACGTTTGATAGCGTCAGCAGATCCCCAACAAAAAAAAAAAAAAAAAAAAATGAAAGATTGGGACTGCGCTGAGCACAGGCCTGACCGGGCCGAGCACGAAATTCAAACATTTTTTTCCATGAATTTAACATCAAATCAGTGTATGTTCTTACCATTTCATTATTGGGGATCCAATGTGTTGATGTTCACCGTGAGACACAGAAAATCAAAATACTGCAGGCGCCGTAGAAAAAGACGTTGTGGACGGGTTGATAATTTTAGGTTGATTCGAGCTGACTCCACGTGAAGGAAAGGTGAACAACGAGCTGAAATCTTTTGGATTGCGCGTATTGCTTTGTCAAACTTCCGCGCCGTTTTCTGGCGTTTGTGCGCATGCAGAGCTAAGGGCCCTTTTCTCGCGTCACGGCCCATATATGAAATACCAAAACATTGGCCAAAAATAATGACGACACCCCGACAGGAGTTAGCCAAAAAGAAAAACAAACAAACTGAAATTGAAAAACAGGTTAGTCCCAAAACACCGCTCTCTTCATCAGTTGCCGGGGAGCGGAAGGTGAAAAGGGTAGGAAAGAATCGTTTCAGAAACGGGCATGCTTTTGCAAACATGACCGATCCCGGCAAGACGACTCTTCTCACTAACCTGTTTGATTCGAAAAAAAATGCACGCAGCTCACAGTACCGTCTCCATGGTGAAAGATCGCGTATCACTATCGGCAACACAAGCGGTCTGGAGCATCCGCGCATCCCATAGTTACGTCACAATGCATTTGGCATGGGGAATACCCCACGCCTGTGAATGTCTAAACAGCCACAGATGGAAGGAGGCTTTCTCTGCTACGCTACATGCTACCTTTTCCAGAGCCTTTGCCTTTGAACGTCTAGCACCCAGGCGATAGAGGGAAGGTAGAAGAGCATGAGATGCAAACCCCCTGCACCCTACCTCTACCGGCCACACTGATGCAGACCATCCATTTTCCTCACAGCATGCTTGGAGTTCTTCATACTTCCTTGCTTTACGCTCGTGAGCGTTCTGCATGTTTCCCTCCTCACATACTGTGAGTTCCACCATGGCGACCAGTTTCCTCTCATCTGAGTAAATTGCAATGTCTGGTCTCAAATCTGTGAGAGCGATTTGCTCTGGAAACACAAGTCTAGAGTCCAAATCTGCTTTCACCTTCCAATCATTTGCTGCAGCCAATAGGCCCATATGCTTTCTTTCCGAACTCCTGGTTACTGTTTCTCCCTGGCGTACGAAACGTATGATGTGGGAGGGGCTTCCAGAAACTGGATTCTCCGACCTGGCGCTCACTTCCTCCTGAAGACCATGAAGGATAACTCTCAGCACACGATTATGTCGCCAAGTATACCTACCCTGTTGTAGACTCAAGGGGCAACCAGCCAAGATGTGTGATGTGGTGCACTCCTCTCCACACAGGGCACATGTATCACTTGCAGCGAGGCCCCATCTCTGGAGGTTTTTAGGGGTTGAGACGGTGTCATATGTCGTGCCTATTACAAATTGTAGAAGTTTGGGACTCATATCAAACAAAGTCTTCCATTTTAGATCACGACGTTTGACGTTCTCCCATGAGGTCCACCTCCCCTGCACCCCCATCTGAACTGCACGCACAAAATATTCGTCATCATGCTCCATAGCCACAATTTTACCAACTTCACACCGCCGCTCCTTTTTGCTCATTTTCTCCAGCGATGGGCGGGATTTTGAAACTCCTACCCCTTGGCGCCCAACTTGTCCCCTTGCAATGTCCTCAAAATGCAATCTGCTTTCCGCTCTCTCCACAGCTTCCTCAGGACTCCACTTTCTCCCACATCGAATCGTAGGCTTCATCTTCTGTACCGTCTCATCAGCGCTGTCGCGAAGTTGGAGTAAACTATTAACTACCGTTCTCTTCAGAATTCCAGTAAGACTGTCCAAAGGTAAGCGAAGTGTCGACTGTTTACAATAGAGCGCGACAGAAGATAGATTACAGCTGACCCCAAGCCACCTACGAAGCAACTTCGACACCAATGTCTCCATTCGTTGAACGTGTGAAAGCGCAATGTCATATATCATCAGTTGCCACTGAATCCGAGGTAGAACAAGATGATTATAGCACCAACATTTCATGATTCCAGACAGCACACTTAAATTATCCAGCAGTTTCATCCAATTTCTAAGGGAGTTTTCAATGGACAAGCGAGCCTGCCTGTCATTCAAATCTCCATTGATCTTGCGTCCTAAGAATTTGACTGGCGTATTATGAATCCCAGGGATCCTCTGCCCATCCACAACAAAGGGTTCTTCTTGTCGAACTTTCCCGTGGACCAATACAAGCGATCGCGATTTCGCTGCCTTGATTTTCATGCGGCTCCAAGTCATAAACTCATTCACTTTGTCCAAAACCTCCTGCGCCGAAATCACCGAAGAAGTGCAGATGGTTATATCATCCATGCATTCCTTTAATACAGGAACACGAATACCCCTCTTCTTCAAGAGATATTGCTTCGTCGAGATTTGGCTAACAAAGTCATTCAAAAGATTGAAAGTCGAAACAAAAAGAATTGGAGACAAGGTGCAACCCATGAAGATGCCAATTGAAAACTGCTGCCAGTCCGAGGTCCAATCCTTCACCGAAAAGCGCGCGTACAATCCGGCGTAGTAAGATTGGATAAGATCAACAAAAGTGTCGGGAACGTGGTACCAGCGAAGAGCAAAACTTATCGCCGCGTGGGGAACGGAACCGTACGCGTTCGCAAGGTCCAACCAAATTACAGCGAGGTTCTTCTGACAGGTTTTGGCATCTTTGATGGTTTCCCACAGAGTAGATACGTGCTCCCATACGCCACAATGGCCACGTATTCCTCCTTTCTGCACGGAGACATCTAGGTAGTCGTTCACTCGAAGATAATGTTCTAATCTCTTGGCTTGAATTGCGGAAAACAGCTTAGCTTCCACATTAAGAAAAGAAATCGGTCGGAAGTCAGTGATTGTCTTTTCATTGGAAGTCGCCGATTTTTGAATGTACACACCTTCTGCTACTCTCCATTGGATAGGGATCTTCTTTGTTCTCCATACAACTAACATAAGACCCCATATCAAGCGAAGAAGACGGGGGCACTTCTTGTACATTCTGTATGGAAGACCGTTTTGCCCCGGAGCGGAAGCATTTCTTGTCCGCCCAAGTATTACTTTCAACTCCCGGAAAGATGGGGCAGTGTCTCTGAAAGGTTGCGAAGGCGGGTCAGGCTTGATTGCGCCATCCCATTCTTCAAAAGCATTTGACGCATCCGATGAATAAGTCTGTTGAAGATGGTTATTTAATTCCTGCCTCGAGCAGTCGAGATCAATCTTCGGGCTCGGATCAAGAATCTTTTTGGCTGCACGGAAAGGGTCAGTCATGAAGTTCCTTCTCCCCACTCTTCTCTCTCGTCTCCTCCTGCATGCCCTATCCGCTTTACGTAGGTTGAGAATCGCGACATGCAGATTATCACACAGGTCCTTTAAACCTTCCCTCTCCTCATCCGGTGCCGTCCGCAACCTCTTTTGGAGCCTCCTCTTTTCCTCGCGAAGTTCTCTCAGCCGGAGAGCTCGTCGGTTCGGTTGAATCACACGCTTGACCTTTTCCTTTGTACCAAAGTATTCCACAGCAATAGCATGCACCATCTTCTCATAAGTCTTAAGCTTTTGTTCGGTGGAACCATGCATGAGAGATTTCACCACTCTTTCTGCTTCCTCATCAAAGTTCTCCCAGTCATGATTATTACTCATATTTGGCCAATTTATCGAAGGGTGTCTCTCTTGCTTTGACAAAACAAAACGATCTCGAGCCTCTGACGGCATACGATGAACATTGTGGTTTTCGTTTACCAAGTTCCCGTTCTGCCCCGATTTACTCAAGTTATGAAACAAGATACGGTTCAAAGACTCACCGCAATTTGTCTTGCCCTGATGAATTCGGACTCCTCTCCTCCCTTTGAATTGACGGTGACAAATTTCACAAGTGTCCTCTTCGGTCGCAAGCTTCAGATCGCTTGAATCAGAATCGTCGTCTAAGTCAAAATCCAAAGTCGTCGAAACATGGGAGCTTGTTAACCCGGGGGACCTCCCAGCTGGTATGAAATTCTCTGAAGTAACTGTATCCATGATAAAACACACTAGTCTTTCCTAGCTGTCAATCAGTCTGTTCCTGATAGTCATCCAGTCTTTCCTGGTGGTCACTGAAACTTACGATCAGGAGGGAATATGAAATACCAAAACATTGGCCAAAAATAATGACGACACCCCGACAGGAGTTAGCCAAAAAGAAAAACAAACAAACTGAAATTGAAAAACAGGTTAGTTTATATATATATATATGAAGGGTTTGTCTGCAAAAACCTTCGTTCAGACGAACAACATCCACAAAAAGCATGCGTTATTGCTGAACGGATTCATTTTATGCGAAATGTGCGGGCTGAACGGCAATGGTCAAATTTGTCACGAGAATAGAACGGACTTGATGTAGTGAGTTTTTGTGTCACGTCACTCATTCAGACTACTGTTAAAAAACAACAACACTATGGTAGGCAGATGATAAATAATTACAGGTATGAATATCACAAGAAAAGAAAAGGAAAGAAAGGCAAAAACATAACCAATGCGTAACAAAAAACAAACCAAAACCAAAACAAATACAAACAAAACACTAAAGTCCTTATCACGTTTCACTTGTGTGAATTTGATATTTATCAAACGATTGCAAATCAATGCAGTACAAATTCTGGCGTTCTCATTGTGAGAAAATTTTTGTGATACAAATATATATATATATATATATATATATATATATATATATATATATTATATATATATACTTTTTTTTTGTTCATGTTTATCATACAGTACAAACCATCGAGGCAAAACATCGAGGCATAATCTCAGTTAACGATGCCAAAGAATGCTAATTTGCTGTGAAACAAAACAAAACAAAACAAAACAAAACAACCAAAAAAAAAAACATAAGTGTCAAGGTGAATACAAAGATAATCCTATCATACATGACAGGTCACACCTAAGCAACTTGACATGGAGGAACAAATATGAAGGAACTGATTCAGTAGATACGGTATAAAGCAGCGAGATGCATCCTTGTATGCACGGTGCTAACATGATTTTTTTTTTTCGATCCTGATTTGAACTGAATGCTGCACGACGACTGTTACATGAGACATGGCAGGCTAAACGGGTATACTGCTAAAATTGCACAGATTCAGCCTAGGTGATAGGATGGCCTTCAGAAGGGAAAAATGGGGGCGTAATAAATCTATGCAAACAGTTTTTTCTTTAGAGCGAATGTATTCATTTGAATAGCCCATTCTTTTGAAAGGACAATGCGTTTCATACTTGAATAAATGTGGACAATATTATTTGATTCTGCCGCAGCTGCGTACTTCAAAACATCAATGTGGGAGCCCCGCAGAAATTCCCGGAGTTGCAATTCGGTATTAAAGCAAGGCATCCATCTTTTAGAAAGAAGTGTGACAAATGCAATGCAAAAAGAGCACTAAATATATGAATTCGTCGAATGTATATCATGTACTGATATCAACTATTTCCCTTTGCCCAAGTACAAAACGGTACAGGTATCTGCCAGAAAATACTGACCACATATAGGAAAACCTTTGGTAATGCATTCCTCAGTTTCTTCAGACAAGGAATAATATTGAACAAGACTATAGATACATTTTTTCAAGTATATTTTAGATTTTTTTTTTCCGTGGAGGTATACGGTGCCGTCAAAGGATTTGAACAATACAAATGAAGAGTTTGTTAACAAAAACCGATTAGTCCTTTTGAAGATTATCAAGTACGGCCTCTGTCATAAAGCACAAAATTATACCTTTTAAATGATATATTGGTCACTATATATTGAGATACATTTTTGAAGTTATGGTCAAAAGAAGCAAAAATTATCTCATTATTCTCTTTATTTTTCTTGGCCTTTAATCGCAAATATCTCCATTTGGCAAATATGTGACCCTGCACCTCAAAACAAACAAAAAGTCGCCAGACATGAATTTTTAGTAAAGACCATGTTCTGAAAGAGCAGACTTTAAGCTTTAAAATGATGTATGACTCAAATCAAATGGACTCTCCTAACCTATCTAAATATTGGAAAGAAAGCACAAACTCAGGAAAAGTGTGAACTGAGAAAAGAGGTTCACAAAAAGAGTTCACAAAAACCGGTTAGTCCTTTTGAAGATTATCAAGTACGGCCTCTGTCATAAAGCACAAAATTATACCTTTTAAATGATATATTGGTCACTACATTTTGAGATACATTTTTGAAGTTATGGTCAAAAGAAGCAAAAATTATCTCATTATTCTCTTTATTTTTCTTGACCTTTAATCGCAAATATCTCCATTTGGCAAATAAGATTATGGACTTATCGGTTTTTGCGAACAAACTCTTCAAATAATGAATTTTCGTGAACAGAACATAAGGAGTTTCTAAAGAGTGAAAATCAATACTACAATAAATATGGCGTTATCAATGAAAATACTTGTCCAAATGATGCCCCCCCCCCCCCCAAAAAAAAAAAGAAAAAAAAAACAACAACAACAACAACAACAACAAAAAGAAAAGAAAAAAAATAAAACAGTTAAGCAAACGGATAGGTCATAAGTTAAGTTGAAGTAAAAACTTTACTGCTGGACCCAACTCCAAGCAGCAGAAAAAAAAGGAGAAATAGTGCGACCATTGGAATTCAATATATAGTCACTCTCGTATGTTGAAATGAAATGGAAGAAAAGGAAGTGCCAAACTGATCGGACACTATTATATCAGGGTGGGCGTACTGAGCAAGAGTCAATCCTAAAAGAATAAAGAAAAAAATATAAATTAATAAACAAATAAAATTAATGCCTTTCCAGCAGCTGTTACGTCTATCCTACAGACCCGCAATCATCATAACTTGCAGAGGTATTAGTGGAAACAGACCCTTGCCTGCAGATGGAGCCTCATGGCACGGGTTTCTATGGTTGAAAGACCACTCCGAAGTATAACATTGGGAAATAAGGTACAAACCTGCGAATAAAAGACATTAGTGGACTCTGTGAATGCTGTCCCAAACAAGAGACCCGGTGAGGGGAAAAAACAGGAAAGCGAGAAAAAGCAAAATAAATCAAAACAAAACAAAACATAAAACAAGAAAAAAAAAAACACCAAGCAAACCCAACACAAAAACAAACAAACAAACAAACAAACAAATAAACAAAACCATATGAAAAACACAGAAACGAACAATAAAAAAAAAACGAACAAACAAAGAAACAAACGACAGGTTACATGCCTGATCGTCCATTTCGAGAAACAGCACAAACATTAGAAAAACCAAGGATAAACATGATAACCGATTACAGTAAAGGAGTCAGTGCAGAAGATTTGGCAGAAAGGAAAAAAAATGCAGGCATATTCCACGTGAAGTTGTAAATGAAGGACCTCTTGTCTCAGTTTTGAAGAATAGATGGCCAGCACTATTTTCGGAGTCACAGGTGAGCTTTCATATTTTTCTCTCTTTTTTTTTCTTTTCATTCATAGTAATCAATGTCTAGAAATCATTGCACTTCTCCTGCATTGTTACAAGTTGCTTACATCATGTCCTATACAGGAACCTTCACTCCACAAAAACAACTAATAATCAGTACGTGGTAAATAAAATCAATAATTATGCAAACTTCATGTTATCCTTGAAAATACCATATCACGTTACTTGACCCAAAGGTTTAAATTTTGACCAAAGTCTTGAGAAATATTAAAATTATTGTATGTACATAACCAATAAACATTAGGTTGGAGTTTTTAATTTCTGCGCAATATTCAAATAAGGTTAATTGCAACGTACATTGTACATAAGTGCAATTGTCTACATACAATTGTATTTTGACATATCGATTGAAGCTCTAAAGTCTCAGGACCATAAAAACAACAACTGCAAAACATTGGTAAAATAAGATTACATATTGAGATCAAAGTTCCAAATATTAAGTGAATGTGGTAAGAGGGTTTAACTCTGGCGATATCAAAGGCGAACCAGTGAAGTACGCCATGTAGAGCCAATCATGGAACCCAAATGGTGATCGTTTTGGTAATATGCCACTGGGAGAGGGCGATGGCTTGTCGCGAGGGTATAACGTGATCCTATGAAGCGAACTCTTACCTTTCTTTCGTTTTCTCCATATTAAGGAGGCACAAAAAAAAAAAACCGACTCCAAAAAATGAACGACAGAATGAAGATTGAAAAAGAAAAGGCAAAAAAAAAGGGGGGGATCAAAATAATTGACACAATGGGACGTAAAAGAATATAATGTGCTTTGTGGCCACACCATGATATATTGTTGACACACTATGGTTTATAAACATAAAGATACGTTCTACGGTAATTAGTAGCATTTAATAGCCTTGCTTGACGCAGATTAGAAAATAAAGGATATTTCTTCAATATTGACGTTCATATTCTTTCCCTTCTTTGCATATTGGATTGCATTCTTTAATTAGATAAGAATGATATTTCTGTGTGACAAAAAAAAAAGGTTCTTAGTACACCAATTATTGTCCTCTGTGATTTAATCTTGCAGTGTTCACTATTTATCGACCGTACAGTAGGCCCTACATATCGTGCGGTACGGAGCACGTTCACGTTTAGGGTTTGCGTGTACATGTACGTGTAACTATGATGCAAGGATGGGGTGTCTACTACTGCACCTTATTTCTGACCAATCCAAATTGAAAATGCGAAACCCAGTGCGAGCCTTAGCCTAGTAAAATTGTTGGAGGGGCAAGCATATTATAATTTTGCCTCCCCCCTCCCCCAATGATTCCTGAGATGAAATTTTCTTGCTTTTTTACAGAAAAAAAAAAAAGTTTTCTGAATAATATTATAAGCAGGATGTGCGCAGTGTACTCAGAATATCCGAACGGCAAAAAGTTCTCTGCAATGTTGCGCAATGTAATGTAGAATGTACTGCAGTACCTAACGCTTCGCTGTATCAAAGCTAGGTCATTGATTTTGTAGTTGTGCTTTACATATAAGTCTTATATTAAAATGCCTTGCATTTCCAATAATAAGACTTGACCTGGCCTATTTCCTTAATTTTCCATGTATGTAAAACACACACACACACACACACACACACACACACACACACACACACAAACAATTAGGGGATGCTCTAAAGTGCAGATTTGGACATCTTTCCCCCGCTTGGTCACTTCGACGCCCCTCGCTGGTCATACCTCCCCCACTCATGAAAATAAACCGACACCCTTGACTACCAGTGGCGGTTCCAGGGGGGACGCACCGGGCGCCACCCCCACCCCCCCCCCCCCCTCCTAATTTCCAAAGCGAAAAAAAATATAGCTACAAACGGCAGTTTTTTGGACTATTAAAATGTCAGAATTTTTAAGCTCGCTCGCTCCGCTAGCCCTCTCGCATTTTAATCGCCATGCCATTCTACAGATGTTACTGCCAGTAATTGCCAGCAGTTGCGCCCGGTGCGCCCCCCCCCCCCCCTTAATTTCCAAAGCGAAAAAATATAGCTACAAACAGCAGTTTTGGGACTGTAGAATGTCAACATTTTCAAGCTCACTCACATTTAATCGCTTTGCCATTCTCCTGATGTCACTGCCAGTAATTGCCAGCCTCCTAGTAATTGCCAGCTTTTGCGTCTGGTGCCTTTCCCTCTAATTTTCAAGCGAGAAATAAAAAAAGCGATACAAACGGCAATTTTGGGACTGTAAAATGTCGAAATTATCAAGCTCGCTCGCTTCGCTCTCTCGCATTTAATTGTTATGTCATTCGTTTGATGTTGCTGCCAGTAATTGCCAGCAGTTGCGCCCGGTGCGTCCCCCTTAATTTCCACATCGAAAAAATATAGCTACAAACAGCAGTTTTGGGACTGCAAAATACCAAAATTTTCAAGCTCGCTCGCTCGCATTTAATCGCTATGTCATTCTCTTGATGTTACTGCCAGTTATTGCCACCAGTTGCGCCTAGCGCGCTCCCTTTAATTTTCAAAGCGAAAAAAGGAGCTATAAACGGTAGTTTTGGGACTGTAAAATGTCAAAATTTTCAAGATCGCTCTCTTCGCTCTCTCGCATTTAATCGTTCTGACATTCTCCTGATGTTGATGCCAGTAATTGCCAGCAGTTGCGCCCGGTGCGTCCCCCTTAATTTCCACAGCGAAAAAATATAGCATAAACAGCAGTTTTGGAACTGTAAAAAGTCTACAATATCAAGCTCGCTCTCTCCGTTCGCTCGCAAATCGTTATGCCATTATCCCCAAGTTGCTGCCAGTACTTGCCAGCAGTTGCGCCCGGTCCCCCCCCCCTTAATTTCCATAGCGACAAAATATAGCTACAAACGGTAGAATGTCCAAAATTTTCAAGCTCGCTCGCTTCGCTCGCTCCCATTTAATTGCTATGCCATTCTCCTGATGTTGCTGCCAGTAATTGCCAGCAGTTGTGCCTGGTGCGCCCCCACCTAATTTCCAAAGCGAAAAAATAAAGGTCCAAACGGCTGTTTTGGGACTGTAAAATGTCAAAATTTCCAAGCTCACTCGCTCCACTCGCTCGCATTTAATCAATATGCAATTCTCCTGATGTTTTTGCTAGTAATTGCCAGCAATTGCGCCCGGTACGCCCCCCACTCCCCGCCTTAATTCCCATAGCGAAAAGATATAGTTACACGGCAGTTTGGGGACTGTAAAATGTCAAAATTTTCAAGCTCGCTCGCTTCGCTCACTTGCATAATGGTTACGCAATTCTCTCTGATGTTGCTGCCAGTAATTGCCTCGCTTCACTCCCTCGCCGAGGATCTCACACCGTCACATAATGTACCCCCGCATTTTATAATCATAGTACCTCAAAGCGATATTTGATTCCCTAGAATTTTGATTTAAAATGCCCAATAAACGCGACTATTATACTCTGTTTTTACAAAAAGTCCCTATCGCGGTAGGGGGTATCCCCCTCCACCACTCTCCCCCGTTCGGTCGCTTCCTTCCCTCGCCGAGGATCTCACACCGTCACTGCCCTCGTATGTTATAATCATAGTCCATTACAGTTATTTTTTTTCACTATGTTTAACTTATGCTTATGAATACATGCCACTAACAGTGTATGTAATCATACATGTATAATACAGTGTATTATGTAAATGTACATGATGATACAGGCACCAATAAATCAAATTTTAAAAAAAAAATTGTCGTAGGTACATTTAGTGTCAAATCGCACTCCCCTTGAAAAAGCTGGTGACGCCCCTGCTTCTTGATTATACTCTTTGGGAAAGAGAGAACAGGACATCAAGAGCGTTTCACAGATGTTGAAAATATTCCTTATATTAGTAATAGCCATCTTGCGTCATTATCGAGACAGTGAAATGCCACCTTTGTAAATGAACACGTCCCATCATATAATGCACACAGTCCATCTACGTATGGTTAGGAAATGATACGTCATCTTTACCAGTGGGCCCACCAAGATATGATCTCACCAGCAATTAGGTACCTGAATATAAGAACGACCAGAGTCCATGGAAGACCATTTCTAGTAAACTTAAAAAAAAATCATATCTTTTGTATTTGTCCAATCATATTCTATCTAACTGTGATGGGAAGGCAACATTATATATACAAATTTGAACATAATTATGTTAGTGTGACAATCAACATTTACATTAATTGTGGAGAGGCCATTTTGTGTGATGGACTTGGGTCGTTCTTTGAATCATATGGACTTGGGTAGTTCTTTGAATCATATACATGATGTTCTGCTATAGAGATGAGAAAAGGATGAGAGAGGGCGCTATAATATGAATGTAAGAATGACCCAAGTCCTTAATTCTGACATTCATATAAGATTTAACTCATTCATTTCAGGCACTTCAGGAGGTAATTTGGATTCATCATTTATACACAAGATATATCCATGCATAAGCTACAATTTCCCATGTCAAACTAAATATCTCCAAAAATTGGATTTTGGTCGTTCTTGTATTCAGGTCTTCAATTGTCTTCCCACATGCTATTAAAATTGATGCACATGATAACCATGGGAGGGCAATATTGATCCTGCACTAGTCCTCTTTAGATTGTAAAGGCCAGTAGTTCGCATCTTCTTTCCATTTCAGTTCACGAACTGTAATCATACTCGAATTAACCAGACTTCGAAACAACGTCACAATGATATTTAAAACAACGAAACCTGTTTCATTTCCAGATGAACAGGAGTCTAGATAGGAAAAATGTGTCCATATCAATAACAAACCTACAAAAACCTTCGACGAACAAGATCCCCAAGAAGCATAATTTATGCTGTTGCTGAACTGATTCATTTTATGTGAAATGTGCGAGCTAAATGGTAATGGTCAAATTTGCCCCCCCCCCCCCAAAAAAAAAAGCCGACTTGCTGAAGGGAAGTTTTGTGTCACGTCACTCATCCAGACTACTGTTTTCAAAACACAGTGTTAGGCATATGCTGAATAATTCCATGTATGAATATACAAAACAGAAAGAAAGAAAGAAAGACAGACAGAAAGAACAGAGAGAAAAGGGCAAAACCAACACATAACCAAAACAAGCTTCAACCAAAACAAACAAACAAACAAACAAACACAAACAAAACACCACAATCTTTGTCACAGTATACTTGTGTGAATATGAAATTTATTAATAGATTGATGTTTGTTACAGACCTCGATCTCCTTGGAATCTTTACAATAGTTATTACAACGTTTCGCAATAAAGAGAGTAAGATAATGTTTACACAGGAACTTCTTGAAACTGTCTTTTTCACAGTTATCTCTACAGAGCGGCTTGCATGGAGAAGCAAACATGCTAGCAAATCAATGCAGTATACATTTTGACGTTTTCATCCATTACCTTGGGCAATTTTAAGATACACATTGTTTTTATAATCATGTTTACCATACGGTAGAAACCTTAATTAACCTTAAAACATGAGTATCCAACTGAGTACTATTGAGATTAGAAAGACAACCATTCATAAAAATGCACTTCAGGTTAATACACCAAAGCGATTAAATATGGAGGAACTTGTTCAGTAGATGGCTGTAATACAGTGCGATGATTGTTACTTGAGACATGGCAGGGTAAACGGGCACACTGCCAAAATCGCACAGCCTCAGCCGAGGTGATGGGATAACCTCAAAAGGAAAAGACGGGGGTGTATTGAATCCGGGCAAACACTTTTTTTTTTTTTTTTTCAGAGCGAATGTAATCATTTGAACTGTCCATTGTTTTGAAAGGACAAAGCGTTCCACACTTGAATAAATACGTACAAATATTCCATTTTGCCACAGCTGCGTGCTTCAGAACATCGATGAGGGAACCATGCAGAAATTCACGAAGATACATTTGATGTTAAAGGAAGCTATCAAATCTTTATACAAAAGTGTGAAAAATGCAAAGCTCTGAAAAAGAAACATCCCTGGATATATTAACAAGTCATAATGCACACATTTTTACAACTGATATCACTTATTTCCCTTTGCCCAAGCACAGAGCGGTAAATGTATCTGCCCATGATTATACTAACCGAACGGGAAAGCCGTGGTGTTTTTAGTTTGTTGCTCTTGATGTTGCTTTTGTTTTGTTTTGTTTTGTTTTTTGTTCTTATGCATTAACCAGTATGCGTTTAATTTATATGCATAATATGTGTCTTCTTTGATTGGGAGTGCATTTGTGTCTTCAGACAAGGACTAATGGTAAACGAGAACAGAAATACATCGTTTTCCAGTATATTTTTGAAAGTTTTCTCCGTGGAGCTATACAGTGCCCTCAATGGATTCCAAAAATACAATGAATATTTTATTTTTTTTATTTTATTTTTATTTTTTTTGTGAGCAGAGCATAGGAGATATCTGAAGAAAACACCCCAGTGCTTCCATATCATATGGCGGTATCACTGAAACTGCTCATCAAAATGATGCCAATTAAACGAACTTAAGCAAACGGAAAAGTAATTCCCAATTCAAGATCAAATAAAGGAACCGATCTTTTAGTTCATCTTGATCCACACAGCTATTTCAGGTTTCTTAGATAATTATCTGATCAGAATATGAAACAACTATGACACCAACAAGAGTATGTTTTTAATGAAATGGAGGCATGATTCTTTCATGTAGTGCACTAGCCCCCCCCCCCCTCCTTTTAACATAACGAAAATTTTTAAATCGAAACGCTAGTTACAACAAAACAGGAACTCTTGTTTAAAAAAAAGACATCAATATACATTTATTTACATTACTGTTCAGCTGGTACTGGGGACTTCTTTACAAGTGGAAGAGAAGTATTAACAGAAAATAGAAACCGTATAGAAAATACTGACACATGAAGTCCCCCTAAATGAAAACAGGTAAAAAGGCTGATCGTCATGCTTTCATTCCCTTTGTTTCTCCGTTTTCCTGTCCACCACACTTCATTTCTTTTGTAACCTGTTTTACACTCTGCCAGTCATATCCCCTCTTATAATAGTTCTTGGTTTTGTTGAGCAATATCTTGAGCTAAACAATACTTTGGTATTTGATCTCCTGTAAGGAAGTTAACAGCATTCTCTTCAATCTCCTCCGATTTCGCAATCCTGTCCCTGCAATGGAGAGGAAAGAAAGGGGACATGAATCTTAATGTTCTCTTTTTTTGTCAAACTAACTGTTCTGAATTTGAATTAAGAGCTGCTACTAGGAATAATAGTGAAAACTCACATTTTCTCCATTATCGATTACCACCTGTCCAGCCCTCATGTACTGAGATTGAACCTATCAATACTTCCCTGTCATTTACTGATAAGCACTGATGCTTGCCGTTTTCACCTTTTCTTAAATGTATTTTGTTTGTTTTTGTTTTTGTTTTTTAGTTTTTTTTTACACATGTCTTCTCTCATTTTCCTTATATTCGCCTCTTTCCTTTAGTCGATCTTAGTATAGCTTACGCTCCAAATATTGTTTTAAGCACGTTACAAATGCAATGCCTTACGGTTATTGTTTTTAACATTATAGGTATTATCATTTCAACAAATTGTAAATCGATTCCATTGTAAAACAGCAAGCCTATAGTAGAGGGTTTGTGAACGAATTATAATACAAGTTACGTGTACTCTATGGTGTCGTTTTTCCACGCCTCGACTGTTTAATGACTGTTGAATGGTTGGTTCTGTAAAAAGGTTCCTGCAGTTTCCACAATCAAAATTGAGGATGGCCCTATACTACTTTTGTATCTTACTGTCATTGCGTAGTAATAACAAGTTATGTGGGGAACAGATATCATAAAAACAAATTGTTTTGAAAGGTGATGCCCATCAATGCAATTTAAATGTTGGATTCATTCCTATTTACGTTTTCTATATAAAATGTACATGAGATGTTGCCATATAAAAAAAGAGGTGATAGCCAGCTATGATGCACAATAGAACATTGTAAAAGTCAGCAAACCATAAAACATTGCAAAACTTAAGAAGCATTTTAAAATACGTTAGTTCCTTTCTTAAGATGAATGATTTGATAGTCAATCAGCAGATATATATATATATATATATATATTTATATATAATGTGTGTGTTGGGTGTATATTCGTCGGGAGTTGTTGATGATAATATATGTATATATGTGACCCTGCACCACAAAACAAACAAAAAGTCGCCGGACATGGATTTTTAGTTAAGGACAGATTCTAAAAGAGCAGACTCTAAGCTTTAAAATGATGTATAACTCAATTCAAATGGACTCTCCTAACCTATCAAGATATTGGAAAGAAAGCGTTCACTCTGGAAAAGTGCAAACCGAGAAAAGAGGCTCTGAAGTGTAGGGTCCATCTGTCTATTCAAGCGTTGAATATTTACCAAACCGTTCTACCTGTGCCATGAATGGGACAAAAACAGGATGTAAACAACTGGAGCAACAACAATTAAGGGATAGTCAGATTAAATTGGAATTGCGCACGCTCTATTAACACATTCTGACCATGACTAGTGCCAACTTCCAAAGCAGTAGCATTATTCATTCAAAAGTCATCAGACTTGAAAGTGAAGAGTGTGCAAAGGGTTATCAAGAAATGAAAAGGGACCTCTAAGACACAACTGATCTCACTACTCTAAAAAAGGGGGTTGTAGAAAAACGACTGAAAATGCACTTTCCCACTCATTTTCTGATCCAAAACTTAAGAATAATGTAGAAGAAGGGTAGCTCTTAAAGAAAATATCAAAAACTGAATATTGAGTTGGTTGTCCTGTTGTACCTTTTTTTTTTTGAGTCCTCATTTGAAATCAAGGGGTGCGACTTTTTGTTCGTTTTGTGATGCACGGTCGTATATATAATATTACACAGTTTTTGTTTATGTAGATATAATCATACAATTACATACATAGGCCTATGTTTTTTATATATATATATCTACATAAAAGAAAAATTGAATAGAGGAAACTTACTGTTAAAGGATCATCTACGTCGCCTCCAAAGCCAGTAAATCACACACAATGACAAAAGTAAGGCTACGACTAAGAAACCAAAGAGCACTGCCGACACTCCTGCGGGCAATAGGAACATATTTTCGAATAAAAGAATGTCGATTAGTCTCAAGACTATCTTTGCCCTTCTCTCTCTCTCTCTTTCTTTTTTTTTTAAACTGAAATAACAGCTTTTACACAAAGCGTAGAGTGAAAGGTTTTTCTTTTTAATCAGTTTTGCAGAACACCCCTTTTTCAATTACATTTAAAGCTACGTAGCTAAACGACACCCTTATTCAAAAAAAAAAAAAAGATTTGTAAAATTATACTAATATGAAAGTGAGCTTTGTTCGCAGAATGTGCTAGTAAATTATGCAAAACTTCAACTCACTCCAGTAATCCCTTCCTTGCGGTTGTCATATAGCTTTTCATCCTGTTTTCTTTCTTATTATTCATTGCACAGAGCATAGTTCGAAATGTTAATATGCACTTAAATATCCTGTAAACTTCAAAGCCTCCGGCCAAATCAATGCTTTTTCAGATGATTTGTTTTCTTTTCAACGTTTGGGTAGATCACGACAGTTTATCAATTTTGTAATGATTTATGCGTCATTAGAAAGATGAGAGTCTCTCCTTTGTGAATCGGCCCTTTCAATTAAAAGTCAATATCTAGCCACTTTTTCGCTGGTGGTAAGATGGAGGGTCATATATTGAGAGATTGCAGTGTGGTGGTTTTCTGATGCAAAGTCAAAAATAGACTTTAAAAGATAACACAGCTCAAGTGTGTCATTGTTATTCTGACGCAAACGACTTGCTGTGAAACAGAGATAGCCAGAGTTTCGCAACAAAACATTACATTCAAGTGTGACAAAGGTAGCCTTGAGCAATTATTCTTCAGTCTGCATACCTTCACGATGTGATTGGTTTCCTTTGTTTGAAGGTTTGATATGAGCATACTCAGAGTGTAGGCCTATGCACAGAGCGACACTTTCAATTCAATTCAATAGTTTATTTATTTCCATCATAAAAAAAGAACGATGGACAGTAACGATGGACAGTAACCTCCCCCTTCCCACCACACATAATTATACACACAGATGTATCCGTGCGTCACAAAACCAAACAAAAAGTCCTACCCTTTAACTCTTTATGTGCCACGTTCGCACGTCCGACTCAGTCTACGGCGTGCCAACTTCGCATATCCTGCTCAACAAACAAAGCCGCCAAAACCGATCGATAATTCACTAATCACTGCTAATCCCGCGGCACAATGAAAGCGTTTTTCTTGCTTTTGTTCCTCTAATGTACGGCTTGCATTCTATGTGGTGATTGACTATCAAGGTGTTCCCAACTGGATTTGCTCGTACATTCTAAGTTTCTGTCACGGTTTTATGTGCACAAGTCATGCCTTTACAGTAATGTAGCAACTGGTCATTCATAAGAAAAACTAAAAATAGATTCGTCATACAATTTATATCGAAACAAAGCTTAGCATTCCTCTTTAACTTTGCCTACTATTATGCCCATGTTAACAGAAATTTGTTGAAGTTTTACAAATTGGAAAAACATAGTTGTTCTCAAAGCATGACTACCTTTGTGTCTTAGAATAACGTGGCACAAAGAGGGTTTCTACCACGGCAAACAAAGAGTTAATTGATTTAATTTGAATTGTTTCATTTCTGTATTCAATCTGACATGAGGAGGGTTGAAAAATGAAAGAAAACTGCTGAGTCAAGTCCACTTGGATTTTGTCATATATTTTTGAAAGAGGTCCTCGTCTTTTAAAGTTATTATTACAAAGTTTTGGATCATCAGTAAAATATATTTTTTTTTTTTGATAGAATAGTTTGATCAGGAGTGTCATAGAACACCCATTGTATTTAATAAAAATGCACACTTTTTATTTTAAACTCTGATAACTTTTAAAAGTATAATTCTACAGCTTTAAAAGTTTGCATCGCCCGTAGACCGATTATATAATGTTTTAATAGAAATATAAATATTTATATAGATATATAGATATATCTTGAAAGAAATTAGACTGAGGCGGACGTTGTTCTCGATCTTGAGTGTCCCTTATATATATATATATATATATAAATATATGTATATATTCATAAAATATATGAAGAGTTTGTTCGAAAAAAAACGATAAGCATTTCTTTAAGATTTTGAAGCACGGTCTCTGACATAAAGTGCAGAATAATACCTTTTAGATAATATATTGGTCCCTACATATAAAGATACATTTTTGAAGTTATGGTCAAAAGAAGCAAACGTTTTCTTATTGTTCTCTTTATTTTTCTTGACCTTTAATCGCAAATATTTCCATTTGGTAATATGGACTTATCGGTTTTTACGAACAAACTCTGCATATCAGATTGTGTGACCGTGCATCACAAAACAAACAAAAAGTCGCACCCCTTGATTTTATGTGAGTACTCAGGAAAGGTGAAACGGATCAACCGAGTCAGTTTTGAGTTTTCCATTATTTCTTAAAGAACTATTCTTCATCTACATTATCCCTAAGTCTGGGATCATAAATTGAATGGGAAAAAGGTTTTGAGCAAATTTTCTACAACCCCTTTTTTGGTAAAGTAGTGTGATCATTTTTTTTTTTCTTAGTGGCCCCTTTTAATTTCTTGAAATCCTTTGCACACTCTTCACTTTCAACTGCAATATTTTTGAAGTGATGATGCTACTGTTTTGAAAATTGATATTTATTATGAACAGAATGTGTTAATTAAGCATGCTCAATTTCAGCGTAATCTGATAACCCCTTCATTGTTGTTGCTACAACGGTTAACATCAAGGTTTTTGTCCCATTCTTGGCACGGGTAGGACGGCTTAGTAAAGATTAGGCACTTGAATAGACCCTGTACTTCACAGCCTCTTTTCTCGGTTCAAACTTTTCCAGAGTGTGCGCGTCCTTTCCAATATCTATATAGGTTAGGAGATTCCATTTGATTTGAGTTATACGTCATTTTAAAGCTTATAGTCTGCTCTTTCAAAATTTGCCTTTAACTAAATATCCATGCCTGGCGACTTTGTGTGTGTTCTGCGGTGCAGGGTCACATATATGAATAAAAGGGAGACTCAAGATCGAGAGTAACGTCCGCCTCAGTATAATTTCTTTTAACATGTATATATATATATATATATATATACATATATATATATATATATATATATATACATACATATAAAATTGGTTACCGTATCGACTTCAGGGAAAGAACGTAGAATCACGGTATTTATGGAGGGCGCTGCTCAGTGGCGACCAAGTCACACATTTTTTAGTCCTGTGCTTTTGTCTACAATTTATCCATTTTTACTTTTTCTTGTGAAATTTTCGCCAACTGTTCCTTGTCATTATGTTAGTGCAAACGTTCAGTATGCCCTGGATATGGATTTTAACCTTCTGTGTTCTGCTTTCACCGGGTTTCTTATGTCTGGAGAGCCACACCCCAAACATTTCATATGAACGCAACTTCATATTCGAACTAGCTACAGCTGAGGCCTCGAAACTCAAACCGGTCGGCTTGCCGGAATGGGTGCCACTACGCGAGGATGGTGAGACAAACGATAGAGTGAAATTACGCCGCAGAGGTAGGAAGGGAGGAATAAGACAAAAGGTACGTCTACGAAAGTTCAAACCTGCCCTGCCTACTATAACAATGAGTAACGTTCGTTCAATTGGAAACAAGATTGACGAAATTCGTGGAAAAGTGAGATATGACAATGAATTCAGAAATTCTGGAATTTTATGCTTTACGGAAACTTGGTTAAACCCAGATACACCTAGTGAGGCGTTTGACATTCACGGTTTCGACATGATTCGAAGTGACAGAGATTTTGCAGAAACGAACAAAACTAGAGGAGGGGGGCTTGCAATATATGTGAATGAGAAATGGTGTCGCAATTACAAAGTACATTACGAGATCTGTCACCAAAATTTGGAACTTCTCTGTGTTTCGTTCCGACCATTTTATCTGCCAAGAGAATTCAACAAAGTAGACATATTTCTTGTTTACATACCACCCGACGCTAACGCGGATGCAGCTGTTCGAGATATCATGGATACCGTGAATGCCATGGAAACGGCGTCACCTGATTCACCGAAGATTATACTTGGTGATTTCAACCATTGCTCATTAGAGGACGCACTGCCCAACTATGTGCAGTGTGTGCAGATTCCAACTCGCGGACATCGGGTTCTTGACAAATGCTACTGCTCAGTGAAAGATCCTTATAAAGTAAACATCCGTTCCCCCATTGGTAACTCAGATCATTCTACTGTTCATTTGATGTCTAAGTATAAAAGTAAATTGAAATCAGATAAAGTAACCGCAAAACAAGTTAAAGTATGGAATGAGCATTCTATGGAAATGCTACAAACCTGTTTTGAGTTGTCTGACTGGGATATGCTTATAGGAAGTGCTGATGATCTAGAGGAAGCAGCTGATATTGTCAGCAGTTACGTTTTTTTTTGTGAAGAGCTTCATGTCTCCAACAAGACGGTCAAATGTTATCCAAATGATAAACCATGGGTGACGAAAGAATTGAAGGCGCTGTTTCATGCAAAGAAAATCGCATTTCAAAACAGAGATTTCGATAAAGTGAAAGAAATCAGCAAACAAGTGACGAAAGAAATCGCAAGCTCGAAAATGAAATACAAAGTGAAACTTCAAAAGTGTTTTCAATCAAATAACACGAGGGAAGCATGGAAATGTTTACATACATTAACAGGATCTAATCAGAAGAAGAAACAGGCTTCTGCATTTGTGTCAAACAGTGCCCTTATTACAGCGAATGAACTTAACAAATTCTATGCTCGTTTCGACACCATGGATTTCTCTGCCGAAGTCACATCAATGTGTTCAGAGCTACGAGAGCTTAGCGTCACACCCCCTCGCGTTGACCAGCAAACAGTCGCGACTCTTTTCAAACGGGCTAAAGTGAACAAAGCAATGGGCCCGGATAAGATACATGCTAAACTATTAAAATGCTGCGCCCAACAGCTTGCAACTCCCTACTGTGAACTTTTCCAAATGTCATTGAATGAAGGTATGTCTCCGGCCAGCTGGAAATCAGCGATCGTGATTCCGGTGCCGAAAACAAATCGCACTTCACAGCTTAACGACTACAGACCAGTGGCACTTACCTCGATCGTTATGAAATGCTTCGAGAGACTGATAATGCAGTTCCTTTATCCATCAGTGTCCCATCTTCTTGACAAACTTCAATTTGCATATCAACCTAAAAAGTCTGTGAATGACGCTGTTCTCACACTCGTACACGAGCTCGCTCAGCACACCGATAAACCACGACGCTATGCACGTGCCTTATTTGTAGACTTTTCCTCGGCGTTCAATACTATGCAGACTCACATTCTTCTTCAGAAGCTGCGTCACATGAATGTACCATCTTATCTGATCTTATGGATAAAAGATTTCTTATGTAATCGGTCTCAAACTGTGAAAGTTCAAAATTGCTTTTCAGACCCTGTCGTTTTGAACACAGGTGCCCCACAAGGCTGTGTTTTGTCGGCGTTGCTGTTTATTCTGTACACGAACGATTGTAAATCAGCAAGGGAAAATGTATTCATTTTGAAATATGCAGATGACACTGTTATTTTAGGACTTATTGATGAGGATGAATCTAGCTACCGGGCCGAGGTTGAACGTTTTACCTCTTGGTGTGACAAGAACTGTCTGCAGTTAAATCTCACTAAAACTAAGGAGATTGTGTTTGATTTTCGGAAAATGCCCCCACAGCCAAAATTTATAAATATTGGTGGTACAGATATTGAGATAGTCAAGAGTTACAAATACCTAGGGACAACAGTGGACAGTAAACTTTCTTGGACTGAGGAGTGTAGATCTGTTATCTCAAAAGCCCGGACTCGTATGTACTTTCTGAGAAAACTGAGATCACTACACATTGATAGAACTATTCTCAATCTTTTCTATAAATCACTTGTTGAAAGTATTGTATTGTTTAACTGTGTCATCTGGTTCGGGGTCTGCAGGAAACAAGACTTCAAGAGAATGGAAGCTATAGTGAGACAGGCTAGCAAAATCACTGGGGAAAGTTACGACCTTACAAAGGAATGTACAGATCGGATCGCCAATATGGCAGATGGTATTATGTTAAACGAGAATCACCCTCTACATGATTATTTTGAATTCCTACGATCAGGCAGAAGACTACGGTCTCTGAAATGTCGTACAAATCGATACGCAGACTCCTTTGTTCCATACGCAATCAGGATGTGTAATAACAACCGCTGATTTTTGTATAAAGTGAAGGGAGAGCTGTAGCTGGTTTGGTGTATGACGGCGGGGGGGGGGGGTATTTTGAGCATTATCAAAAACACACAAGAATTTTATGGTTTGCAATTATTTGAATAGAATAACTTCTAAGTGAATTAAGATTCATGTGCAATAGTTGTCTGATTGTGCACATCGGGTGTGTCAGGGATTCAGTGAAACGAAGCGGATTTTAGCTGTGTGTATGGGGGGGGGGGTGTAAGGAATATGTGCAATATGTGTTATAATTTATGGATTATGATATTTGGAGTGGTCTGTGTAAAGTAAGGTGTTTCAGAATTTGTGGTTATACAACTTTTTGCGGCAATTGATTTTTCCATAGTTTTCTGTGTATGTACACAAATATATTTATTTTTCCCCCTCTGCACGTTAAACACATGATGCCAGTCAATGTTGTGATGTATGTTTGGTTCCCTGTATTTTTTGAGTATTCACTTGATGTTTTATATGTAATGTAATATCATTTGCTATTTATCTGTTGCCAATATGTGTCTGTGAATGTGTGACAAAATCAAGTTTCCATGCCGTGTTTTTATACATAATTTGGACAATAAAGAAATGAAATCCTTGAAATCCTTAGTATGAAACCATAAAATGATGAATTCTTCGTGAATTTCACACATCACTCATGCCAGAGAAACGTAAAAACCGACAGTAAAAGTGACTTCATGGCATGAAAAACAACAACAACATAATGATTAAGGGTTTTATCATTTATTATTCATTACAATCTTATTGTTCAAGTTTGTTACATTTAATACGTATGTAATTCTAATACAGGGTATAGATAGAAAATATTGTGATTTTGCTGTTTTTTTCTCATTTGTTTTTCAGTTGTTATTTAACGTTTTGTTGCAAATATCAGTTGTCGTTACAGAATACAATATCAAGCTGCAAAAAAAAAAAGAGAGAATAAAAAGAGAGAGCATATGATGAAGGGTAACATATTTGTTTCCCTTTTCTTTCCCAATTCCTCAGGTTTTTGTTGTTGTTTTTTATGTTGGGCCATATTTCCATTTTAATTTTTTTTTTTGATGAAAACAAAAAACACGTTTATGTGCATCAAAAATAAAAGACACAAAAATGCAATATTGATATTTGACCTTTTTTGCGTAAAAGATGTTTAATCATTCAAAATAATTTTACAAGCTTTGAAAAAGAAGAAATTGTACTGTCGTTTTGTTAACTCACCATAAATATCCCTTTTACATCCTGAATGTTTGGTAGATTGAGTTTAAAGAGTATCTGTTGATACTGCCCTTTCCGTGGAGTGACCTATTGATTGGTAAAAAAGGCACTACGTTAAACGTAAGAACGTAAAAAAAAAAAAAAAAAAATGATATCGAACGTTGAAAGTAGACAGTAATATTATCATATGGTTCCAGCCACATTAGAAACCAACTTTGTATATACCCATAGATGAGCATAATTTATGTAAATGCGTTCTTCATTCAATCTTCTTCATTGAAAAATAGACGTACGTAGAAAACGAAGGAATTATGTATATGTACGCCTATTCTTCATGAGACTTACCGTACATCACAGCAGTCTCTACGGGCGCTTCTTTTGAAGAAGTTCCCTTCCGGATTCCTTGAAAAAAGTAGTTGAAGGTAAGATAACTTATAAGTATGATATTTCGTTCACATATAAGGGCATCTTGCTTTAAAAATCATCTGTGCTAATATCACGCAAAGGTATGGTCATTCATTTATGATACTTCATTCGACACTTCATTGCAGACAATGTTCTTATAATTATTGATTATTCGTGATCAGTTTTTTTTTCCTTTAATCCCACAGTATACTAAGATTCGTTGCTAAGAAATGTTGTAATTCTAAAAATGAATTATGTTTAACAAGAACAACAACAAAAATATGACTCCGAAGAATTGATACTCCGAAATAAATCAGGATTCGTGATTCTGTAACTGAAAGTGTTGTTCAAACGAAGATTACGTGGTCTGACTTAAAGCTGTGATTGACAGGAGGAGTCAAAATCAATAGCAACTTTTTTTCCATTACTTGGGCGGCTACGACAAGTAACTCAGGGAAGTTCTTTTATGTCAACGAAAAGAAAAACATTGTCATACCTTTTGCGTAAACGTATACTTGTGTTGAGTTATAATATTGGACGTCGAGTCCGTACCCAGTCGCGTAACACGTGTAGAGCATCTCATCATCGAGTGTGGCATGTTTTATGATAAGGGAAAAGTCGTCTGTAATGTCGAACAATCCGGCCCCATACCCCTGACCACTCCTTACAACCGGTCTGCCTTAGAGATGAAGCTTTGCCAGCACATATCCCGGAGGATCAGCCGCCCTGGACCACCTAACAATAGCTACATTCCTATTCACTTTGCATGGTAGTACATTAAGGGTTTTATCATTTATTATTCATTACAATCTTATTGTTCAAGTTTGTTACATTTAATACGTATGTAATTCTAATACAGGGTATAGATAGAAAATATTGTGATTTTGCTGTTTTTTTCTCATTTGTTTTTCAGTTGTTATTTAACGTTTTGTTGCAAATATCAGTTGTCGTTGTGCAATGCACAAGGTTTTAATGTTTTCCGTAAATATTGAGCACTATAAATGTACATTATTTTGTAGTAATGGAAGTTTTGAAATGTTTTTGAAACATTATAATACGCTCTGGACCTTAAAACTACTCCAGATGTTTTATGTATTCAACACACAGGTGACGTGCCTTGTACTAAATATCACGCGAATGTCTATTGTGTCTGGTTTAACCGTGGTACTTTGTTAGTTTTCTTTTCCTTTTTTTATCCTTCTCCTCCTCTTCTTTTCTTCTTCTCTCTCTTCCTGCTACCACAGATCCGTCTTGCAGACAAGTGCACAATTAAATTGTCCTACCTGTATATTCAAAAGCCTTTATTCATACTGTTCATTATACTCATAGCCACCAGGTGGCAGATTTCGGGTGTCTCGCTGGGACAGTGTGAGGTTTCCGGGGTTCCCTCGGGAATTATCATTTCCTTTGTCTACAGCCTTATTCTCATTTTGTTCCTATAACCTGAAGTCATGAGGTACAATTTTGCACTATCCTGTTTGATACCTGTATTTTTTCCTTTTCTTTTGTGCGGATATTACTTCCCATGTTCATAGTATACATGTTGTCTATTTCAAAATGCATTTTATGTGCACTGCATAGTTCTTCTCCCCTTTTACTTATATGTTGGCTTACACTTAGTCTCAACAATGTTGATGTCACACGATAGGGACGCTAGCTTCCGGCTCTATGCCGCCCTCTCTCGCTTGCACTGGCGTTCCCTCTGATTTCCTGCACACATGGTATAATGCATACTCTTTGCATCCTCAGCATACCGTCCAGTACATATCTCTGTTACCTTTCTGTCTGCTGGCCATTATTATGAAACGTTTTCGCCTCATTGATTACATTGTTATATTGTACAATTCTTGATTACCATGTACAATACTTTGATCCTCAATCTTGAACTCATTTGTTTTTTTGGATGTTATATATGAATGTAATTATTTTTTATTATTTTTTTTTTCTTTCTTTCATTAATCGTTCCGAAATGTTATATCCGAAACTCAAGAAAGATGTATTTAAACCTCCTTACATATTCTCTTATGCTGTTAAATTGTCGTATTATCATTGAAGGACTATTGTTCATTACAATTTTATTTCATCTAATGTAATTCTGTTCCCCATCGTATTTTCCGTATCTGGCGGGAGCCCTCCCCCAAACACACTACAACATGGCTTTGTTATCCCACCTTCTTCGCTCTAGCATATCGGCTTGCCTCTCACAATCCTCTTTATCCTTTCCAATGCATGTATGTCTTCTCGGAAGCCCACTGAGACACTGGATTTATTCTTGTTATTGTGTTGTGTGTGTTCTATGTCCTTTTCTGTCGATTCTTCTCACTGCTCTTACTTACCTCATTCTTCCCCTTCTCGCTTCACGTTCTACGTCTCCTCAGCGATCTTCTGCTTATCATGATTTTGACGTCACCCATGTTCGTAACTTACTCCAGTGTCTTGCCACATTACGGCGACTGGGTATTTACTTGTATTGCCCACTCGTTCACTACATCCTAGTTTCGTTGATGACGCAGACTTTAAAAGATTCGTCTTGTATTCGTAATTATGGCTAATTTTTTGAATGCTCCATTTTATTCCTTATCGAACGATGATTTTTTTGAATTGTTTAGGGACACAGGCTTAGACTCTGACCCAGTGAGTGGGTCAACCAGTATACGAACCACCCCTTACGATAATTTTGTTACCGATAGCCTGAACACTGCTGCAAATGAATTGTCTTTTGATTTTAGTAATGATAATATCACCCAAAATAAGTTGTGCAATTACATTACAGTGAATCAATACAAAAATATAATTCATAATTTTTCTGAGGATACATTTTCTTTTTTGCATTTAAATATAAGGAGTTTGAATAAACATTTTGATGATTTAAAATTTTTATTAGAATCTGATGCAAGTCAGTCGCTATCCGTTATCGGATTAAGTGAGACATGGTTAGCTTCCAATGCAGAAAATTATTTCGCAATCGAGGGTTATAATTTATTTGTTAACAATAGATCTGATAAGAATGGAGGGGGGGTTGCATTGTATGTAGCACGTTCCTATGATACTATTATTCATGAAGGTATCTCTAGAATGGACAATATTGTTGAATCTTTGTTTATAGAAATTTTCATCCCAGGATGTAGAAATCTTATGGTAGGCGTTATATACAGACCCCCTAATTCAAATTCTAATGATTTTTTAGATTATTTTTCAGATCTGGCTAATTCACACGTTTTTCAAAATAAGGATTGCTTCTTACTCGGCGATTTTAATATTGATTTGCTGAAGTCTGAGCATGATAATATCTCTAGTGAGTTTCTCCACACACTTCTGTCCTCGTCTTTTCTTCCGCTTATTTCTAAACCCACACGTGTTACAGATCGCTCTGCCACCCTCATTGACAACTTGTTTTGTAATATTTTACCCCTCCCCGATTCTTTTATAATTCTTTCAGATATGACCGATCATTTTCCAATAATGACTTGTTTTACACCTAAAACACCAGCTAATACTAAACCTGTTTCATCTTTTTTGTTCAGACGTAGAGTTTCACCTGAAAAGTTAGCAAGTTTTGATGCGGCTCTCGAGAATGCTGACTGGTCAGGAGTATTTGGCAGCGATGACGTTAATATATCTTTTCATAATTTTATGGAAATTTTCAATCATCATTTAGATGATGTAATTCCAAAACAAAGAAATAGAACAGAGTATAAAAAAACACCCAGGTTACCTTGGATTTCAAGATCAATTCTTCGTTCAATTAATAGGAAAAATCGTTTGTATTATAAGTACAAAATGGAAAAAACTGAGCGATCGAAGAATAGATATACATCATACAAAAATACTTTGACAATGATTTTACGTTCGGAAAAGAAAAGATATTATGCTAAGCAATTATCGAAATATAAGTTTGATATGAAAAATACCTGGAAAGTTTTAAAACAGGCCATGAATGTTCCGAGTAAAAACTCTGACATTGATAGAGTTAAAGTGAATGATGAATTGATTAATGATCCCCTTTATATTGCAAATATTTTTGATACTTATTTTTCAAAAATAGGCGAAAATTATGCTCATAACATTCCTGCAACAGAGACTCATTTTACTGAATTTTTAGGTCAGCGTAACTCTGATTCCATATTTTTCACACCAACTAACAGATTTGAAATTATTGATATAGTTTCCTCTTTTGAAAATAAACGTAGTTCTGGTTATGATGAGATAGATAATTTTGTACTTAAGGGTGTTATTTCCTCGGTTGCTGATCCACTTGCTCATATATTCAATTTGTCAATTTTTAACGGTGTGTTTCCCGATAAAATGAAATTAGCTAAAGTAATCCCAATATTTAAGGCAGGTGATAAGTTTGAAATCAGCAATTATCGCCCAATTTCATTATTATCGTCATTGTCCAAGGTTTTAGAAAAACTCATTTATAAGAGAATGATTAATTTTTTGAAGGCACATGAGGTTATTACGAATCATCAGTTTGGTTTTCGCGAGAAACATAGTACTACGCATGCTCTTTTGCATTTTGTTGATAGAGTTGTTCATGCAATTGATAACCATTCTCATTTAGTTAGTATTTTCTTGGACTTCTCCAAGGCCTTTGACACTATCAATCATGATATTTTACTTTATAAGTTATCGCATTATGGAATACGTGGGAAGGCCTTGGAGTGGTTCAGGAGTTATTTAGTTGATAGAAAACAATTTGTAACAATCAAAAACTATGATTCAGTTGTCAGAGAAGTCAAATGCGGCGTCCCACAGGGAAGTCTTTTAGGGCCGTTATTGTTCATTATTTATATCAATGATTTTTGTCGCGTATCCGACAACCTCTCTTTTATTCATTTTGCAGATGACACAAATGTATTTTTTGCCCATAATGATATTGATTTTCTTGTTCATAAAATCAATATTGAGTTGAAGAAAGTGACAAATTGGGTCAGGGCCAATAGGCTATCACTCAATGCTCAAAAAACGAAATATATGCTTTTTAGTAACACTGTTGATAGTTTAAGTACGAATATAGTATTAGATGACTCTCATCTACAAAGAGTCTCACATACCAAATTTTTGGGTGTCATTGTGGATGACAAACTTTCCTGGAAATCACATGTTGATAATGTTTGTAATATAGTATCACGCAATATAGGTATAATAAATAGATTGAAATTTTATATTTCACAAAAATCATTACTTATGTTATATTCGTCGTTAATATTGCCTCATCTTAATTATGGAGTATTAGTTTGGGGCAACACCCATCAGAATTTATTAGACAAAGTGTTCCTTTTACAAAAGAAAGCTCTTCGTGTTATCTGTAATTCCTCTGTATGTTCTCATACAAATATGTTGTTTGCCTCCAACAAGCTCTTAAAAATGACAGATTTGTTTTTGTTTAATTTAGGGCAATTTATGTACAAGTATTGTAATAACTTGCTTCCATCTATTTTTGATTCTATGTTCCTCAAAAATCAATTATTTCATAAATATCCCACTAGGCGATCTGGTGAATTTCATTTACCTCTTTTAAGAACGATTTTTGCTAAAAACTCACTTATTTATGTAGGCCCAAATTATTGGAATTCTTTGAATCATGACTTAAAAGATGCTCCATCCATATACTCTTTCAAGAGGAGACTGAAGTCTTTTTTATTGCAATCGTATGACTCTACAATACTGAATTAACCTTTTGGGTTTTTTATACTAACCTGTTTACTTTGTCCCCTATTCGAAGAATTAACGGTATTTTTCCCCCTGGAGGTTTGCAATGTTGTCATCTATGCCATTTTTTACCCATAGAGTCTACTAGCTGACTCTCCGTGTGCTACTTCGGTTCATATATCCCTCTATTTTCTATTTTCTTGTCTTTCTTCAAGGCGTCAAAATTTCGCTTTCCCCATACAGCAACTATCTTCTGTTTCTCTCGGCATGCTTCTGCCGAAGATCGCTGTTTATGTTTGTTGTTTCTGTTGTTCTGTTACTGTTTCTGTCTCTTGTTTGCGTTCTTGTCTGCTATTTTGTCTTCAGTTCGTCAGTCTTGTCCATCCCGTTTTGTCCTTTACAACCTTTTCTTTAGTAGTTGTCCTGCTGTCTAGTCCTGTTTTATGTTAGTTCGCGTCTATGTAAATGTATTTATTTGTTAATCTAATTTCTAGTGGGCTTCCAGACTTCTTCCACTTTGTTATCTGTTTGTATATACGACGGTTCAATTTAGGATCTTTTCGTTCATGTTCTTCTCCAGAGGGACCCACATACTACAAGCTCTGTCTTTTTAGTGGGTCCCTCCATTTTTCACATTTAAAACAACGGTATACATGTATTTCGCTTTGATCACTTATGTTTCTTTCTTGCAATACAATGTATGATTACTTTAGGTCCTCAATTGTTATAATCTTTTTATTTCACTATGTTCTACTTACCTTATTTTCTGTTACAAAATGAAGTGAAACATATGTTTTTTGTTGAAAAATGAAATAAACTTTGAACTTGGTTGAACTTTGAACCTCTCTCTCCCTCTGTCAATTTAACGGACTCGTAAGTAAGAACGTTACCCCTGGATACGCCAAGATCCCTACCTGAGAGAGAGAGACAGACAGACAGACAGACAGAGACAGAGAGACAGACAGACAGACAGAAAGAGAGGGAGAGAGAGAGACAGACAGACAGACAGACATAAAGAGTGGGGGAGAGAAGATAGATGACATAAAGTTCTAAATACTTCTGAGCAAGACATAACTAATATTTAACGAGCAGTACCAACATTGTCAAAGAATTAACATTTTTCTTTTCATATTTTACCTTACAATCAACAACACAAACAACAACAACAACAACAACAACAACAACAACAACACAATGAAATGTGAGCATATACTCAACATGAACGTATAAAATATTTTTTTACCATTTACAAATTAAAGCACGCAAATGACATTCGGACCTCCAGATGAGAGGAACATTATAATACTATATTTGGGTAAAACTCTGGCCAGAAACACACACATACACACACGCACACACACACACACACACACGAACACACACGTGTGTAAGCATGTTAAGGCTTTTTACTTCTTTTGCGTTGTGCATTGTTACTCAACCTGATGATAAATCATACTGATGAAGAAACGTTGAATCGTCTCATACAAACGTGTCACTACATATTTTACAATTTATACTAATTTTGTGATTTCGGCAAGACTTTCTTTCTTTGTCGCTCTTCCTCTGTCTTTCTCACTGGTATGTGTGTTTTTGTGTTGGGGATGGTGGTCGAAAATACAAAGTACTGCATACCTTTTGAATGGACTGAAGCAATTACAGTTTTTATGTATACAATATCGTTGACGTGGTCAATCGCCTGACATTGATACACCCCCTCGTCTTCAGGCTTGACCTGTTTGATAATCAGAGAGTAATTGTCCGATATGGTGTACACACCGTCCTGGAATCCCTGACCAGACCTCACACTTTTACCAGAGATGAGATCGAGTTCGACTAGGATTTCATGTAGCCCAACATCCGTTCTCCACCAGAATGCAGAATCTGTTCTTCTGCCCTCTATGCACGGAAGGACACCTTGTTCTCCTTCAACCAGTTCTACGGTTACGCGAAACACATCTTGGTAGTTAGACCTTTTTGCAGCCATACCTGTAACGTAACACATTTGATGAGAAGCATGTTTGCTTGTTTTTAAACAACTTAAACAAGGTAAGTGAAATGAAATAGGTAAAATCAGCTGAACATTTATGCACATCTGTAATTAAATGCATTTCTTGCAACTTATAATCAGTTGAAATCCATAAAATCTGTTTAAATCTCATTCAATATCCCCATATCCACTTAGTAGTGACAAAGATGATTCTCTGAAAGAAGACATGTATACGTGCAAAATGTGTTAGTGACTAGAGAGTGAATTTTAAGGACTAAGAACTTTCGAATTACTCAGTGTTAGTGTACATCTTTGTCAAAGGATCCCATCATATTTTTTCTCTTTTATATAATTCTTTATGTCGAGGAACGCTGGTTCTGTTTTGCCTTTCTGTCCGTTTTCTTCATGTGATGTCAGTCTTGGTCTTGTTTCATTCTGTCTTGTCTTTTAGTCTCCCTTTGTGTCGTCGTCCCAGTCTCGTTTAACGTTTCAATGTTATATGCGTGTGAATGTGGTCTGTTTGTTGCCTTGTCTTCTTAGTGGGCTTCCAGACTTTGATTTTTCTCTCACTTTCTCCCTGCCCTTTTTTTCCCCTTTTTGCATCAGTTATCTTTTTTTTTTTTTATTCGACATTCTGTACATGAGGGGCCCACATCTTAAAAGCTTTGTCTTTTATTGGGTCCCTCCATTTTTCGATGTTTCGCGAATGGTTATATCGTCTTTATCACCCCAGTAAATCAATTTTCATGACAAAGCATTTGTTACCTCACGCTTCTACAAACATATTTTCCAAATTTGCTTTGTTTTTATTATGCAACAGTATTTTATGTTACCTAAGAAAGTGAAATGTTTATGTTCTTTTCGAAAAATGGCATAAAGTTTGAATTTGAAAATGAATTTGAATCCGAGGCTGTATTTTTTTTTTTTTGCCAGTATGCGCTCTTATGTTTATCAATATCATTAATTTATTGCATTTTTTTTGTTTATGATGTAATACCTGATTTATCTTGTGTTATATTTTTGTTGAAAGAAAAAAAAAGAAGAATGAAAATAAATGAATTGAATTGGAAAAAAATGAATTGAGGATGTTTTTTTTTGCCATCATGTCGATTAATTATTCAGAGATGTAACCTTTTTTTCAAGTTTAGAAATTGCCCTTTTAGAGTCTGGTCACATCTTGCTACGTCTTTGTGGTTTGATCAAGTATAATAGGGCACATTGTTGGCCCTATTGGTAGTCATATTGAATATCAAAAATATCAAATACAGATTTGCATGTAACACACTCGAAGTGTGTAGATGCAGTCACAAAGAAATACAGCGAATGGACATGATCAAAAGTTAGGGCAAATATGTAACGTCGGCATCCAGACTAGATAGCCAGTACCCCTCTAGGATGCTACGATAAACCTGTATGCATAAGCTATCAGGAGACGAAGTTCAGTCTGTCTGTCATGATAAAAATAGTATTCAATTTTCGAGGGAAGGACAATCAGTAATGTTGTAATCATGAAGAAATGTTTCCTTAAGAGTCTCAGTGAAATGATATACAAAAGAAACGGCCTTCCTATCTGAAAGGGAAAGCCAATTTATCATATACTCCATGTTCAATGGCGGTTTTGGGCATGGGTTCAGAAGAAAAAGAACCAGTTGTGATTGGATTCTTTTGTTAAACCCTTTTTCTAATTGGTAAAATAGGTTCCGTTAGAAACAGATGAATAAACATTAATAACCCATAACGCACCGTTGTGTAACGTGTTGCAACATCTTGCTGATACACTTTGCATCACATATTTTGCTATTGTGACTCGTCGAACATACTGCCTAACCACATGCAAATAGCTTCTAATCAAGTACGTATTTTTGTCATAGATCTGTAAATCTATACATGTAGGTGAGAAATCCAGTCTTACTTTATTCTTGTTTATGCTTCAATGAAACCAATATTCATGGGTTTGATTATGCTTCAATTTGAAATCTACTTCATTGTATGTTCGTTGGGGTGGGGGGGGGGCAATAAACGTTGTGTTCGTGAAATGTTGCAGTATCCAACAAAAAAAAAAAAAGTTTGACAAAAACATGCGTATAGTAAAATAGGCTATTTAGCAGCCTGAAGGCAAGCTGACATCAACCATGTTCGTGGTATGTGGATACTATGACATTATTCCAATTTCTGGAGGAGCAAAAAACAAACAAACAAAAAAAAAAACGAACAAACATACTCACGCATACGTATCTTAAATAGTAGGCGGCGTTATGTATTTCTGTAAAATCAGTTGGTAATTTAATTTTAGTGTAAAGTAACATACGATTAACTACAATAAAATAACAAAATAAACAAATATACCTGAAAAACAAACAATCATTAATGGTCCTTCTTACATCGACTGTTGGAACAGGAAGAACAGTGCCGGTTTATACTCACAGTAAGAAATGGAGACTATAAACAGCAGACACATGGCCTTCCATTCGTGTATATCCGCCATTTTGATCAATTAAATACACCACTCCATTATGAATGCGAAGGGAAACGAGAATAATAGAGGTGAGCATGCACAGTGTACATTCATTTAGTAGACCTACATTGTGAACAAAAAAAAGTCCAAGAACTCTGCGTATAGTTTGCTATCTGATAAATTCCCAATACAATATATTGACGTTTGCATTGAAAAGGATCTATTGTCAGTACCTGCATTACAGGCATTACAGTCAAAGCTACGCAACATGCTATGAGAAAGGGAGAAAGAGGGGGTGGGGAGTGTTACCCTGCAATACGATTCGTATCCGCTATCTTGTGGACGATAAAACACAGGATCGAAAAAAAAAATCCCAAAAATGCAAGCCTCAGTTTCCTTGTTTGTTTGAGTGTTCGTTGTGTGTGTGTGTGTGTGTGTGTGTGTGTGTTGTTTGTTCGTTTGTTTGTTTGTTGTTGTTGTTGTTGTTTTGGCCTTTTTTGGCTAATGAGCTGGTGGAGAGCATAACTCGCAGGACTGTCTTTATCTGATATGTGATCGACCTCTTTGGCCTAACTTTTCAGCTGTATAACTTTCGGGCTGCGCAACTCGTGGACTGTTAAACTAGTGAGAAGTGAGAAGTGAGATTGCAAATATTCTGTCCAAGGTGAATGTGCATTGACGTGCGTCGATGTTTGTCTGTAGGGAAGTGATTCTATTTAGAATCATCCGTTTCTGTCTTCTTAAGTGTGTGTGTGTGTGTGTGTGTGTGAGAGAGAGAGAGAAAGAGAGAGAGAGTGAGTGTATAAGATCAAGTTAACGTTGAAAGTATTTTGCATTACAGACGCAGTTGCGGAACAATTGGATTATGATGTGTCCGGTGTGTCTGTGGAACTACTGGAAAGGGAACAAGGCGTCCTTCCCTGCGTGGTGAACCGAAGGACAGATTTCGTGTATTGGTGGAGAACGGATGTTGTGCAACCTGACTTTCTGATTGTGCTCCATCACCTCTCCGGTGAACTTGTAAGGTCTGGTAATGGATATGAGGCCGGTGTGTACAACGTATCAGATGACTTTTCTCTGATCATCAACGAGGTCAAACAAGAAGATGAGGGGGAATATGAATGTCAGGCAGTTGACCTGGTCAACAACATAATATATTCGAAAACTGCAATAGCTTCCGTTCATTCAGAAGGTATGAGATACTGTATTTTTGTGTGGATAATGAAAATGCATCCCTTACATCTATAAGCGTTGTCGATTGTATGATTATTATTTTTATTATCATTATTATTATTACTATTATTATAATAATTATTAATAATTATTCACTTTATCCTTACAAAATAATATTCTTATTATTTTTGTTATTATTGCTATTATCATTATCATTATCGTTATTATTATTATTATCATCATCATGATTATTACTATTAATACCCAAAGTCTCAATAAAGTGGTATTTGGTCTGGCCGAGTACTTGTAATAGGGCCAATAGAGTTTTTTTTTTTTTTTTTTTCCTGCAAAAAGCAAGAAATAACAAGAACAGCAACAGCAACTAAAGAAACAAAGAAAACAAGCAAATGAAAACAGCGTTTTCAGTTTTTTTTTTTCTACAAAACTTTTATCTTTGGTACAGAAATGTGGTTGAGTATGTGTTAGACGCCTCTTTTTATTGTAATTCCTGCACATTCTTCATTTTCACGTTTTGTAACTTTGAAGTTGAATCGATTATAGACAAAGTGCGTTGATAGAGTATACCTTCTTTTACCCTTCTGTTAAACCCTTCATTGTTTTAGCTATGTTGCTTTACATCCTGTTTTGTCCCATTCATTGCACAGTTAGCCCGGTTGGAAAAACATAGCGCTTGAATAGACCATGTACACAAGAACAATATTTCTATTTTTTCAGTTCACATTTTCACACAAGAATATGTGCTTTCTTTCCAATCGGTACGTTAGGAGAGTCCAGTACATTATTTTAAAGCTCAGAATCTTATCTTTAGAGTCCAGCCTTAAATTAAAAAATTGCACACATTTTATTATTTTACTTAGGGTAAGTATTTTACTTTTTTATGTTACCTTTTCCGGTCGAAAACCACGCACTTTCGTCGTTTGTTTTTGTTATGTTTTGTTTTGTTTTTTATAGAGATTGTGCCATTAAGTGCGAAAAACTGCATTGTAACATGCAGACTTGCATATAATGTTCTGTTATGTATTCATTTATTTACTTCTAGTAGCATTCACTTTCATGTCTTCCCCCTCTTTATATTCTGCAGGTACTGATACTGACGTCTCCAGTGATTATGTCGTTACTAACGCGTTCGTAGAATTGACGGAGGGAGAAACGGGTATACTTCCATGCAGAATAAACCATTATGCAGCTTCTGTAAAGTGGACCGGATCGGCCTATTCCCCAGACTACACGCTGGCAAAAGTCCATCTTTACAGCAAACCGGTTGTAAGGAGTGGTCAGGGGTATGGGGCCGGATTATTCAACATTACAGACGACTTTTCCCTGGTAATAAACACAGTCAGACCTAAAGATGAGATGCTGTACAGGTGCCTGGCCCTGAGCTCAGGAAACGACATTGCATAATATAACTCGACACGTGTAATTGTTCGCACTACAGGTTTGTTATATTTCTCATTTCAGTGACATAATCTGTGATTGAGGCGGACGTGAATTCTTTGTAATTCTATTCGATTCATTTTGATGTTTCCTTTCCATCCAATATAATGTAATACAAAATATACAAAATATCAAATAAAACGAAGTGATGGTGATGAATGTGAATCCAACCTTTTGATAGGAATACCTTAGTTTTGGACATAAACATGTCCATCACTGTGTTAGCATGGCAATTATCTTATGAGGGATGACGTTAAAGGGAATGGCTGGTAACTGATCAGCAGGAATCGGTGGGAATACTAGAACGGATGACTGTTCCAATCCTTGTGGGATTCATTTAAGAGTACATTATATATCTATTGTTGTGTGAAAATCATTTGCTTCAGAACCGTCTCATATTCAAGTAATGTGCAGTTTAATGCCCTGTCACAGTACGGGCATGCTAAACATGAAAACATTAAACTGCACATTAATTGAATATGAGACCATTCTGAAGCAAAGAAGTTTCACACAACAATAGATATATAATGCATTCTTAAATGAATACAACAAAGATTGGAACAATCATCCCCGAGCATTCACACTGATCAGTTACCAGCAATCCCCTGTGACCTTGATGTTATACATTTATTGCATATAGCCATCAGAGCGACCACTATGAGCTGCAGGATTCGTGTTAATCATGCTTGTTATTGTTACAAAAACAATATTTCAAAAGTCGTTGCCAAAGCATCCACCATGTGTACAGGGGGTGTGACATTGGATTAATGAAAAGTTTTTGATGTCAAACCAAGTTTTCGCATGGAATAGACCTTCCAAGACTTTCTGGACTTTTCGGATACTCTGCCCCCCCCCCCCCCCCCCAAGGAAAAACGCAGTATCTACATCCAGCTCCATTTCTAAACAACCGAGATATTCACCATTTTATCTTTTTGCCAAAGCCCCTGGAAAATATACTCTTTTGAAAAATTCCTTCATTGTGGAATTTTAGTCAATCTAGCTACCAATTTTCCTGGAAAATATCATTTTGTGTTTTTGTTTTGTTTTTAAGTTATTGATGAAAATGTAGATACTTTGGGGAAACCCCACGCAATTGACTGATTTCCCCAAGGAAAAACGCAGTATCTACAATGGAACGAATTTCCCCAAGGAAAAACGCAGTATCTACAGCGGAATGACTAGGATTAATCTTCTGCCATAATTATGTATGCATGTATACATCATTGTTCAAGTATTCTCTGGCCCTGGGGGATTCATCCTCCATCCCCCCCCCCCCCCATTTATGCCCTGATTACAGAGCAGGCTTCATAAGATTATTAAATAACAGATCGTTCCTGGAACGTTTTGCTTAAAAGTGTATCCCAGACCGATCTTGCTGTAGGCCTAACGTTACGTCGATACGTGTTTAATATGAAGCTTGCCAGGGCTGTAATGTGATGCTACATCATACATGGCCTAGCCACTAACTAGCATCTAGAATACTAGATCTAGATCTGTACAGTCTAGGTTACAGTCTGTCTAGACCAAAATAAATCTAAATCGGATGTCTGGACCTAGATCGATCTAGACTAGGTCTAGTTTTTATATCATTTATTCTAGGCTGGCTACGTAGCAGGCTACACGAGTCTACCGTCGCGCTTCACGCTATACATGCACGATGCTCACAGAAAAAAAAAAAAAATAGCCTAACGTTAGAACTGCAGAAGGTTTAAGCCCTACACGAGCCAGGACTCTTTGATTAGAAAAAAAAAAATACATCTAGAACCGGTCTAGAATGAAGTGACATCCGCTCTCTAGGCCTATTCCTTCTGGATTGAACCTAAGTTTAACGTCATGTAAATTTTTTATGTAACTTGTTTTACTTGTAAGCTATGTAGCATGCAGCATGGGATCATGCATGCATTTTACGCAACCCAGTCTCACTAGGTTCTAGACACTGTCTAGATCCGATAAGAATTAAAATACAACTTATTCTTAACTGTCTCTATTTCGTCCATTTACCGTTGGTACCTATTTTTCACATGGACCCTAATCTATAGTATTGTCAACTCTGTAATTTTAAGACAGTATGGTATGGAGTAGATAATTGAACATTGACACTTCACTAGACTTAGGATTCTAAAAAGTGGTTAAGTTTTAAACTTCTTACTACAGGCCTGCCCTAGAGTAGGCCTATTCAAGTCCTACACTAGATCTTTCTTTAGACTTTCGGAATACGGACCCTGAAAGTTCTGATTAACGTTAAGTCTAACATTAGAAAAGAGACGCAAGACTCAAACGTTACTGTCTAGACAAGTCTAAAAGACTTAGACTTACAAGGGTGTAACATGTTACATAACCTGACGTTTATCCGATACAACACAAATAGATCTATTGCCTTTCGAAGAAACTTTCGGATTCGGAGCCTGAGGAATTTTGACAAGGGTCTAGGCCTAACAAAGTTACTTCACAACAAGTTATAGTACGGATAATGTTCATCATTAGAGGTAGAATATGAAAGAATAAAGCTGATCGTTTATCACACGAAGCGAAGTAAACACAAATGTACGTGTATGCACTTGTGTTTACCTCGCTTCGTGTGACAAACATGCATTTGTGTTTACTTCGCTTCGTGTGACAAACAATCAGCTTTATTCTTTCAATATTGAAATAGTTTTGAATAACTTATTCATTATCTGCAGATAAATTTTTCTTGAGGGCTAGGCTCACGAGTAATTTTCCCCACGACAACATTTTGTTTTATTCCAAGTACACACTCCCACTGTATGCTGACTAGCCGGGCCGGCCCTGTGCTGACTGCTGCACAGCATCAGTGCAGCTAGCTGCAAGCTGTCAGTGTTGTGTTGTATTGTTTAATGTGCACTCGGTTAGTCTTAATCACACACTGTGTTTTATATTAGGATCACGATCTCATCAAAATATTTACTAATCAGTATTGTTTCGGTTAGATATTTTGAACATTATATCTTATTATTGAGCAAATATATCTAAAGAAAGTAATTTACGTTCAAATTACAGAACAACCGGCAAAGTATTCACATATATAAATAACAGTGTCTGGTAATTAAGACTAGCTTTGTAGATACTGCGTTTTTCCTTGGGGAAATATTCATCATGTAGATACTGCGTTTTTCCTTGGGGAAAGTGCAAGTTAAGTGTAGATACTGCGTTTGGCAGTTACGGAAAAGTGGCTTTCTAAACATTTTTTCAAAAATCTGAATGTGTCATATGAAGAAGGATTGCCCACTGATTATATTTATGCAAAAAAGTGAAAATCGCCAAAAATGTTAGATACTGCGTTTTTCCTAGGGGAGGGGGGGGTACTTACAAAATGCTTTCACTTCTTCTCCCATTATGGAAATGTGACTGTCGGCCCCCGACATCACGAAACTGGCAGAAAATTGCACATTATGATTTATGCTAGGAATTGAAATAATTACAAATATTCAACCTTGTTAAGCTTCTCTCTCTCTCTCTCTCTCTCATATATGTTATATATATATATATATATATATATATATATATATATACATATATATAGATATATATATATATATATATATATATATATATATATATATATTATGAAGAGAACCCATTGAAACAAAACAAAACTCTTCTTCACTATTTTAAAGACTTGCATCGTACAATCTAGTGTTATTATGTGTGTCTCGGAGACACCATTCCAATTTGTAAAATAAACTTGAATATCTCAGACCTAATTACTCTTTACATTTTCAAATGTATCAACGTCTGAAGGGGAAATAATAATGTTAGACAATTATAATGATAGAGAGTGCACAATTTTAGCTTGAACTGATAAATGAGTCGTTGTGGCTAGCTGTTTTTTGACACTCTGTTGTCCCATTTTTTGCTCACAGTGCAATCTTACTACATTGAGTTCCAAAGCTTCCTTTCTTAAAATTGGCTCTATAAACACACTTTAACAGAATGTGTGTTTCTGTTCATTATACAGATAGGCAAGGGAGGTCCATTTGTATTGAGATAAGCATTATCTTAATGTTTAAAGGTTGCTTTTGAATAACCTGCCCTAAAGTAGAAACTCGTGTATGCGAATTTTGTTGGTTTAGTGATGCATGGTCATACAGTTCATGTGAGTTTCTTGACTTTTAGTGTTATAAGTGGGGCGCTGTGGTGTAGTGGATGAGACTCATGACTCCTGATCGGAGGACCCGAGTTCAGATTCCGCCTACTGATTACGTCCTTGGAAATGGCTAGGCTTGCAATCGAATGATGAAATCTATACATGTAATCACTGTTATAATATTTCAGAGTCATTCATTCGGAAGTGTTTGTCTTTCTAAAAACAAAATGCATAAATCAGTACCATAACAACAAGAGAATTTAACTTCAAATTTATAATATCTGTCATTTGTATCCGTTATATGTTTATTATAAAGGAAGAAATGTGCCGTTTTCCCGTGGCAATGAGGAATACAGTCATGAAGAAAAAAAAAATATTCTGTGCTAACCTGTGTCCACGACAATAGGAAGAAATTACAACTTGAGAGCTTCCAATATTTAAATCTGCTTACAATGTTATTTCTATTGCTGATTCGGTGCTTTTTAAACGAATGAGTATGCTTACTTCATTATTTCGCTGAAATGTTTAAATATTTAACTAACTGTTTGTTTTTTCTTTAACATGACCAGGATATCCCACAGAAAAGATGGTATCAACAAGAAGTGTCTCTACTTCACCTTCCCCAATTGATTGTTCGACTAGATTTCATGGTAAGTTTCAGAAGGCCGATAAAGACTTCATCTTAAAACAAACAAACAAACAAGAGATTATGAAAACATAAACGATCAGTGTATATCAGTTACGGAATCGTGGCAGTACCATTGTACATTATCCAATCACGCATTGTTTTGTGTTTTTTTTTTTTTAACAATGGACACTGTTCTTTCCTGATCTACTAACGTCTGAATTGATGAGCTTATATCTTCAATGAAGATTTTTTTTTTCTATTGCCAATTTTATAACTCTAGCATTTTATGTCCACTCTTGATATGAACCAATTTTAAACAAGTTCTAGCCAACCTATGCAATTCTCGGGACGATGTATTGAAAAAAAAAAATGTTCTACATGTTCCCAAGGTGAAGTATCTTGTGGAAAATGACATTTCAGGAATATATGACAGGCTCAATTTTAACAGGTGACACCTCATTTTGTTTCTTTTCGGTTTCCATCTTCCACAAATGCCAGACAGAAGGTACGATGGTGTCCTTACACTGCGATGACCAGAAATGAAATACGCAAAAAGCAATATGTATGATACTTCTATATCATGTTACATGATAACTCTGACGTTAAATTATTATTATTATATTATATTATTATTAAAAATAATCCCCCAAAAAAGTCAGATTCCTCGATTTTATTCATTCGTTGTAATGTCTTTTTTCTTCGTTTTTTTTTTCACTCTCTCTCTGTAACTTTCTCTCTCCCTCTCTCTCTCTCTCTCTCTCCATGCAAGTCCATACAAAATTGCTTCCAAAATCCGAGATTTTTCATTGGATTTAGTGCCTTTTTGAAGCAAGCTCTTCATATTCAAGTATGGAATTATAATGACTCTCTTTCTCGTTTCTTCCAGTTCTTTTAATGGAACGATGCAAGCTAGTAAAAGCAGTGCTTTGACGCATTGCACAATTGGACCAATGCTCGAATAATGAAGGTTCCGATTTTCTAAACTTGACAACTTCGTGATCATTCGGTAATTTCTGGTGAGAATGTAAGCCTTTGAACATAACAACTCAAGCTTTGGAAGTAAAATACACAATTCTGCTAAGATATCATCGTTATGATTCATATACAAAAGATAATGTTTAGTGTAATGTTTGTGCAGAGTGTCAAGAAGAAGTTGTTTCCCTCATTGTGTTAATGTAAAATGAATTTAGATTAAAGTAGGCAATTGATATTTACTGAAAGCTTGTTTTATTTCTCCTCAGGAGTGTCCATGGTGCTCTCCGGATCTTTTCTGACATTCGTATTAGTTTCATTGTTTGCAATGATCTATTTATGCTTTAAGCAACCTGGCTGGTCCATACAAAGTAAGTTCTTGTGAAATATCCTTTCTCAAATAAACATAATATGCAACTCATCATCATTTTTTTATTAATTCTTTTACTCATTTATTTATTCAAATTATATGTCATGTAAGATAACGCCTATGTGATATTGCATAACAGAAACGAATAAAAAACGTCCTGATTTGTCATTATGAATCAAACTATGTAAGAAAACATATGTTTAAAATTCAAATTTCATGTTTTTTATTATTATACCGACCAGGGCAAGAACGAATATCTATGGACGAATCTGGAGGCAGAGGAAATGAAGATGAAGGATTTCTTTTTAAAGAGATACGTGATAGCAAGCTCCCACAGTTATTGTTTGCTCAAATTAATTTGCTATATTTTGCTTAAAAGACCTTAATCTCTGGTACCAAAGAAAGTGAAATGCCTATGTTCTTGTCGAAAAATAAGATAACATATGGATTGAATTCCAACAGATGACAAAACAAACAAAAACAAACAAATAAACTTACAAACAAACAAGTATATTGATTTGTTCAGAGGGGATCCACCGATGAAGTATGTGAAGTTACATAACTGGTATAATTACTTTGATCTACCGAATGGCTTTCTGGTCGTCATCATTTCATTTTTCAGGTATTTCAGGCAACAAAATGTATTTTTAAAGTTGTTTTGCTTTTCAATGCAAACATGTTTACTGACTCCAAGGTTACGTTTGAAAAAGGAGGGCAGAGTGCCTTTCAAGAATACCTTGGTTTGATTGTCAACGTTGCTCATGCTATTGATGATTTCATTCTAAATACTATTTTTTTTCTTGATTTCTAGAGTGCGTCTATAAGAATGTTTGTTGTAACTATATATGACCATGAACCATGAAATCTATGAACTCTGTATTGTGATGTGTACTGAATATACTTTCACATATCAACGTTATTACAGGAAATCGCACACCTACGGCACTGTTCTCTTTTTGCACTACTATTCACTGTATCATGAATTGCGATATGATAAGCTGCACACAAGGATAATGTTATTTCATGTCGTTTTGATACCTGGGACCATCTTCCCAGTTAAGCTCTGCTTATGAACATTTGCCCATGCATTTCAAATTTCAACTGCACCTCAAAACAAACAAAAAGTCGCCAGACATGAATTTTTAGTTAAGACCATATTCTGAAAGGGCAGACCTTAGGCTTTAAAATGATGTATAACTCAAATCAAATGGACTCTCCTAACCTATCTAAATATTGGAAAGAAAGCACAAACTCAGGAAAAGTGTGAACTGAGAAAAGAGGCTCTGAAGTACAGTGTCTATTCAAGCGCTTAATCTTTACCAAACCGTGCTGGCTGTGCGATGAATGGGACAAAAAAAGGAAGTAAACCACCAGCGTGACAACAATGAAGAGATTATCAGATTAAATTGAAATTTAGCATGCCTCGTTAACACATTCTGTCCATAATCAATGCCAACTTTGAAAGCAGTAGCGCTATCCTTTCAAAAGTTCTTAGAGTTGGAAGTGAAGAGTGTGGACAAGGTTTTTCAGAAATGAAAAAGGGATTCTAAAGAAACACCTAATTACACTATTGTACCAAAAATGCTCGAGATAAACTGCACAAAAAAACAAACTTTTCTGCCCGTTTTATGATACCAAATTTCAGCATAATGTAAAAGAAGACCCGCTCTTTCAGAAACTATGAAAAAGTCAAGTTCGGCTAAGTTGACCCATTTCACTTATTTTCAGTCCTCACGCAAAATCAGTGTGTGCGACTTTATGTTCGTTTTGAGATGCACGGTCACATTATATGTGACCCTGCACCTCAAAACAAACAAAAAGTCGCCAGACATGAATTTTTAGTTAAGACCATATTCTGAAAGAGTAGACTTTAAGCTTTAAAATGATGTATAACTCAAATCAAATGGACTCTCCTAACCTATCTAAATATTGGAAAGAAAGCACAAACTCAGGAAAAGTGTGAACTGAGAAAAGAGGCTCTGAAGTACAGTGCCTCACGATTCAAGCGCTTAATCTTTACCAAACCATGCTGGCTGTGCGATGAATGGGGCAAAAAACAGGAAGTAAACCACCAGAGTAACAACAATGAAGGGATTATTAGATTAAATTGAAATTTAGCATGCCTCATTAACACATTCTGTCCATAATTAGTGCCAACTTTCAAAGCAGTAGCACAATCCTTTCAAAAGTTATTAGAGTTAAAAGTGAAGAGTGTGGACAAGGTTTTTCAAAAATGAAAAAGGGATTCTAAAGACACACCTAATCACACTATTATATCAAAAATATTCGAGATAAACTGCTAAAAAACACACTTTCCTGCCCGTTTTATGATCCCAAATTTTAGCATAATGTAAAAGAAGACCCGCTCTTTCAGAAAATATGAAAAAGTCAAGTTCGGCTAGGTTGACTCATTTCACTTATTTTCAGTCCTCACGCAAAATCAGTGTGTGCGACTTTATATTCGTTTTGAGGTGCACTGTCACATATATATATATATATATATGGGTCAGAATTTTGAACGATGTACAATTGAGCCAAAACAAGGCAAAATTTAAAACGTAGGAAATTCTCCAAATTATTCATCTTACCTGAAAGAGTATAACTCAAGCTTTAATATGAACCCAATTATACTAGGATTTGCCCAGAGGAACAAGTTTTTATTCACCGCTAAATTTTTCCATGTCCAGAGCAGCGAACGTCCGTGAGGAATAGTACAGCACATACACTTGAATACCATTTAACATAGTTTGCAAAGATCTGATTCAGTTGAAAATCCTAACAAAATATCTTAAGGGACATGTGTACGTGCTTGCAGAATATTAAGCTTGTACTCTTAACCTGTACGTAATGGTAGACAACTGATGATTTAACTAAATTCGTCGTTTCTGATGAAATAGTGCTCTTCCGCTAAACACTTTCTCCACTTTACGCGCATTTTACAGAAACTCAATATTTTGACCTCTTATTTCACTATCCCATACTTCAATCCCCACTCCCAAATAACAACATACCTTTTTAAGATGTATCTGATCTAGGCAGTCTCTATAACCCAACGAACATAGCATAGTTTTCATCACGGAGGTTCGCATGTAGCTCACGGACGTTCGGAACAAACAAGATGCAGCTCTCCTGAGTTGGAAACGCATTCTACTTACAACAAACAGCAATTTCATGTCGAGAACAAACTCCTCTGCAAAATCCTGAACAGATATTACCAATTCTCAATTACATAAGCTTGTTTATCTTCTTATACTGAGGAATCAAAGAAAACAATTTTCCATCTCTCGTAAATGAACGTACAATTGTACGTGTAATCTCAGTGGCGTAGTCCATCCTTGAGAACGAATATATTTATCAAAATTTCTTTATCATGAAGTAAATATTCAGGTCATGAATTTGTTATCTAAAGTCTACATTACAAAATTTGCTTATAACGAACGTGGTCACAGCTAAAATTATGACAAAGAATTAACATAGAAAGACAACAGAAATGTGCTCCGTTATAGAAATACGTTGTTTAGCTGGGGAGGACAAACGAATACGTTGTGAAGAAATCCCTCTATGTTTGCTCCTTGTGTTACACACAGTTACCGAGGAGAATTTTTATTATTATATTAGTCAGAAATGGTATTAATAGGTTCGATACTGCGAAGTTTCGTTATAACAAGACACAGTAAGTCCATATTACATGGATGGATGTTTGTGACTTCGATATTATACAATATGGTTTGTTATAACAAACATGTTGCAGTGCGTCATTTCGGAGGCTCGTTATTCATTTACAGTTTGTCAATATACGAAAATTGATAGAGTTCGTATAATTATGAAGCTTTTTTATTCGGTAAATGATAAATCTCCGAAGGTTAATCCAAAGGTTTATTAATCGGAACATGAAAAATCATGTTCGCTTATCCAAATGTCGAGAAACAAGTTAACAACCAAAATCCTCCAAATTTCAAAACCTCATAATAACCGTTTTCACCTAAACGAATATCAGGCCCTTTCCACTTTTAGAAGAACGGACCTAAAGATAATGATCATTAATATTTATTTTTCGAACTAACAAACTTTCGGAATAAGAAAATTTTTGATAACAAACCTCCTTAATTAACTACAAACTTTTTTTTTTTCATTTTCGGAATAACAAACCTTTGGACATCGGAGTAACGAATCTTAGGAAGAGCGAACGTATCAAAGTGTAACCTTAAAACTATTCTTGATCATTACTTTTTTTTTAATGTGTTTTCAAAGTAAGCACAAAAGCACAAACAAATTGACGATCTCTCTGTCTCTTGAATGTAAAATGAAAAAAAAAAAATCTTGGAAAGAATTACAAATGAACATTGTTTTTCATTGATGAGTATAAAACAACACCATGTGATGATAAGCGGAGGATTAGTTTGTTTTCATCCGACAATAATTGTAAACTGCATTATTTTTGTTCGCTTGTGACGGCATTTCGATGAATAAAAAACGTAAAAAAAAACAAACAAAAACTTCTCCAGAGGAATTTGGTACGACGGGAGTGCACTGGCAATTCTTTTCTGAGTGTGTTGGAGCTCGATCCCTTCTCTGTTTCTCAGTCATTTTTATTCAACTGCTTACACGTCCTTTTGAAACTTTTCCTTTTTTTTTTATTCAACACATGCCCATTACAGACTTCTTCCGTCATTATCCTGCATGTGATAACGTAGCACTTTTCGGATTTATTTTGGTTTGGTTTGTTTTGTTTCTGTTTTCTGTTTGGTCGCAGCATGTCCAGGCTATTGAGGGAATGAGAGAAAAATCGTCATGAAGAGAAGAATAAGAATGAATTGAGGCATTTAATATCATGACAATTACAGCGAACGTCCGTTATGGAGACCAAAACTGGATGTGTTCTGTTTGAGACGGCAGCTACCATACTCAAAAGATAAACACTTGGCGCACCTGTCACTAAAAAGTGGCACTGATCCTCTTTCTCCTACTATGTAATCCATTAACTTATTCTACCAACGAACATCCGTGACCAAAACGTTTTCCTTTAGTTATTACAAGTAAATTGAGTGCTGAACATTATTCACTTTTGGGTATGAGCGGCTCGATGATTTGGTAATATTTTTAACTAACATTAACTTTATGTGCAGTGATATACAGCAATTTCCTTTCTCGGACAGAACGTCCGTGAGCGAAACTTTCAGAACCTGTAACAGTACAAATTGTCTCCAGATCCTCATTAGAAAGAAATTTAAATGCACAGAAATTACAGATTACGCAAAATTCCATTTTCCTATAACTTTGTTTTCAGTGTTTAGCTGTTTTTGTATAATTAGAGAGAAAAAAAACGTAAAATTGTGAGTAAATTTTCAACTGTTTCTTCATCATGATCACATAACGCCTTAAAAATTCTGAAACTACTGCCCTAAACTCATTGTTTACTTTGTAAAACTTTATTTGTGACTATTGGAGCTAAAAGTTTTAAAGAATACAGGACACTTTTGGGACAAGTTATCCCTATATCGAAGGGATTGCATACGTCACGGACGTTCACTGGAATTGTCACGGACGTTCGTTCTACTGATAGGGTCATGTTCCCGGACGGATAACTAATCGGCAGAGAGTACCTAGCCTTCCTAACTCTGTCAAAAATTTGAAAAGGTATTGTCAATGCAAATTATAAGAAATTTGACATCCTTACAACATATGTATTGCTCAGAGGGGGATCAGGAGGTGAATTTTCAGAGAAAATATTAATTATTTGCTTGGTTTTCGGTGAATTGCATGGTCAAAAAACTGCGGACAAGCCCCAGTCCGCTCCAAAAATAACATACAGCTCCTCGGCTAGAGAGCCAAAGGTAAAATGCACCTTCGTCATCAAAGCAAGATGGTGTCCCACTCGAAAAAGTTTTAATCATCACGGACGTTCTTTTTTTTTCTCGGAGGTTCGTCTAAAAATACAATTTCGGCTCCTATTTGACAAAGGATGGACAGAAACTCAAAACAAACATATCATCGTGTGGCTAGATCTTAGTTGATTACGACTCAGAACAATATCACCAATAGTGTTTAATGGTATACGATCTTTATTAGAAAATAGCGGAAGCACGTCCGTGACGAAAACTGAGTATAATTTTGCATAAAAGAATATTACGTCCCATGTACAGCCAGCAGACGTACAATTTTTGCAGGATATGTTCATTAGGTGGAACACCAAATTTTCGTATACATTACAGTTGGGACAACAACGTAGAATTTGCAGCAGCGATAGAAATAAAAGCACCACGGACGTTCGCCTGTTTAGGACTTTCATATTTCAATTGTTCTCTGTGATTTCATACGTGCTCATACAGTTCTTATAATGTTGTGGTTCATACCCATGATATGTCAGATCCAGAACATGGTCAGATATTAGATGCCACGTATGTTTAAATATGCACATCATTACTTTGAAAAACAAAAATTATTGTGAAAATAGCGTTTTTACCGTATTTTTACGCTTTAAGTCCTTGTCAAATGAAAAATATCAGGCAAAAGTCAACCAAACCATGTATTTCCTGAACGGAAATTTACCAATCTTTGAGATTACATGAAAAAAATCTGGTTTCTTAGATCATCCTGGCGTGTTCTAAGGGAAAGAATGTCATAAGGTGCGAAAATGGGCAATTGTACATCGTTCAAAATTCTCACCCATATATGAAGAGTTTGTTTGCAAAAACCGATAAGTCCATATTTGCCAAATGGAGATATTTTCGATTAAAGGTCAAGAAAAATAAAGAGAATAATAAGAAAATTTGTGCTTCTTTTGACCATAACTTCAAAAATGTACCTTTATATGTAGTGACAAATATATCATTTAAAAGGTATTATTTTGTACTTTATGACAGAGACCGTACTTCAAAATCTTCAAAAATGGACTTATCGGTTTTTGCAAACAAACTCTTCATATATATATATATATATATATATATATATATGTGACCGTGCACCTCAAAACGAACATAAAGTCGCACACCCTGATTTTGCGTGAGGGCTGAAAATAAGTGAAATGGGTCAACCTAGCCGAACTTGACTTGTTCATATTTTCTGAAAGAGCGGGTCTTCTTTTACATTATGATGAAATTTGGTATCATAAAACGGGCAGGAAAGTGTGTTTTTTTAGCAGTTTATCTCGAACATTTTTGGCAGAATAGTGTGATTAGGTGCGTCTTTCGAATCCCTTTTTCATTTCTGAAAAACCTTGTCCACACTCTTCACTTTCAACTCTAATAACTTTTGAAAAGATAGTGCTACTGCTTTGAAAGTTGGCAGTAATTATGGACAGAATGTGTTAATGAGGCATGCTTAATTTCAATTTAATTTGATAATCCCTTCATTGTTGTTACTCTGGTGGTTTACTTCCTGTTTTTTGTCCCATTCACCGCACAGCCAGCACGGTTTGGCATTATAAGCGCTTGAATAGACACTGTACTTCAGAGCCTCTTTTCTCAGTTCACACTTTTCCTGAGTTTGTGCTTTCTTTCCAATATTTAGATAGGTTAGGAGAGTCCATTTGATTTGAGTTATACATCATTTTAAAGCTTAAAGTCTGCTCTTTCAGAATATGGTCTTAACAAAAAATTCATATCTGGCGACTTTTTGTTTGTTTTGAGGTGCACTGTCACATATATATATATACACTCAGCAAAAAAAGTAGGTCCCCCCTAGCATTTGTGGATATATCTCAAAAAAGTATTCAACCGATTTTCATAATTCAAACGGAAATGGATAAAGAATTTTATTACTCATAACATGAGTGGAAAATCATCGCCACCAGATACATCATTATTGGTGTGAAAAAAATGCATTTTATGTCAAAATGCATGGAAACAAAAGTTGCACTTTAGTGATTTGCAATGACTTTTACACAATAATCAAACAATCACTCATGATTCTGAACATTTAACCATGGGTTATTGCATATTTCTCTATCTCTTTCTTTTCATGAGCATATAGTGAAGTATGTGATAATTGATATGTCCACCACCCGCAATGACCAGCCGCCATCTCCTCCTTAAACTGTTAACTAACGTTTGTACTTGGCGCTGCTCAATGTTGGTCTATGCTCTCTGCAAGATGCGCTGAAATTCTTGCAGTGAAGTGTCATCTTTCAACTTCTTGCTCGCTTTCCACTTAATGATATCCCAAAGATTCTCTACTGGATTACAGTCAGGGGATCTTGCAGGCCACTCCATATGTTCGATGCCATTTCCCTCAGCAAACTGATCTACAACTTGAGGGCATGATGCAAAATGCCCACAGGCACATTAATGTGATCAACCTGAATTGGAATTACAAATCACATGGCTTCTGCCAATATTTTCATATTGAGAAGGCCTATTGTTCAAAAAGTATGCATAACATCTGTTTAATAGGGAAGCACATTGTACCTGAAGAAATTCCTGAGAATTACACAATTTAAAAAGATCATTTGATAACTTACATAGGAAATGTATACAATATGCTCTCTATTGCCTAAAGTGCAACTTTTTTCCCCATGCATTTTGACATAAAATGCGATTTTTTACACCAATAATGATATCTGGTGGCAATGATATGCCATTCATGTTATGAGTAATGAAATTCCCTATCCATTCCCGTTCGAATCATGAACATCCGTAAAATACTTTTTGAGATATATCCAAAAATGTAAGGGGGGAACTTACTTTTTTTGCTGAGTGTATATATATATATATATATATATATATATATATATATATATATACTATACATTGTAGTTGTTCCGCGTATTGGCAGTACTAGAAATAGCAATAATAAAGTCACAACATAGGAATGCAGGGAATGCATTAATAGCCAATCTTGATTTAATGAATAATCCGAATTTTCGAGGAACCTTCCTCTTCTTCAGGGATGACAGTGCGAATATTCACAATGATTATTAAGAGTGAGGTGTTACTACCCTGCTAGCGCGCGCAATATGTGTAACCAAAAAAAAAAAAAAAGATAAAAACAACAAACGCATGTTGTGCGCTTATGAGTGTCATACTCTGCGTCATAATAGATAAGACGTCACACTAGGATTGCGCGCGCTGCACAAAAAAGATCATGAGACAATAATAGCAATAATAGAAACGTCATAAAGGCAATGAAGTTAACATGATACAATGAAGGTGCCAATGGATTTTCACAGTGATATGTCAATATCCCACCAGCGCGCGTAGTCTCAGTGTAACCAAAACAAAGGATAACAAATAACAACAATAAACGCATGCTGAGTTGCGCGAATATATGAGTGCCATACTGTGCGTTATAACAGAGAAGACGTCACACTGAGATGGCACGCGCTGCACAAAGGAGACAATAATTATGAACGATAATAGAAACGTCATAATGGCAATGAAGTGATACAATCTGTCAAGTGCTTGTACGCATTATATACAGAGGAGAGACGAGAGAGCAAAAAGTAGGAAAGGAGGGAATAAGGAGAGAAGGACACAAGAAAAATTGTCATAATATACATGAGGTACACTTACTCGTAACACATCAAGACTGCGCAAGTTGTCTAGTACCAGAAAAATAAATTGAAGACCTCTACAAGGGTGAAGTTATCAATAGCGGAGTAGCAACTGAAATTAGTTATCTGAAGACAGGAAGTGGGCAGAACTGCGATTCATTGTTCGGAGCCGCAGTTTTGAAACAGGCATGAACAAAGATCTTTCCTGGCTCAGCCCATACACTTTCTTATATATATATATATATATATATAATGTATGTATATATATACATATATGTAATATTTTTATTAAACCCTAATTTAACTGTTTCTTATAGTACATACTACATTGAATTTGACATTGGTGTATATTTTCTCCCCATTGTGCTTACTTGGTACAACCGTATCTCAAAATGTGTATTAATGTGTTCAAAAAGCCATATAAATTATGATTAATCGTCAAATTTTACTATTCATTGTTTTGAAAACGGAATGCAGAAATCAACTAAACTAAACTGAACTAAATTGAATTTAACTGAACCGTATCTCTTTTCTGAACTGATTTATTGTGGTTTTAAACAGGTTTGCTTGTTAGGTCCACTGTTACTTACATCGTAAATCAGTTAAATAACGGAAAGAGAGAGTCAGGGAGAGACAGAGGGAGAGAAAAAGAAAGGAAGAGAGAGAGAGAGAGAGAGAGAGAAGGGATCCCGACCGTGTACAGAAGCAGTGGTCTGAAGAAATTACCGAAAGCCTGGAAATAAACTACGTTATGTCCGTTGAATGCTACACATACAAGCACTGTATATGCAGTTTTTATTTTTTTTATATCAAAATTAGAACAGGCTCCTATACGCTTGCACATTTAACTAAAACGTATGTTTTTTTTTTTTTTCTTGGATGCAAACAGCGTTTCTAAACATGGTTTAGCTATACATCGATTGTGATTTATCTGTGAGCAGAGTTATTCTTTGAAAAATTAGATATGATATTTTCAGTAAAATTTTCAAGGAATCAGTATGTTCTACTTTGATTTCTGCTTTTCTGTCGTCTTGCTTAAGGGAAATGTTTCTAAAGTAATTGATCATATCTTTTACTTCTTTATGCAAAATTCACCCTTTCAGCAATGTAAATCACACTCGACATTTATCTCACCGGAATAAACATTAAACAATTGGGATACTTTTTTTTTTTTCATAAATCCCATTTCTTTACTTGAATAGCAGATCGTTGGCTCTATCATGCTTCAATTGTAAACTAGACAACTACATAACGTTTTGTTGCAAATTCCTACATGAAATAGCATACATAAATATGCTTGCCAACTATTAAGAGGGTGCGCTACCGCTTTCGATATGTCATGGACTTGTGTAATGCATTTCTCTCAAGGATCGGTACATTGGTATTGTTGCAATGCATTATTAAATCAAAAACAAAGCAAAAAAAAAAAACGAAGGAAAACAAAGACGAACAAATAAACCTCACAAAGAACCAATGTCAAACATGAAGCAAAGGAACACGTGCAAAAGTATTTTCGCCATTAAATAAGTGGTAACATGATGTCCTCACACCCATCCCAAAACAAACACACACACACACACACACACACACACACACTTAAACAAACACTTACACTCTCACTGGCACAGAACACAAACAAACAGCAAAAGAAAGTCTTAATTATAAAAATGTGCTGTCACTCAGTAAAGATCAGTGATAAATTAGGAAAAAGAAGCAGCTAGAGAGAGAGGGGTGGGAGAAGAGAGAGAGAGAGAGAGAGAGATGGAAAGAGAAGGGAGTTGGCGTGAAGAGAATAAACGGAATGCAGGTTAGTTTATTCTCGATGCAAGACGATTTCTTGGACTCCAGGAGGAGTGAATTTGGCTTCAATCACCATTGGTCTCATCAGGTCGCAGAACGGTGTTCACAAATACAACAACTTCCACCTGTAACTAAAGACGAAGAGACCCCAACTGAACAAGCATCAATAGTTCTCATGCTCACTCACTTTGTGGCTTCATATTCAAATGTTGAACTAGCAATTGCTAGCGGCATTACGTCAAACACAGTTGGACGACCGATCGCACTGGAGTGGAAATTGAATACCCAAAACTATGCGACGTTTGTGCTCTTGTATGAGATAGATGCTAGTGCAAATGGCAGGAGTTATAACCCCCTCCAGTCGACAGAGTAGATGATTTCACACTTTCAATTTTGACTATACATAGTGGTCAAGATGCCAAGGAAAAAAATGGGGTTGTAGAGGATGGTCCAATGTTAGAAGATCAAGTGATCATCGGAGAGGAAGCTACGCAGCCGGTGGATAAACAGAAAAAAAAAAGAGGCTTTACCATGACCATAAACATATATGTGACCCTGCACCTCAAAACAAACAAAAAGTCGCCAGACATGAATTTTTAGTTAAGACCATATTCTGAAAGAGCAGACTTTAAACTTTAAAATGATGTATAACTCAAATCAAATGGACTCTCCTATCCTATCTAAATATCGGAGAGAAAGCATAAACTCAGGAAAAGTGTGAACTGAGAAAAGAGGCTCTGAAGTAAAGTGTCTATTCAAGCGCTTAATCTTTACCAAACCATGCTGGCTGTGCGATGAATGGGACAAAAAACAGGAAGTAAACCACCAGAGTAACAACAATGAAGGGATTATCAGATTAAACTGAAATTAAGCATGCCTCATTAACACATTGTCCATAATTAATGAGAACTTGCAAAGCAGTAGCACTATCCTTTCACAAGTTATTCGAGTTGAAAGTGAAGAGTGTGGACAAGGTTTTTCAGAAATGAAAAAGGGATTCTAAAGACACACCTAATCACACTATTCTACCACAAATGTTCGAGATAAACTGCTAAAAAAACACACACTTTCCTGCCCGTTTTATGATACCAAATTTTAGCATACTGTGAAAGAAGACCCGCTCTTTCCGAAAATATGAAAAAGTCAAGTTCGGCTAGGCTGACCCATTTCACTTATTTTCAGTCCTCACGCAAAATCAGTGTGTGCGACTTTATGTTCGTTATGAGGTGCACGGTCACATATTATAAATCTGCGTTGTATTATGCTCAACTGTTCGCGTGATACGCATTGAGGAAGGTAAAATATACCATTGTTCGATTGCGAAATGAGGGAAATTCCCTTAGGCTGCTCCTGCACACCCCACCCCCCTCCATTTCGGTTGTTGTGTTTGATACAATTTCTTTGAGAGACCATTGCTGACTAGAGGTACATACATGAGAGTTGGATGTGATGGTGGTTTTATGTAAAGACAAAAACATCCAAACTGAAATAAAGGTCATAGAAATGTTACTTTCATTTTGTGTTGTTTTCTTTTGTATTCTTGGTCAGATCCATTTGCAATGGAAGTGGGAACGCACCTGCATGGCACTTGAGTGTGTGTGTGTGTGTGTGTGTGTGTGTGTATGTGCGTGTGTGTTTATGTGTGATGCGAATCATGATGGGAATCATAAACCTACCTCTCGTCTTTTGTGTTAACACGATATACGCAATAAAGGTAGAGTGTCAGGAGAATTAATCCCAGGCCTATACGAGTTCATTAAGTTGCACTTAATTTTAATTTGTCAATCAGTTGTAGTCACATACTTAAAAAAAAAAAAAAAAAAAAAATGGTGGATGGCACTTTTAGAACCTTGACTGGTTTTTGTAACCATGCCGTCATTTCCTTTAGATATACTATCTTAATTCCTCCTCCCTCCGTTCTGCTATTGCGATAAAGCAGGAATGATTCATACAATTTCAAACGTTTATTAATTTCTAGTTTGTTAACAACCATGGGATCACAAAAAAAAAATGGTCGGAGGCAAATGATAGTAATGAAAGACGGGGGTTAGGGGTAGGCACTTGTAGTAGAATGATTTCGAAAAAGATGAATTAAGATGTTTTAAAGAAGTTGACTTCATGCAGATTGATCAAAAATTAATTCAGATATCTACCGGTGCTTAATGATGATGATGATGATGTATAGCTTTGTGTAGGGCCATAATGTTGTAGACACATTTAAAGGCACGCATGCAGCCCTCAGCAAATCCACCTACATCCATGATTACAAAAATAAGGTGAAATTCTTCCCAACGCCTCATGGCGACCTGAACGCTATTTTCAAAGGGGCCAAACTGGCTGATAATTCAATACAACGATCATGATATTACTATCATCCAAATACATGACAACATTACTAATACTACCACCCTGTCTTACGAAGTGTGTTATGAACACTTTCTAATACATTTCAACCTAGGCTGTTGAATCCCGCCCTATAATCTCGATTATATTTACATTATGAACACTGAACGTTCTAGGTTTCAGAATCCGAACGAACCTCAACTTGACAACCACAGTTGCCCCCTTAACCACTGTTACTTACATTAATAACCGGAAGCAAGGACATATCATGGAAATACAACAGGACTTGGTCTAAGTATTTTTAAATGCGCAGCCTACTTTCATTACAGTTACTTACATTACATGTGCTTTCTGGAGTGTTGATCTTCAAGAACGAAAGAACGGGAATTTATGTGTTTTTGAATAACGAACCTAGTGAATGACACAATTCCCCAAGGAAACTGAACAGAGGTAAAATCTCCGTTAATTCGTAATATTTCGTCAACTTTAATTTTCATTTCTCACATAATACATCGAAAGTAATAGCACAAAATCTTGTACCGTGTCCAATGATGTACAAATCAAAAACAATATACATACGATAACATGAGATACACAAATTTTATAACGAACACTGAACGAAATTTCGGTTCGGGTTTTACAAAGGCATGAAAAAGAAGTATGGCAGTACCTACATGAAATTACCCTTGTTTGGCTGCAACGAATAATCAGCGTTTGTGAAAGAGAAATGCAGACGGGTAAAAGTTAAGACAAGGCGATTCAGTTATACTGAACATAAAGGGGGAACAGGAAATGCTTATAATTATGATAATATATACTAAGATATGAACCATGATTATGACCGATCTATAATTTTGTTTTCAGAGTAGAACATGATAAGGCCAGCATGATGATGGGCAAACTCCATTCCCTCGAGAACTCAACATGGACTACTGTCACACATTGTCTTTACTCAGCACAAAAAAAAAAACAATACTATTAAGAGCTCGTTAACAAACAAACAAACAAATATTTGGATTCAAATTCATGAAATTCTTCCGTCGAGATGTTTTCTTTTTCATTGCAACTGATTGACAGATTGCCCTACATCGGCGTAAATAATTTGCCAATCACTTGCAATGAAAACATCTCGACGAAAGAATTTCATGAATTTGAATAATTACGCAGTACATGCTGCATGCTATAAGGATTACAGACAAAACTTGCTGACGGGCGAAAGATCGGTGGTCTAGTGGAGATGACACCTGTTCGGTGATCAGGAGGTCGCCTGTTCGGTGATCAGGAGGTCGCATGTTCGAATCCTGCTCGAGTATGAACGCCCATGATTTTTTTTTTTTTTTTTTTGTATCATGGCTACTACTAAAACACTGATCAATTCGGTGCTTATTAACGTCGATGTAGGGCAATTTGTCGATCAGTTGGAATGAAATGCTTGGGTGTTTTGCACATGCAAAGGTACCCAAAAGAAACAAAATTTAAAAAGACACGGACAGAACAAAACCAAACATCGTCTCTTCTATGTAATACTACGTAAAACACAAGGTCGGTACCTGTTTCAACTTTCAACTACTATGATTATTATAGAAAATGTCAAAAACGAAATCTATATTCTTACATGGATTTGAGTGATAAAACATTCTTTGGAGTAGTACCCTTTTTCTTCATGTAGAGCCTTCATGGTAGAAACCAAAATGCAAGGACATTTACGAAATATAATTTCCTATATTCCCGGCCTGCACTAAAATAGTATGATGTTGTTATAGATGATGTGTTATAATTACGCTCTCCACAGGGAAGACATTTTCATTTGCATCAGATATTATGTGTCAGTGTATCGAATTGTGAAGCGATACCAAGCAACGTAAAAAAAAAAAAAAAAAATACACAATAAGTTTATCATAAAGAAATGAATACATTCCTTTTGTGCACATCTGTTGTAAGATGCCGAAGCAACCAATAATTGAAAATGAAGAAAAAAAAACACGATTCAATGGAATCGATAAAATACAGCCAAGGACACCCTGTCTGCATCGTGTTTTTCTTCCTTGTTTTCTGTGTTGGTTATGACGCGAAGGTTTCACAATGATATCAGTGCGTGGCATGGCAAGCTACACGAATATACTACCAAAACACACACATTTATAGGGCTGGTGATGCAAATGTTTTCAATAGGAAGGGAAGGGGGGGGGGGAAATCCCGAGTAGATGGAATAGTGGATAAAACAATTTTGTTCTGATCGAAATCATGGCAGGGCTTGTCCTTTTGAATTGATTGTGTGTTCCATGCTTGAATAAATGTGGACAAATATTCCGGTCTGCCAGAGCTTCAAAACATATTCAGAGCCATACAAACATTCCCGCGTTACCCCAGACAGTAATTTGATATTAAAGGAGGGAATCAACCTGTATTGTATAAAGATGTGAAAGAACTCGGAAAATGTTGTATAAGATTCAGAATATTTATGAAAATATACACATATATAGGGCATAGATTTAGTGAATGTTATGTCAACATTCTTTTTGTCAGTGTGCTTTTAAAGTCGTTTCATGATAGTGCGAAATATAGGTATTGATTATGTATAATTCCCATTCAGAGTGCAAAATAATCACATTTGAAAATTGCAAGGGTTCAGAAAAATGGTCCTAAAATTATAACGCATTTATCCAAATTTAAGACCTTGGAATCATTATATCGGAAAAACAATGACCCTTCCAAAAGTATGCAAATTAATGACACATTCAATTGTGTTTCAATATTGCTGAACCTAATGCCCCAGTCACACAGTACCTTACGATGGGTTACGTCCGCCGCGGATAGATACGGATGAGTGGACGCAGGGGGACGCAGCGTTGACGCAGGCATCCGCAGGGTCGTATGTAGACGTAACCTTCCGTAACTAATCCGCAAAGAAACGCAAAATGACGACGCCAAGCCTGAGAAATTTTGAAATGTTCAAATTTTCGCAGAGGGACTCCACGGATGCAGCCTTACGCAAGTAACCGTAACTAAACGTAACTATCCGTAACTGAACGTAACTATCCGTAGCTGGAACGCAGACCATCCGCAAAAATGTTTACCTCCCGTCCATTTGCGTTCGTTTGCGTCCACCGTAAGTATCCGAAATTAACCGCAGGTTAACGTATCACAACACTTACGTCCGCTTAAGCCCAGCTCACACCTTTACGGTTTTAGCTGCGTATAGCTGCGTCAGTCGAACGCAGCCTTAAGCAGCCTAACGCAGCACTCCGCGGCAAAATATTTTGTAGCAGTCACATTGTTGCGTTGTAGCTCGTATGTTCTTGTACAAAATGGTTGCCTACGGTTGCCTTAGCTTGCTTTTCACCTCGCTCCAGCTTGCTTTTGCTCGTAACAGTAAGATTCAATACGAATTTTGCTCGCCCCGTTGCGCGAGTACCTCGTTCGCCACTCGTTCGTTGCTCGCTGGCATCTCGCACTAGCTCGTAGCATCTCACACTAGCTCGTAGCAGCTCGCATGAACTCGCTTCTCCTCGTTTCACTGCTCATCCACTCGACTGTTGCTCGTTCCGGCTCGTTCCGTTGCGTATCAGTTTGCCCTGGTGCGTATAAGCTCGTAGAGAGCTTTACTGGTATATAATTTTTGACATTTTACAGTCGGGGGGGGGGGGGGCACAAGGATTTTTTGGTTCAAATTCTTCGAAGCACTAAATTTGGTACACGTGTTGCCAAAACCATACTATTTCAATTTTTGATGGGCGCCAAGAAGGGCGCCCTGAGGCCATATTGGCCAAATCCAATATGGCCGCCATCTGAAATTCAAAAGTCACTTCCATTGTTTAAAAAGGTAAACATTTCACAATAGTTTTCAAAATCTGTATCATAGGTTTTCTGGGTCAATGAAATCGATTCTGAATGTTGCTTTCATGGTCTGAAGTCAGCTTTTCCTTATAGGGTCACCCTTAATGTCGCTTTGGTTCAGGACATTATTTTCACTACAGGTTATTTCAAAAATTAATGGCTTGCCTACGGTCACTATAACAGGAATGACAACCTTGCTCTTTACCTGCAGTTGTCGGAGGACTGAACAGAGCATATTACTGTGTTAAAAAAAAATACTTTTCAGCAATATACATTGTGTGGTAATACAATTCTGAGAAAAAAAAAAATTTCCACAAAACCTACAATTATAACAGCAGTAAACTCAGTTTGAGGTGTTTTTAAAAACTGATAATTTTGAATCTGATGTTGCTGAAAGCACACAATCATTCCAGAAGCTTCATGATTTAATAAGCGTAATATTGTGTTTCTTAGTCAACTAAGTGAATTCTAATTAAATCTGACTAGATTTTGTATGAACAGATGTATACGCAGTCAAAGCGAGCTAAAGTGAGCATCATCGAACAGGATCGAGGAGGAACGAGGTAAGTCGAGGATGAACGAGGGGGAGCGAGCGACGGACGAGCTAGATTCGCAATGAAGCGAGTTACATCCGCAACGGTCCTTGCTAATGCGAGCAGAGTACTAGGAGTAGAGTGAGGTGATGCGAGGTAAAGCGATGTAACGCGAACTAAAGCGAGGTAAGTCGAGGTGAAGCGAGCAGGTATCGTAACCATACGCAGTGAAACGCAGTTCAAAGTAAAGCTGCGTTGGCCTGCGTTAAGCAGCTCGTTGTCGCTCGCCCTTGCTCGTCCTTGCTCGCATTAGCTGGTTGTCCCTCGTCTTAGCTCGTATGGATTTTGATCTTACGTTAAGTTGCGGATGTTTGAAAAAAATTCAAACTAGCTAGCTAGAACGCAAAGCATCTGCGTTAGTCTGCGTATCAACCTCGTATTAGCTCATTTCATTGCGTAGTGCTGCGTTGGGCTGCGTTAGACTGCGTTCGGGCAATACGCAGCTGAACGCAAGCTCGAAACGCAAAGGTGTGAGCTAGGCTTTACGGACAGTTACGGATGCTGCGGGCGATTACGTCCCTTGACGTTTTCCGTTTTCCACTCCAATGGGAACAGAGAGTCGTGGGAAGCCACACCACCCGTGTTGCAAAGATGCAATGCATGTACCTGAAGAATACTACAACATAGTCAGAGCGGCGGAGTGGCAAAACTGCACAGTCGAGTTAAAGAATTTCTCCCATGAATGGTAATTTTAGGCGGCACCCATATACAGATGACATCGGTTGACCATTGGTATTGAACTTTTTTCTTACACTCTTTGAATGTATAATATTATTCGAAAAAGGTCAATATTTAGGGTATGGGATGGAATGACAGCGTTTTATTTACTTTTCTGGCCGAGGAGGGTGTGGGACAGCGATAAACTATATAAAATGAGAACGAATTCAGTATTTCTCTTACAGTCTAAGCCACTTTAAACTCCTGAAAGTGGATTACATTTTTCATATTGTAAGTCGATAGGGGAGGGGGTGTTCTATAGTCCATTTTCTTTTTAAATCTGGAAATTTATCAAGCATTACTTTATAACAACAGTCTCCTTAACATAATCCATTATGTCATGAATATCGATGAACAATGAAAACGTAACCAAAGTTTGTCTATTCCATGACTGTAAATAACATTTTCTTCCTCTATTGCTTAACTTATCGATCAATATTGTATTTTATTTGAGGGATAATTATATTATGTATTTTGTACATTAATGATATATATCAATATTTGAGTTGAACAAATACAACTCAAACTTCCAGTTCAAACTTCATTTTTCTTGTATTGCTATAAAACATATTGAATGAATACTAAACGTCCTCACAACTTGTTCGTAATATAATTTCAGTTTTCCCCAGTGCACACAAGACAGTCCAATATGTGATAACCTTGCTGTCATGAATACACTGACTGAGCAGGGATTGGCAAAGAAAACCATATTGTCTATAATTTTTCGTAACAATCTGTACCTATACATAACTATCCGAATATATTCGGAAATCTCCGTAAATATTCGCAACTCTCCGCAAGTGTTCAGAAGTATTCGAAAGTTAACGCAAGTCGAAAAAACAAATTATGTGTCAATTCGTGAGATTATCCGCAAGTGGACGCAAGTATCCGTATCTGTTCTTATCGCCCGCATTTTTTTCCGTGTGTTTTGCAAAATTGTCTGGTGACGGCAGGGAATCCGCGGGAGTCCGCAAAAAAAATTGATTTTTTTTTTTTTTTTTGACGTAACGCCGGACGCAGAGCATTATGTGACTGGGGCCTAACGATCTGACATGTGTCTTAGGTATTTTGTTCTTTCTGGACCACATACTGTATATATGTACATGTATAATGCATACGTATATATATATATATATATATATATATATATATATATATATATTACACGGATAATCAAGACATCATATTAAAAAAATAGTGTTCAATACAAATATAATAGAATCTCAACATTAACTCAATTAAAATCTCAATGAAGACTAAACTCAAACTCAACAGTTCCGAGCGTATGTGTATGTTATATGCATGCCAATGTATGCTACTATATATAAATACATTACTTTATGTATACATCCATGTAATATTTGACTTTTGTGACTCCATTTTTTCGTAGATAAACATCGAAAAAAAGCATGTAAAGACGCATATCAAGCATCAATCAAGCATCAATTACAAATGGAGAAAAAATAAAAAAATAAGCTCATAATAATCATAACCAAATATCAAAGCATCTGTTTACTGTAATGATGAGAATATGATAAATTTGCGGCTAATCAAGACATCATATTTAACATAAAAGGTAAGTGGTCAATGCGAAATATAATAAATCTTAACATTACCTTTTGTAAATAATGAAAAATATGCATATAATATAGGTCTAGTCTCAGATTCTTAGAGATTCATTTCTTCACTTCTTGTAGAAAGAGAAACTGCTTAACCATCCAAGGTCCTTGTTGAGTCCTGTTTCAAAAGACCTGGTTTGGATGATGAATTTCATTTCAGCTAATTTTCTGGCTTCTCTGTCTTTGAAATTAGTGCCGATGATACAGAATTGCAGATCCCGAATTGAGTGGTTGCCTGAGTTGAAATGTTCGGCAACTACAAGAAGTGAAGAAATGAATCTCTAAGAATCTGAGACTAGACCTATATTATATGCATATTTTTCATTATTTACAAAAGGTAATGTTAAGATTTATTATATTTCGCATTGACCACTTACCTTTCATGTTAAATATAATGTCTTGATTAGCCGCAAATTTATCATATTCTCATCATTACAGTAAACAGATGCTTCGATATTTGGTTATGATTATTATGAGCTTATTTTTTCAATTTTTCTCCATTTGTAATTGATGTTTGATTGATGCTTGATATGCGTCTTTACATGCTTTTTTTCGATGTTTATCTACGAAAAAATGGAGTCACAAAAGTCAAATATTACATGGATGTATACATAAAGTAATGTATTTATATATAGTAGCATACATTGGTTGCATATAATATACACATACGCTCGGAACTGTTGAGTTTGAGATTAGTCTTCATTGAGATTTCAATTGAGTTAATGTTGAGATTCTATTATATTTGTATTGAACACTATTTTTTTAATATAATGTCTTGATTATCCGTGTAATATATATATATATATATATATATATATATATATATATATATATATATAATTTTCATTTTTACAGTAAATAGATGCTCTTATAACTAGTTGTATTATTAGCTCATTCCTTTTATTTTTTTTCTCCATTTGTAATCAATGCTTTATATGTGTCTTTTCTTCGATGTTTATCTACAAAAAATAAAATCGCTAAAGTCTATTATTACAAGGACGTATATATAGCAATGTATTTTTATAAAGAGTATATATAGCATAGTATGATTCAAACAAGCACTTGAAACTTTTGTTGAGTCTGAGTTCAGTCTTCATTGAGATTTCACTTTCTACCATACCCCTATACGTATCAGCGCTCTCCTTGACAACGCAGCTCCAGGGCAACGCACTACGCGCATGACGCGCATAGCATTGTTGTTATGATTCATGTTTATCATTGTCCATCATTGTCTTTGCACTGACGAAGGTCTGAGGCAGACCGAAAATTTTGTAATAAAAATTGTGTAATCGTTGGATCCATGGCGTACTTGAGACTCTTTCTTCTAATAATTACAACATTCGAAGTCCAACACGTGGAAAATTCCAAGATATGTATATATATATATATATATATATATATATATATATATATATTGTAACGGTATTTGATCGTGACCATGTACCAATGTGGGGTGGCGATCTTAAAAGATTTGTCCTATCTGCCACCAAACAGTAACAAGGCTAGATCTCCGTAACGGTAGCTCAATCAATCAAATCTCATCAACTATCACTCATTCGAAGGAAATGCTGCCACCAGGTTTGTTCAGGTAAACCACGCCTTGCCAACAACATAACTTTCTTATTGTCAGCAGAACTACAGAGAGAGAGGGAGATTACTGTAACTAGAATCTATTCATAACAAACACTGACCAATCAGAAAGCTCCTTTTATAAGTGCCTAATCGACCCTGAATGCCACTATCACACTGTATGTGCTATTGGTTGAAAGTGCGTACATGCAAATGAGATAACTGACTTGACCGCCAAACAGTCCTACTAAGCCATTGCTACTAGCACTCGAATACAGTGAGTCTTGTGATTTTGCACCAAAATCTTCTGTTTCAACAAGACTTCTATGCCAAATTTCTAACAATCTCACCATTCAAGCATTCAGCATAATATAGGTGAGTTGATAATTCGATATTTAGTGTCTTTGTGCATAATCGTGACTGTCAGAATAGCTAGTGTTGATATTTAAATACCACGAGTCAGCTGTGCACGTTTCAGTCATTGCACCACAACACTCCATACAGCGACAATTTCTCCACACGTGTTTCCAGCACACACACAGTCAAACTGGCATGCTAAGCATTCTCAACCACTCTCGAGCGTAAGTTCAACAGGCCTAACTGTCATGTACATTTCACTTGTAAATTGTGGCACACACATTCTGGCATTCCTACAGTGTATCCTAACTACTAGTAATCCCTTCTCTCTCAGTAACAAAGTTCTTATCAAACTGATTACTTAAACTGGCTCGAGCGTCGATGACGGGTTCGTTTGTCCACAGTATATGGACGCGGTCGTGGGATGATGGTCTTGTTCTACTGCTACTCTTAGATTACTTCACACATCACAACTGCAACCACAGATCACTAAACAAACTTTCAGTCGTTCGTCACACAACACTTGACTTTCTTCGTAACTTAGTCTGTTCAAGCAGGGATTGAATTCACAACAACACTGAACGTTTAATTCCAAACTTCTATGTACATTGTCGCAAAGTGTGGTTACATGTAATACTCTGACGGTCTGTACACTTTACAGTATTGTACAGTTCAAACATTTACACACGGATTGTTTCCATTTTAGAAGACCTAGTATTGATACTTATACTCTGTGCCCCAATTCTTATATTATTACCTTTTAGGAGAAGTATGAGTGCGTTTCTTTACTTACAGGCATGTTCATACTAACTTAATTACTAGACCACTTTTCTAATAAAGTGCTATTATTACTAACGTTACACTCTGTGTGAACTTAGACTCTATCAACTTTTGGTTATACTTATAGTGTCTTTAACTGAAATTGAATTACCGGTCCTCCATTCTAGATGTTACTTAGCTCTGTTCCTGGCATTTGTCTCCAAATCTAGACTGCAAGCAGTCTTCCTTGGTTTTCTCCTTTATAAAGCACGGCTCAATAAAATACGCAAACAACAAGAATAAATAACACGCGTCTTTTTGCTAGTCTCATGACACTATCCGGATCTCACCCCGCCGGGATTTTAACCAGCACACACTCCACAGATACATTTCTAGACCCTGTCAACAGTTCCTTGCAAGTTCTGCACTCACTCTGTCGGTGTCAGACCCTGCAACCCAGGTATCTCACTGCCCGGTACTCGGTGATAGCATAGACATCAAGTGGGTCACACTCCTACCTATCACTGGTGGGACACAAACACCGCTTTCAAATAACTATCTTCTGACACTAAATCAGCACCTCGACCGTTACTGTGCACTAGTCAGGCCTGCCCTAGGCACACTCGATTTTGACACTTGTTAAATTTACTAAAAGTAATGAGTGAAAGGACAGAAACACAAGGAGGGAAAAAGAGGGGGGGGGGAGAGGAAAGAACAGCAGCTTGCCATGACCACATCACGCTAGGAGTAGGACATCAATTGCCAGATTGCAGCTATGCCCTTGTAGTTTCAGCATCATCGAGACTCAACCTTCAGCTAAAGCATCAAACTTGTCTTTCATCTCGAACCCAGTCTCTGACACTGCAAACATCACAACTGCTGGTTTGGCATGGTAACACGTCACTCATCAAGCTGTAGAATCTGCCGTCAGTCTTTCGCCTCATCAGGGAATGAAAGGGAAAGGGGGGGGGGGGAAGGGGAAAGGGGAAGGGGAATCTGCCCAACACTCATCACAACCTACACCTATATCTGTGTAACCTATTCGGTATTCAAATGCAAAGAGCACTAACGTTACCATGGTACCACCTCATGTCTTCATAAGATGTTAAACTACAATCCACTGCACATCACATTATCATCATAAAATATTCTAAGTTCACACTTCCCTTGAAAATTTTCTAAGTGCTAACACTGTCAAAAATTTCTAAGTCACACTTCTCTTAAAAATTTCTAAGTGCTGACACTGTCAAAAATTTCTAAGTCACACTTCTCTGAAAAAAACTCTAAGTGCTGACACTGTCAAAAATTTCTAAGTCACACTTCTCTGAAAATGACTTAAGTCTCAACAAGTGTCTCATACAAAAGCAGAACTAACAGATTCTAACGTTAGACGACACTAACTGGAATCCTAACACAGTTTAAATTCCAAACACTAGTTGCCAATCTGGGTAACTTCCTAACAACATACTGGATAACAACTTGGGTAACAACAATAATTAGACTGAGTCTATCCTAGGAGACATCGTTCATGACCCCCTATCCCAGGGTCCCAGACCCTGCATTGCATCATCGCCATCTCTCTGTTTAGCAAAGAAAAATAACATCCTCTGTTAATAGATTTGCCTAAGAGACTGTGAGCATGTAAGAAAAAATATTCTCAAACAATTGATACTCCATACTTGTCCCTACTCTATTGAGAAGCAGAGTTATTTTCGCCTAAGTCAATGGGAAAGAAGCCCTAAATTCGCTATCCATCTTCTTAATAAAATTGTTTCCAATTTCTCTAACTAGGAAGACCATCACAAATATTTTCTAAGTATTTGTTTATATCCTCATATCTCAGTTTGTATTCTAACAATGCTAACAACAATTTAGGGACTTAGAAAATTTTAGACTTACGATTGCTCTAACTTTATAGCCTCAGACTTTATCAGATCACAAATGTAGCATCAACAAGACATCAAGAATGTACAGGGTCAAGATCATCAACGAAATTCTCAGCCAGGGTAAAATTTCAAGCTTCCCGGGCCCCCTTTTATACCCCTTGACCCGGAGTCCTAAAGTGCAGACAATACGCCTCTAAACGCTGATTGGCTAAAAGTTTTTACGTCACGCACAGCGGTAAATTCGATTGGGAAGTACACTGCAGCGACCATTATTCGCTGGGGAATTAACCTGGATACAACAAAAATTACACTCTCATCTTTGGACATTACACTTCCAAAGCAAATTCTGGCTATTCACCAACTTATTTCTCTTCAGTATAAAAGGTAAGCAGTGAAATTACACATTTCTTAATACCATTTCTCGTACGTGAATGCACTCGATCTTACCTCAGTCCCACATGTACTATTCTATGTTTTCTGACTGAGCTATAATTAGCACACGGGTTTCGCCGTTGCCGGTTGATTTTAGACTTGACAGTAAAACCACATAGTCTCATTTTATACTTGTGAAAACATTCAAATGACATAAGTTTCCTCCAAAATCCAATCTTGTATACCAAAAAGATCTACAAGAGCCAAAATCTATGTCATAAATTCTGAATTCGTCTGTTGACATTCTGTGATACAGTAACTACGCCATACACTGTGCAATTGTCTATGTAGCCTAGCTAGCGTCTACACATTGTCATTTACGAGTGCATCCTGCTAGTCTTTTATCATCACTGTTCATTGTTTATTACACATATTCTTCAATAAAATCTTCTTTACTATGATACTCATTTTGTGTAAAAAGCCTAAATTGTGTTGTTTTGTACTTCTCTGAATTTTATTCACATTCCAATGTTCAACGTCAACAATTTTTAGATAATTATCAACACATTGCCTGTATCCAAAGACAATATCAACATTGCTTTTATCATTGTACTACATGTGTTGTATTTTTTTTTTGGGGGGGGGGGATAACAGCATTTTCCTCACAATATATATATATATATATATATGCATATGTGACCGTGCATCACCAAAAGAACAAAAAGTCGCACACATTGATTTTACGTTAGGACTGAAAATAAGTGAACTCGGTCAACTTAGCCGGTCTTGACTTGCTCATATTTTCTGAAAGAGCAAGTCTTTTTTAACATTATCCTAATATTTGGGATCATAAAACGGGCAGGAAAGTGTGTTTTTTAGCAGTTTATCTCGAACATTTTTGGTAGAATAGTGTGATTAGGTGTGTCTTTAGAGTCCCCTTTTCATTTCTGAAAAACCTTGTACGCACTCCTCACTTTCAACCCTAATAACTTTTGAAAGGATAATGCTACTGCTTTGAAAGGTGGCATTAATTATGGACAGAATGTGTTAATGAGGCATGCTTAATTTTAGTTTAATCTGATAGTCCCTTTATTGCTGTTACTCAGGTGGTTTACTTCCTGTTTTTTGTCCCATCCATCGAGCAGCCTGCACTGCTTGGTAAAGATTAAGTTCTTGAATAGACACTGTACTTTACAGCCTCTTTTCTCAGTTTACACTTTTCTTGAGTTTGTGCTTTCTTTCCAATATTTCGATAGGCTAGGAGCGTCCATTTGATTTCAGTTATACATCATTTTAAAGCTTAAAGTCTGTTATTTCCGAATATGTGACCCTGCACCTCAAAACAAACAAAAAGTCGCCAGACATGAATTTTTAGTTAAGACCATATTCTGAAAGAGCAGACTTTAAGCTTTAAAATGATGTATAACTCAAATCAAATGGACTCTCCTAACCTATCTAGATATTGGAAAGAAAGCACAAACTCAGGAAAAGTGTGAACTGAGAAAAGAGGCTCTGAAGTACAGTGTCTATTCAAGCGCTTAATCTTTACCAAACCGTGCTGGCTGTGCGATGAATGGGACAAAAAACAGGAAGTAAACCACCAGAGTAACAACAATGAAGAGATTATCATATTAAACTGAAATTAAGCATGCCTCATTAACACATTCTGTCCATAATTAATGCCAACTTTCAAAGCTGTAGCACTATCCTTTCAAAAGTTATTAGAGTTGAAAGTGAAGAGTGTGGACAAGGTATTTCAGAAATGAAAAAGGGATTCTAAAGACACACCTAATCACACTATTCTACCAAAAATGTTCAAGATAAACTGCTAAAAAAACACATTTTCCTGCCCGTTTTATGATACCAAATTTTAGCATAATGTAAAAGAACACCCTCTCTTTCAGAAAATATGAAAAAGTCAAGTTCGACTAGGTTGACCCACTTCAATATTTTCAGTCCTCACGCAAAATCAGTGTGGGCGACTTTATGTTCGTTCTGAGGTGCACGGTAACATATGGACTTTAAACTAAAAATTCATGTCTGGCGACTTCTTGTTTGATTTGTGGTGCAGGGTCACATATATTCAATACATAATTATATATATCTTATATATTTTATATATATATATATGTGTGTGTGTGTGTGTGTGTGACCGTGCACCTCAAAACGAACATAAAGTCGCACACACTGTTTTTGCGTGAGGACTGAAAATAAGTGAAATGGGTCAACCTAGCCGAACTTGACTTTTTCATATTTTCTGAAAGACCGGGTCTTCTTTTACATTATAATAAAATTTGGTATCATAAAACGGACAGGAAAGTGTGTTTTTCTTTTAGCAGTTTATCTCGAACATTTTTGGTAGAAGAGTGTGATTAGGTGTGTCTTTAGAATCCCTTTTTCATTTCTGAAAAGCCTTGTCCACACTCTTCACTTTCAACTCTAATAACTTTTGAAAGGGTATACTGCTTTGAAAGTTCGCATTAATTATGGAGAGAATGTGTTAATGAGGCATGCTTAATTTCAATTTAATTTGATAATCCCTTCATTGTTGTTACTCTGGTGGTTTACTTCCTGTTTTGTGTCCCATTCATCAAACAGCCAGCACGGTTTGGTAAAGAGTAAGCGCTTGAATAGACACTGTACTTCAGAGCCTCTTTTCTCAGTTCACACTTTTCCTGAGTTTGTGCTTTCTTTCCAATATTTAGATAGGTTAGGAGAGTCCATTTGATTTGAGTTATACATCATTTTAAAGCTTAAAATCGTTTCTTTCAGAATATGAAGAGTTTGTTTGCAAAAACCGATAAGTCCATTTTTGAAGATTTTGAAGTCTGCCCCCCCACGGAAAAAAGCAGTAACTGACATTTTTATGAATGTCTACTTTTTTGCAAAAATGAATAGTTTACCCAATGCTTTCCAATGTTAATAGGTCAGTTTTGCAAAAAGAAAAATGAAAGTGACCAAAAATACAATTTTTTCACTTTTGCAAAAAGCAGTAACTGCATCCAGTTGATTCAACTTTGCAAGTTTCCCCACGGAAAAAAGCAGTAACTAACAAGGCCCACGGAAGAAAGCAGTAACTAACAATTTAGTCTTTATCATTCAGACTCTGTATAGTCCTTCCTGCATATTTTTTTCCCTAATACCATTTATTTTTTCTACTAATTTTTTTTTTTAAACAATGTAAACAGCAGTTTCTCCCATAATTTAGGAGAGTAGATATAAAAAGATTGTTTCACCAGTAACTTGACTCTGCCCGCAGGGAATCATATGACAAGTTGTAGAAAAAGCTTCTTTCTGGAGACTAGCAAACCTGGCAGACTCAGCGCGCTCAGAGTGCAGAATACGCGTGCAGCAGCTGCATGTATGCGCATAAATTCTGCAGCATACAGTAACTAGCTAAACATTGCATCACATCACACTCATCACTTGCATGCACAGTATTGCAGGTCTGGTACAGTCTGAGTGATCATGCCAGTGCTAACCATGCTGTCACACAGTTTCTGCGGTCCAGGCATGCCTGTAAATCTATCATGAATTGCAGAGGAAAAGTCATGGTAGCCATGGCTTTGGCCAGAACCAGAAAATCTAGGTGAGCTGAAAATATATTGAAGGGAGATGAGCACTAGTATTAATGCACTAACGTTAGTCTAATGTTAGATGTAGGCCCTAAAGTTTAAAATAGGTCTACCAGATGTAACGTTACAGAGTAGATCTAGATTCTAATCTATTGTTAACTGTTTAGTGTTAGACAAAATGTCAGTAGGCCTAATCTAACGTAATAGACCTAGGTCTAGCACTAACATTGGGCATAGATCTGTAGTCTAGCTTAAGTGTAACGTCAGAGTTCGACTAGAATCTAAGACGAAGAGACTTGACTTTATTGTCTAGTCCAGGGTCATGTCATGATGTGTCAGGGGCCAGGCCGGGCACTCCAAAGTTCAATTAGGGTACATAGGTGTCTACCTTATTTTTACACAGAATGCCATTCAATCGACAAGACCTAGTCTAGGTCTAGTGATAGGTCCTGGATCTTATAGATCTAGACTAACCAGAAAGTAGAAGAACTTTATAACCTGGTGGTGGTAACAATTCTCCTCCTATGGTCATGTGACAGGTGCAGTTACTGCTTTTTTCCATGGGGAAAACAGCAGACTCCTGGCCGTCTGCAGTTACTGCTTTTTTCCGTGGGGAAACTACCCAGAATCAAGGGTGAGCCACCGCAGTAACTGCATTTTCCTAAATAACATTCAAAAAATAACGGAAACATAATTTTTTCCTAGGTATTGTTAGACAACTAGGTATGGTGCATAATCATACCACAAAATTATTTTTGAATGTTTCCGTGTTTTTAAAGAATCTGCAAAAAACACAAAATCGCATTTATCTCAGCTCAGCAGCTATGCAGTTACTGCTTTCTTCCGTGGGGGGGGGGGGGGGGGGGGGGGGGCAGAAGTACGGTCTCTGTCATAAAGTACAAAATAATACCTTTTAAATTATATATTGGTCACTACATATAAAGGTACACTTTTGAAGTTATGGTCAAAAGAAGCAAAAAAAAATATTATTCTCTTTATTTTTCTTGACCTTTAATCGCAAATATCTCCATTTGGCAAATATGGACTTGTCGGTTTTTGCGAACAAACTCTTCATATAGTCTTAACTAAAAATTTATGTCTGGCAACTTTTTGTTTGTTTTGAGGTGCAGGGTCATAAATATATATATATATATATATATATATAGCAATAATAAAGTCACAACAGAGGAATGCAGGGAATGCATTAATAGCCAATCTTGATTTAATGAATAATCCGAATTTTCGAGGATCCTTCCTATTCTTCAGGGATGACAGTGCGAAGGTATGACAGTGTACACACCGGGCGCAACTGCTGGCAATTACTGGCAGCAACATCCTAGTAGAATGGAATAACGATTAAATGCGAGCGAGCTAAGCGAGCGAGCTTAAAAATGTTGACATTTTACAGTTCCCAAACTGCCGTTTGTAGCTATATTTTTTCTCTTTGGAAATGAAAGGGGGGGGGGGGACGCACCGTGCGCAACTGCTGCTGACAATTACTGGCAGCAACATCAGGAGAATGGCATAACGATTAAATGCGAGCGAGTTTCAGAATTGTGACATTATACAGTCCCCAAACTGCCGTTTGTAGCTATATTTTTTCGCTTTCGAAATTAAGGGGGCTCACCGGACGCAACTGCTGGCAATTATTGGCAGGGCAGCGACATCAGGAGAATGACACAACGATTATATGCTAGCGAGCGAAGCGAGCGAGCTTGAAAATTTTGACATTTTACAGTCCCCAAACTGCCGGTTGTAAGCCTAGCTATATTTTTTTTTGCTTTGGAAATTAAGGAGGCGCACCGGGCGCAACTGCTGCTGACAATTACTGGCAGCAACATCAGGAGAATGGCATAACGATTAAATGCGAGCGAGCTTCAGAATTTTGATATTTCACAGTCCAAAAACTGCCTTTTGTAGATACATTTTTTTCGCTTGGGAAATTAAGGGGGGCGCACCGGGCGCAACTGCTGGCAATTACTGGCAGCAACATCAGGAGAATGGCATCACGATTAATGCGAGCGAGAGCAGCGAGCGAGCATAAAAATGTTGACATTTCGTCGTGCGCATGGCAGATTGTCGTTAGCGCGCTTCCCTGCGCCTGGCAGATTGTCGTTACAGCGTGGGAGTGCGCATGGCAGATTGTCGTTAGGGTGTGGGCGTGCGCGTAGGGTTAACAACATTCTGCCATGCGCACGGAAGTGCTCTACCAACAATCTGCCATGCGCACGGAAGCGCGCTAACGACAATCTGCCATGCGCACGACGATTTTACTGTCCCAAAACTGCCGTTTGTGTAGCTATATTTTTTTCGCTTTGGAAATTGGGGGGGGGGGGTGCACCGGACGCAACTGCTGGCAATTACTGGCAACGACATCAGGAGTCTGACAGGAGAATGACGTAACGATTATATGCGGGTGAGTGAAGCGAGCGAGCTTGAAAATTTTGACATTTTACAGTCCCCAAACTGCCGGTTGCAGACCTAGCTATATTTTTTCGCTTTGGAAATTAAGGGAGCACAACGGGCGCAACTGCTGGCAATTACTGGCAGCAACATCCTAGTAGAATGGCATAACGATTAAATGCGAGCGAGCGAAGCGAGCGAGCTTGAAAATGTTGACATTGTACAGTTCCCAAAATGCCGTTTGTAGCTATATTTTTTCTCTTTGGAAATGGAGGAAGGGGGGGGGGAACGTACCGAGCGCAACTGCTGCTGACAATTACTGGCAGCAACATCAGGAGAATGGCATAACGATTAAATGCGAGCGAGTTTCAGAATTTTGACATTATACAGTCCCCAAACTGCCGTTTGTAGCTATATTTTTTTTTTCGCTTTGGAAATTAAGGGGCGCACCGGACCCAACTGCTGGCAATTACTGGCAGCGACATCAGGAGAATGACACAACGATTATATGCGAGCGAGCGAAGCGAGTGAGCTTTAAAATGTTGACATTTTATCGTCCCTAAACTGCCGGTTGTAGGCCTAGCTATAATTTTTCGCTTTAGAAATTAAGGAGGCGCACCAGGCGCAACTGCTGCTGACAATTACTGGCAGCAACATCAGGAGAATGGCATAACGACTAAATGCGAGCGAGTTTCAGAATTTTGACATTATACAGTCCCCAAACTGCCGTTTGTAGCTATATTTTTTTCGCTTTGGAAATTAAGGGGCGCACCGGACCCAACTGCTGGCAATTACTGGCAGCGACATCAGGAGAATGACACAACGATTATATGCGAGCGAGCGAAGCGAGTGAGCTTCAAAATGTTGACATTTTATCGTCCCTAAACTGCCGGTTGTAGGCCTAGCTATATTTTTTCGCTTTGGAAATTAAGGGGGGGGGGCGCACCGGGCGCAACTGCTGGCAAGTGCTGGCAGCAAAATCAGGAGAATGGCATCACGATTAATGCGAGCGAGAGCAGCGAGCGAGCATGAACATTTTTGACATTTTACTGTCCCAAAACTGCCGTTTGTGTAGCTATATATATATTTTTTTTTTTTTGGCTTTGGAAATTAGGGGGGGGGGGGGGCTCACCGGACCCAACTGCTGGCAATTACTGGCACCGACATCAGGAGAATGACATAACGATTGTATATGCGAGCGAGCGCAGCGATTGAGCTTGAAAATTTTGACATTTTACAGTCCGAAAAAATGCCGTGTGTAAAGCTGTATTTTTTCACTTTGGAAATTGAGGGGGGGGGGGGGGGCACCGGGCGCAACTGATAACAATTACTGGTACCAACATCAGGAGAATGGCATAGCGATTAAATGCGAGTGAGCTTGAAAATTTTCACATTTTACAGTCCAAAAACTGCCGTTTGTAGCTTTACCTTTTTGGTTTTCGAAATTAAGGGGGGGGGGGGTTGCAACGGGCGCAACTGCTGTCAATTACTGGCAGTGACATCAGGAGAATAGCATAACGATTAAATGCTAGCGAGCGAGCTTGAACATTTTGACATTTTTCAGTCTCAAAACTGCCGTTTGTAGTTATACTTTGGAATAAGGGGGGCGCACCGGGTGCAACTGCTGGCAATTAATGGCAGCAACATCAGGAGAATGGCGTAGCGATTAAATGCGATCGAGCGGAGCGAGTGAGCTTTAAAATTTTGATATTTTCCAGTCCAAAAACTGCCTTTTGTAGCTCCTTTTTTCGCTTTGAAAATTAAAGGGAGCGCGCTAGGCGCAACTGGTGGCAATAACTGGCAGTAACATCAAGAGAATGACATAGCGATTAAATGCGAGCGAGCGAGCTTGAAAAAATTTTGACATTTTCCAGTCCAAAAACTGCCTTTTGTAGCTATATTTTTTTTTTTTCGCTTTGGATATTAAGGGGGGGGGGGGGGGCGGGTCCGCCACTGGTAGTCAAGGGTGTCGGTTTATGTTCATGATTTGGGGAGGTATGACCAGCGAGGGGGCATCGAAGCGACCAAATGAGGGAAGGATATTAAAAATCTGCACTTTAGAACATCCTCTAATATTATTGTTTGTGTTTGTGTATGTTTGTGTGTGTTTTATATACATGAAAAAGTAAGGAAATAGCCCAGGTCAAATCTCATTATTGGCAATGCCAGGCATTTTGATATAGACTAGTATGTAAAGCAACACTGCAAAATCATTAATGATCTAGCTTTGCAGCGACTCTTTTTGCCGTTCGGATGTTCTGAGTACACTGCGCACATCCTGCTTATATTCAGAATGCCAACCAGGAATCACGCTGAATCGCAATATTTTGTCGGCTCCGGAATTTTTGAACAATGTTTAACGCTATATACATCTTTAGTTATGGTTAAAAGAAGTCTTAGAAAAAAAAAATATCTTGTTTCTTGATCCCTCTTTCATGTCGATTTCAAAGGCAGTTTGATATTAACCCTTGAATTACCATTTTGGTAAGTTTTTTTATTTATTTTTATTTTTTTGACCAGCGGATGGGGGGGGGGGAGCTTGGCGCCCCCCTCCCCCCCCCCCCACACACACACTTAACAGGGATCGAATGTACCACTCTTTTGCATGAAGTATAAAGTATGAGGGAAGTGGCAGCAAAAATATGAAGACTTTTTGTTTTTGTTTGGTTGATATTTTTTTTTCTTTTGCTTGTCAGTCGACTTTTGGCGGAAAATCAGACCCTGAAAGAACGAAGAGTTTTTGTTGTTGTTTCTCTTATCTTTTGATTTTCTTTCTTCTTGAATGACAGGTGATTTTGACCCCCCCCCCCTTTAAAAACGTAGTATAGCCGTGAATAATGTCCAAATACATTCAATAAAATGGTAATATGGATCTCCATTCCTTTGTATGTAAAACGTACCGGTATTATCTTCCTGTAGGTATTATATTTTTCTATTTTCTTGATTTAAGTCAATAAAGTAATCATCCCAGGGGCATCGTTCTGTTTTAATGATGGTGGGCGGGGGAGGGACTTGGTGTTGGAATATCTGTGCGCGGGAGCGGAGCGACCGAGTGGGGGGAGGGTGTGGGAGGGGGAATACCCCCCTCTCAGACGAGGAAGATTTTGCATTTTCAGACCTAAAATTAAGCGATCTGGTGCACACTTTTGGTGAAATTTTGGATTTACATGTTTACATGTAGGCCTATACTATTTGACGTTGTCAACGTCTGGGCAATACCTTATGTCGATATTACTGTCTTTGCGAGCGAGCGAAGTGAGCGAGCGCTTGAGAAAATTATGTATACATTATCCCACAAGACTGTTCAGCTCTGTCACCTGTCTGGAGGCGGGCGCACGAACGTCATGCAATATGCCAAAATTGATACAATCACATTTCTGCTTCCTCCATTTTTTCCTTCAAATTTCAGAGGGGGGGGGGGGGGGGGTGATTGTACAGGCTATCCCCCCTCCTCCATTTCAGGGGGGGGGATATATTCCCCCATCCCCCCCCCCCCCGGGATTTACGCCCATGGTATCTATATTTGCCACAGAATGAATTCAATATGCTCTCTATTACAAATCTGGCGATTTTTTTTTTTTGGTTGGTTTTTCGATACAGGGGTACAAAATGTGCCTAAAAGTTTGGCAAATGTCGACATCAGTATCGTCATCCCTTCACAGCTGCGAAATGTTTAGCATAATTACTTTTACCGTATGCTTAATTCTTTAAAAGAACAAGCAGAAAAAAAAAGTTCTGAGACCAAAAACTGGCATAAATTCAACAATCCGTTTGCTTTTATGATCCAATCTTTAGAATAATGTACATAAAGCATTTGTATCATTTCGTCGTTTTAAAGTCCAATCGATTTTCTTACTTATTATGCAAAAACATTCACATGGTAAAGACGCCTCCCCTTTACGATTTTTTTTTTGTTGATCCGCCCCTGTAATGCAAGCAATGAGTTTTGCCATTTGTGGTTAACGCAATCATGGATCAGATGGGGCGCATCCCCCTCTGGTGCCCCATGTCTATATTCTGTTAAAACAAGAGAAATAAAATAAGAAAATGGGGAGGGGTCCCGCAAGCCTTTGATTTTGTAAATGTGCCTCCCCTTCACGGAATTCCTTGATCCGCCCCTGTGACGCGTTATGACCTTTGTGGTCGACGTGTTATGACATTTGTGGTTAATCCAATTTTGACGTTTGCGGTTGACGCAATCGCGGATTGAGAGGGGGCGCATCCCCCTTTAGTGCCCCCTCTCTCTATTTTGTCAACACAACAAAAATAAAGAGAAGAAAAGGGGGGGGGGGGGCGCCAGCCTTTGATTAGGTAAAGATGTCTCCCATTTACGAAATTCCTGGATCCGCCCCTGTAATGCAAGCAATAAATTTTGCCATTTGTGTTTGACGCAACCATGGATCGAGAGGGGGCGCATCCCCATGTTGTGCCCCCTCTCTATATTTTGTTACAACAAGAGAAATAAAAAGAAGAAAATGGGGGAGGGGGTCACGCGAGCCTTTGCTTTTGTAAAGGCGCCTCCCGTTCACGGAATTCCTTGATCCGCCCCTGCGTCGCGTTATGACCTTTGTGGTTGAGTGTTATGACATTTGTGGTTAATCCAATTTTAACATTTGGGGTTGACGCAATCGCGGATTGAGAGGGGGTGCATCCCCCGTTAGTGCCCCCTCTCTTTATTTTGTCAACACAACATAAATAAAAAGAAGAAAATAGGTGGGGGATTGCGCCAGCCTTTGATTTTGTAAAGACGCCGCCCCTTTACGAAATTCCTGGATCCGCCCCTTTAATGTAAGCAATGAGTTTTGCCATTTGTGGTTGACGCAATCATGGATCAAGAGGGACGCATCCCCCTCTGGTGCCCCATCTCTATATTTTGTTAAAACAAGAGAAATAAAAAGAAGAAAATGGGGAGGGGATCGCTAGAGCCTTTGATTTTGTAAAGGTGCCTCCCCTTCACGGAATTTATTACCGTTAATTTCTAAGTCCACCCGTGTTACTGACCCATCTGCCACTTTGATAGATAATATTTTGTTATAATATTCTCCCAATTCCCGAGTCTGGTATTGTTTTATCTGAAATCTCTGATCATTATCCTATGTTTACACAAGTGCCAATTAAGTTAACTCCTAGGCAAAACAATTATCAGAGACGTCGTAAGATTACGTCCAATAATCTTATGAGTTTGCAAAAATATTGTACAAAATGTTGATTGGTCCTTTGTATACAATAATTCTGATCTTGATTTGTGTTATGATTATTTTATGAAAAACTATCACTTCTAAAAGTGGTGAACATATTCAGGTTTGTACAAGGAAAAGTAGTTACAAAAGAGCTTCAAGACTCCCGTGGAAAACCCAATAACTTTTACGAGCGATTAATAGAAAAACAATAATTTGTTTTATAAGTATAGGAGTAACCCAACGGATAAAAATAGACACAAATATGTGAATTATACAAACACGCTTACTAATTTATTGCGTTTACAAAAGAGAAATTTTATATTTATTTTTTTAACCAGATAATGAAATATAAAACTGATATTAAGAATACTTGGAAAGCATTAAAAGATGTTATGAACACATCTAATGATGCATTTAGTACTTCAGAAGTACGATTGGGGTAATACCTCAAGCAATGTACATGCTGGCGTGACCGAAATTCTTAATGATTTTTTTTTTTTTTTTGCATTGATTGGGAAAAATTTATCACAAAATATCCCTTCATCTAATAAAGTGTTGTATTTTTTTATATATATATATCTAATCCTAAAACAAAATCTTTGGATCCTACGTATAATGAAGAAGTTATTGATATTATTTATAATTTGGAAGAAGGGAAAAGCCCAAGTTGTGATGGAATCGATAATTATTTGTTGAAAAATATGATTCTTCAAATAATAGATCCTTTAGTATATATCACTAATTTATCGCTTATGACTGGGCTTGTACCAAATCAGATGAAGACTGCCAAAGTTATACCTATACATAAGAAAGGGGAGAAGAATGATGTCAATGATTACAGACCAATATCGTTATTAACTTCAATTTCTAAAATATTGGAAAGAATAGTATATATCCGAACCGTCAAATTGTTTAATATGAGTAATATATTTACGAATTTTCTATTTGGATTCAGAGAAAATCACAACACCAACCACGCTTTACTTACCTTTCTGCCCCCCCCCCCCCCCCCCCACGGAAGAAAGCAGTAACTGCATAGCTGCTGAGCTGAGATAAATGCGATTTTGTGTTTTTTGCAGATTCTTTAAAAACACAGAAACATTCAAAAATAATTTTGTGGTATGATTATGCACCATACCTAGTTGTCTAACAATACCTAGGACAAAATTATGTTTCCGTTATTTTTTAAAGTTATTTAGGAAAATGTAGTTACTGCAGTGACTCACCCTTGATTCTGGGTAGTTTCCCCACGGAAAAAAGCAGTAACTGCAGACGGCCAGGAGTCTGCTGTTTTCCCCATGGAAAAAAGCAGTAACTGCACATGTCACATGACCATAGGAGGAGAATTGTCACCACCACCAGCTTATAAAGTTCTTCTACTTTCTGGTTAGTCTAGATCTATAAGATCTAGGTCCTAACGTTAGACCTAGACTAGGTCTTGTCGATTGAATGGCATTCTGTGTAACAATAAGGTAGTTCTAATTGAAGTTGAACTTTGAAGTGCCCGGCCTGGCCCCTAACACATGACCTTGGACTAACGTTAGACAATACAGTAGATCTGGCATATCTCTTCGTCTTAGATCCTAGTCGAACTCTGATGTTACACTTAAGCTAGACTACAGATCTATGCCCAATGTTAGTGCTAGACCTAGATCTAACGTTAGATTAGGCCTGGAAAATACTGACATTTTGTCTAAAAACAGTTAACACTACTCTGTAACGTTAGATCTGGTAGGGCCTACGCGGTAGACCTAACTTTAGGGCCTACATCTAACGCTAGACTAAACGTTAGTGTATTAATACTTGACACGTCTAGTGCTCATCTCCCTTCAATGTATTTTCAGCTCACCAATATTTTCTGGTTCTCGCCAAAGCCATGGCTACCATGACTTTTCCTCTGCAATTCATGATAGATTTGCAGGCATGCCTGGACCGCAGAAACTGTGTGACAGCATGGTTAGCACTGGCATGATGATCACTAGCTCAGACTGTACCAGACCCTGCAAACATGTATGGTAGGGGTCCAACCCACCGACCGGGTCCATAACGACCGACCGCGCATTATAATGGCATTGCGCGTACAGAAAGAAAATGTACGCATGGGACTACGCGCAACGGTGTTCGATTCTTCACTGGGCTACGCTACCGAGTAAAATGTGGCGAAAACAACTAAGTATTCCCTCTAAATTACCGAAATTTAGCAAAATCGAATAAGGTTTATCGTGTAACTACATATAACTAGGCCTACCTTTGCTGACTCGTTGTTAGATGTAGAGTATCCTTCCGTAATAAATTTGACGATTTTCACCGCAAAATTGTCACCGCCGCTTGTACGATCGTGCACACACGTTACACATACACATGACATAAACATTTTGTCGCCCGCTACGACCGTACGACACTACGAGTTGATGCAGAAACGAGAAATGAATGTGAAAAAAAAAACAAACCGACTCATCTAATTTATTTCAATTACGATGAAAAGTTTCCTAATGAAAATCAAATCAAATTCATCAAACAGTACTTCAAAAGTAATATCGAAGGATTCAAAATATATTCAAATATTATTGGGGGAAAAAATTACGACTAGAAAAAAACAGCAGCTTGTCGAAAAAACGCGTTTAAGTACGCTTTATACGTATTGTCAATAGAGGGCGGGGTGGTCGGTCTATATGAGCCCGGCAACTGAGTGCGGAAAAAATGACACCCCACGCGTTCGAAGCCGCCATCTAGAGCGCGTACCTCACATCGCATTTTCAGTGCGCGCTTGTGAATCCGGAGTATTTTCTCCACACGTAAGTAAAATTTCAGGAAAATTGTGAGATTTTCCACGTTTCTATTGATAGAAAAACGTTAGGTGTCCGATATTATGAACACCCAACCATACTGTGCAAGACAAGTGATGACTGTGATGTGATGCAGTGTTAGCTAGACTAGTTACTGTACATGCTGCAGAATTTATGCGCATGCAACTAGCTGCACGCGTATTCTGCACACTGAGCGCACTGAGTCTGCCAGGTTTGCTAGTTTCCAGAAAGAAACTTTTTCTACAACTTGTCATTATACTATGCTTCCCTGCGGGCAGAGTGAAGTTACTGGTGAAACAATCTTTTTATATCTACTCCCCTAAATTATGGAAGATCCTGCTGTTTATGTTGTTTTTAGAAAATAAGTAGAGAAAATATACGGTATTATGAAAAAATATACAGGAAGGACTATACAGAGTCTTAATGATTAGACTAAATTGTTAGTTACTGCCTTCTTCCGTGGGTTTTGTTAGTTACTGCTTTCTTCCGAGGGGAAACTTGCAAAGTTGAATCAAGTGGATGCAGTTACTGCTTTTTGCAAAAGTGAAAAATTGAATTTTTGGTCACTTTCATTTTTTTTTCTGCAAAACTGACCTATTAACATTGAAGAGCATTGGGTAAACTATTCATTTTTGCAAAAAAAAAAAGTAAACATTCATAAAAATGTCAGTTACTGCTTTTTTCCGTGTGGGGGGGGGGGGGGCAGCTTTGTGGAAAAGATTACACATGCACTTGGTACATTTTCGCATACAATAGGCATCTTCCTTGACTTTTTCAAGGCTTTTGATACGATTAATCATGGTATACTTCTCTCTAAGTTATCTCATTATGGTATTCGTGGAAAAGCCTTGCAATGGTTCACGAGTTATTTATCTGACAGACATATCTGACAGATTTAAATATGTACATGTGAACAGTTTTGATTCTTCTTTAAAGAAAATCGAATGTGGCGTTACACAAGGAAGTTTGTTAGGCCCGCTGTTATTCATAGTTTACATTAATGATGTTTATAGATCTTCAGATAAACTCTCTTTTATATTATTTGCGGATGATTCCGATCTTTTTTTTATTCCCACCTTGACCGTACTATTTTGATTAGTACAGTGAATTATGAGTTAAATAATGTATACAATATATGCAAATAAATTGTCACTGAATATTAAAAAGACAAAGTATACGTTTTTCAGTAATGCCTTAAATTGATTACCAGGTAATGTTATATTTGACACTACTCCCCTGGAGGAGGTTTCGTTTATTAAATTTTTAGGTGTTTATGTTGATAATAAGTTATCATCGAAGTGTCATATGAATAATATTTGTAATGTAATTGTACGTAACACAGGCATAATTAATGGATTGAAATATTACCTTCCTTCTTCTGCTTTGATTACGCTTTATTCAAATTTGGTATTGCCGTACTTGAATTACGGAATTCTTGCTTGGGGGAATACATATTCGACACTGTTAGATAAACTTCTTCTTATGCAAAAGAGGGCGCTCAGAATTGTTTTTAACCTTAATATCCGAGCACATACTGATAAGCTGTACTTTGACCACTACATCTTGACAAAAAAAAAAAGAGTTGTGTTTATTTCAACTTGGTCAATTTATATTTAATTACAACTGCAACCATTTACCCAAAATATTTCATTCTTTATTTCACCGTTACAGCCACGTACATAATTATCCCACGAGAAAATCTAAAGAATTTCATCTTCCCTCAGTGAGAACTGTACATACTCAAAATACATTTGTTTATACCAGACCCAGATTTTGGAAAAAGTTTAGATAATAATTTGATAGAATCTGTAAAGTTAATTACATTTAAAGGGATGGTACAGTATTGGTGGAGATGAGAATTGGGCTTTTGACTTTTTGCGAGATACCAAGAAAACACTCATGAAATAGTAGAGAGCATACCATTCTAAGAGGAATTCAAAGTTTATTTGATGAAAATCGGGTTTTGAATGACTGAAACATCCAAAAACAAAGTAAAACAAAGCGATCGTAAAAAAAAAGTATGGGTCCCACACTTTCCAGAATCGCTCTGTTTTGGATATCTCAGCCATTTCAAAACCAATTTACATCAAACAAATATTTGAATTCCTTATGGAATTATATGCGCTTTCATATTTCATAAGAGGTTTCTCATTATCTCACCAAAAAATGTTAGAAACCTGAAATTAGGTCTCAACCAAAACTATACGATCCCTTTAAGTATAAATTCTAAAAAAGAATTTCCATATATATACCAGTTAATTCCGTTTAATGAAAAAAAAAAACACGTTATGTTTCACTTGTCCTTGAGATTTTGTAGTGTATCCACAGACCTTTTCCATCCCCCTCCTTTTCCCTCTCCTTTCTCTCTATTCTTCCCTGCTCATCTTTCCTCGATCTTCGTTGTCCAGCAGCTGTCTGAGTGCATTTCTGTGTTTTGCGTTGTTGTTGATGTTGTTGTCGTTATGTTGTTGTTGTTGTTGTTGTTGTTGTTTTTTGGTGGCCGACTGTATATCTTTCTTTCCGGTAAATTTTTCTGGCATACCTGGCCCTATAGTGTCTGTGCCATTAATGTGATATGTTATATAGTTTATATGTTTGCATTCCAAACTCATAGTAAGTATTGTTCATAGTATCAGCATCATATATCAATGAGTAAATGTACAATAGTATAAAGAAGAATTTAAAATGAATATGTTTTATTGGTGTAACATATTGGTGCTGTTGTTGTTTTGTTCCAGTGTTCCACGTCTTACAAGCTTGTTTTGTTTTGTTTTGTTTTGTTTTGTTGTTGTTGTTGTCTTTTTTTTTTTTTTTTAGTGGAACACTGTTTTCCATCGTTGTGATTATTTGCTATTTTTGTTGACATGGCAAAGGGCATTGTTTCTTTTTTATGACATCATACGTGCATATGCGTAATAGTGTATTTGAAAAAAAAAATGTCTTTAACAGACGAAAGTAAGAAAAACCGAAAAAAAAAAATGAAGACCTGAATAAGAACGACCCAATTCCAGTTCTTGGCCGAATTCAGTTCTGACATGGGAAATTGTAGCTTATGCATGGACTCATCTTGTGTAATCATAATTACCCCGGTAGTGCCTAAAATGAATGAGTTAAGTCTTATATAAATGTAAGAATGAAGGACTTGGGTCATTTTCACATTCATATTATAGCGCACTCACTCATCCTTCTCTCATCTCTATAGCAGAATATCATGTGTATGATTCAAAGAACGACCCAAGTCCATCACACAAAATGGCCTCTCCACAATTAATGTAAATGTTGATTGTCATGTATGTTCTAATTTGTATATACAATGTTGCCTTCCCATTACCATTAAATAGAATATTAATGGACATATAAATAAGATATGACTTTTTTTTTTTTAAGTTTACTCGTAATGGTCTTCCATGGACTTGGGTCGTTCTTTTATTCAGATACTCAATTGTACCAGTTTGGGTCATGTTCCCTTTTCTTTTCTTTTTCGATGATGGAAAAAAAACAACTATTGAGTTGAATTGAAATTAAATTGAATTCCTGGATCCGTCCCTGTGACGTGTTATGACGTTTGTGGTTAATCAAATTTTGACATTTGCGGTTGACGCAATCACGGATTGATAGGGGGCGCATCCCCCTTAAGTGCCCCCTCCCTTTATTTTGTCAACACAACAGAAATAAAAAGAAGAAAATGGGGGGGGGGGGGAGGGTCGTGGCAGCCTTTGATTTTGTGAAGGCACCTCCCCTTTACAGAATTCCTGGATCCGCCCTTGTGTCGCGTCATGACATTTGCAGTAAATTTGGAAATTTTGCCATTTGTCGTCGACGTGTTATGACATTAGTGGTTAATCCGATTTTGACATTTGTCGTCGACGTGTTATGACATTAGTGGTCACTATGTCATTTGTCGTCGACGTGTTATGACATTAGAGGTCACTATGTCATTTGTCGTCGACGTGTTATGACATTAGTGGTTGTTATGACATTTGTCGTCGACGTGTTATGATATTAGTGATTGTTATGACATTATTTGTCGTCGACATGTTATGACATTAGTGGTTGTTTTGACATTAGTGGTCGATTTTGTCATTAATGGGCTCTACAAGATGTGACCAGAGGAATGGGATGGGCGATTAATGCGATAAACCCGAACGGTAGATGAATTAGTGAGATTGATCGTGAGATCGAACATTTCCAAAGACAACAAATTGTGAATGTCATTGACAACACAGCGCGCAGCAGACCCATACAGGACACAGATACCACCTCCTCTCAATGTCTTTTTGGAATGATTGATAATATTGCAATTTGGAAGGGATAATTTCAATTCAGCAAAGGTAGGGTCATCCCTCTGGTCACCTCAAAGTCATGACTCAGTGATGACTAACGCATTAATATCATTGTCTGTGATCAGAGGAACATTGTTGGAATTTTAGTTATTTTTTTATCATTGAGTAAAAGGGTTCCACAGAATCTTTGTTTAGCGTGACAACTAAAAATAGTTCGACAAATTCACACCTTTTGTTCCTGAATGTCACAAAAGTACACACGGCATTTAGCATTACGAATGCCTGACCGTAATCGGGGATCGCGATGATAGAACAGCAACATTTCATTTACCTCCTTGTATTTCAAAACTTTTTTTTTTTTCATCGTGGAAGCTTTTATACCTGTAGAATCAAATCGTTACCGAAAGCGAAATTAAATAAAGACAGCCCTGGCTACTATAAAGTCTTTAGAAAAAACAGGTTTTGTCCCTGATTTAAAGTACACGATGGAAAAAATAAATAGACAATTTCTGAGCGTGAATCACAAAACAAACAAAAAGTCGCACACCTTGATTTTACGTGAGGACTCAAAATAGGTGAGACGGTGCAACCGAGTCAATTTTGAATTTTCCATTTTTTCTGAAAGAGCTATTCTTTTTCTTCATTAGTCTGAATTTGAGTTCATAAATTGAACGGGAAAGTGGGTTTTCAGTATTTTTTCTACAACCCCTTCTTTGTCAGAGTAGTGTGATCAGATATTTTTTTTCTTTAAAATCCTTTGCACACTCTTTACGTTCAAGTCTACTAACTTTTGAAAAGATAATGCTTCTGCTTTGATAGTTGACATTTATCATGAACAAAACGTGTTATTAGAGGATGCTCAATTTCAGCTTAATCTGATAATCCCTTCCTTGTTGTTGCGACAGTGGTTAACCTTATGTTTTTTGTCCTATTCACGGCACAGCTAGCACGGCTTAATGAAGAATAAGCGTTTGAATAGACCCTGTACTTCAGAGCCTCTTTTCTCAGTTCAAACTTTTCCAGAGTGTGTGCTTACTTTTCAATATTCACATATGTTAGAATAATCCATTTCAGTTGAGTTATCCATCATTTTAAAGCTTAGAGCCTGCTCTTTTAGAATCTGCCCTTAACTGAAAATCCATATCAGGCGCTTTTTTTTGTTGTTGTTGTTGGTTTTGTGGTGAAATGCGACCCTGCATCACAAACCAACAAAAAGTCACCAGACATGGATTTTTAGTTCAGGGCAGATTCTGAAAGAGCAGACTCTAAGCCTAAAAATGTTGTATAAATCAATTCAAATGGACTCCCCTAACCTACCCAAATACTGGAAAGAAAGCACACACTGTGGAAAAGTGTGAACTGAGAAAAGAGGCTCTGAAGTACATGGTATATTCAAGCGCTTAATCTTTCACTAAGCTGCGCTAGCTGTGCGGTGAGAGGGAAAAAACACATGATATCAATTAACCACCGGAGAAATAACAATAAAAGTATTATCAGATTAAACTGAAATTGAGCATGTTCTATTAACACATTCTGTCCATGAATAATGCCAACGCAAAAGCAGCAGCATTATTCTTTCAAAAGTTATCAGACTTGAAAGTGAAGAGTGTGCAAAGGATTTCAAGAAATCAAAAGGGGTCTCTAAGACATGTACCTGATCATTCTACTCTCCCCGAAAAAGGGGTTGTAGAAAAACTGCTGAAAACTCACTTTCTCATTCGTGATATGATCCCAAACTACAGAATAATGTAGAAGAAAGATAGCTCTTTCAGAAAATATGAAAAACTCAAGATTGGCTTGGTTGACCAGCTTCACCTGTTTTGAGTCCTCACGTAAAATCAAGGGGTGCGACTTTTTTTTTTTTGTTTTGTGATGCACGGTCAAATTTGTTCATAACAAGAGGAGCGCAAACAATACATATCTATTCAGATTAAGGATCGTGTAGCTACTCGGGAAAAACAAAAACAAAAACAAAAACGTATTGTGCAGTGTCAGCTACATGTTCCTGGCATTGTACAGGGATTACGTCCGGTCAGCTGACGGACGCACGCTGTCTATTGTTTGTTTCAACCACGAAAAAGTCAATGACTCCCTTCAATAAAAACAATTCATCGCTCCAAGTTTACGATCGATCATGCTTTGTAACTTGAACTTGGGCAATGAACGACTTCAGTGAAATACGTCATCGCCAGCCAATCAGCTTCTAGCAGTTGCTACGGGGCGGTGCTTATGAACTCAAAGCGCAAAGCCCTTGCTCGAGCCGCACCCGAAATGGACAAGCTAAAGATAATCTATGCATATAAATATTCGAATATTTCGCACTTTTCTGATAAAAGTAATATCTCGAAATTTTAGTTAATAGTATACAAAACTCTATAATTTCCAGTCAGCCAAAAATTGAATTTCGATTTTTTTTTTTCTCGGTAACTCAACTAAAATGCGATTTTTCGGACAACTCTTTGATCTTTTAGTTGGCCTGAGAAAGCTGAAATTGTATCAACTCAGGTGATATTAGATTTTTTTTTTTCGTTTTTTCATAGCAGTTTTTAACCGTTTTACCTGCATTCGTTCTTGATATCACGGAATAAAGTGTTGCGTGCGTGTGTGTATGTGTGTGTGTGTTTTTGTGTGTGTGTGTGTGTTGTACATCAATTTCCTCCTCTTTATAAAGCTTAGTCTCCAGACTCCAACAGACTGGAAATTTCCACTAATCTCATTGAGAGCGCCTGCGCAGAAGCGATGTGAATTTCTAATCAAAACTGTGATTGCTCGCACACATTTGTGCACTCTTTCCGTTTCCATCTGAGGTGAATGGTGTCAACGGGGTTATGTTCCGGCTTATAATAATGACGGACGGGCGCATACACTTCTCAAATGGCTGGAAAGCAATAGTTCTGTTGTTTGCAGTGGTCCATTCACATTGTGAGTATACATAAACATGGAGAACTTAATTATTATAATGCAATTATTGAAAAATAACAGCAACAAAAACTGGTTTTTGTTTCTCTTGGAGTCGTACACAAGTTCCCTCTTCAACCATAATGAATACATTCTCTTTATTCTCGTTAAACGCTTTGAGCTGATGATGGTGCAGCTACAATGTCGCTATGGTATACGCGGTAAGGCCTTGGAGTGGTTCAGGAGTTACCTTTCAGATCGCAAACAGAACGTTTCTCTATCTGGTCAAAACTCCTGCAACCAATCTGTCAACTGTACTGTTCCTTAGGGTAGTTTTTGTTTTCATTTTGTTTATAATAAATGCTTCTAATATCCTATCTTTTGTATTGTTTCTTGATGACTCAAATGTTGTTTTTTTTTCTCATTCAGATCCTCATATTTTGCTAATTTTGTTAAATTCTGAATTGAAAAAAAAAATGTTTTGTTGGATAAACTCAAATAAGTTGACTTTAAATCTTCTTAAAACTAAAGGTATATCATCTAGTAATACTTTGAGTAGTCTCCCCAGTAATATAAAAATAAATGATATAGTTATAGATGAAGTTTAATCAATGAATCTTTATGTTTGGTTATAGATAATAAACTTTCTTGGAAGTCAGATATTGATGGTATTTGTCACACAATATCCCGAAACATTGGTGTTACTAATAGAGTTAGATAATATTTCTCCACTCCCACCCTTTTAATGTTTTATTTAGATTTAATTTTACCTTATTTTAATTGTGGTATCATAGGGGAACATTCATCCAACCTGTATCTACAGACTATCCCGTCTCCAGAAAAAAAAAAAAAAAATCTTTTTCGAATATTTTGCCATGTATTTCGGAGAGCTCACACCGATGCGTTACTTTCTGAAAACAAACTTTTCAAGATATCCGACATTTATTATTACTATCTTGGTCAATTTATGTACAAACTCAGTAATAATTTGTTGCCGTCTGTTTTTACCAGTATGTTTGCGAGAATATCCAACTCGTTACTCTGATGAATTCCACCTGCTTTTAACTAGGACTATGTTTACACAATCTATATTTACATTTGCTAGACCTGAATATTGGAATTACCTCTGAAACAGTTTAAAGGCGTCCCCAAGTTTAAGGTGTCTTAAAAAAAAGAACAAAAAATGACCAGTTTAATACAAGAATTTATCTAAATATCATTATGAAAATTAACATTTTGTATATTTGAAATCGAAAAATTGTGTTGGTCCCCTAATGGTGGCAAAGAATTTGAAAAATGCAACTTTATATGTGACCCTGCACCACAAAACAAACAACACGTCGCAAGACAGAAATTTTTAGTTAAGACCATATTCTGAAAGAGCAGACTTTAACCCTAAAAGGGCCGGGGGGGCGGAATCCGCCCCCCCCCCCCCCCCCGACGTTTCGCGCTATAATTCTGTTACACGAGAAGGCCTCGTCGCGAGGCTTCTTGACTTTGTTTGTTCAAGTCTCGCGCAACTTTTGAGACCAAATTTGCGACGTCCGCGCGTACTTTTGCGAAGCCACGCCCATTTTTGTAACGGAATGTCGCCCCAAAACGGGCACAATTTTGTGATTTTGTGTACATTTCCTATGGAAAACAGTGCTCTGTCGTGAAAGTCATAAAAACCTGATTATTTTTACAATTAATCACTTTCATTCATTAGTTTTGTGCTAATTATGGTAGAAAAATGGTTAGTGACAATTTCAAATGAAAAAAACAAAGAAAAAACATAAGTTGAAAAACAAAGAAATACATAAGAAATTCTGAAAACAATAAAATACATAAGAATTGAAATGAATTTTGGAAGTTTTTTTGATTTACAATCGTTGAATATGCTGCAACAGATTTACAGACCAAAAATTAGACTCTCAATGCTTTTAATTAGGGTAAAATATGATCTTGAGCTTAATTTGCATAATTAATTAATTAAAATGAGAAATTCATTGTTTCAAAAAAATCTTATGACACAGTCTTGTAGATTATGACGCAGGTCTCACGCATGCAAAATTTCATCGCGATCGCGCCACCGATGGCTGAGATCTCGGGGGGGGGGGGTGGAATCCATTCCCCCCCCCCCCCCCCCCCCGGCCTGAGCATAGCCAAAAAAGCCCGGCCCCCTTAGGGTTAAGCTTTAAAATGATGTATAACTCAAATCAAATGGACTCTCCTAACCTATCTAAATATTGGAGAGAAAACACAAACTCTGGAAAAGTGTGAACTGAGTAAAGAGGCTCTGAAGTACAGTGTCTATTCAAGCGCTTAATCTTTACCAAACCGTGCTGGCTGTGCGATGAATAGGACAAAAAACAGGAAGTAAACCTCCAGAGTAACAACAATGAAGGGATTATCAGATTAAACTGAAATTAAGCATGCCTCGTTAACACATTCTGTCCATAATTAATGCCAACTTTCAAAGCAGTAGCACTATCCTTCCAAAAGTTATTAGAGTTGAAAGTGAAGAATGTGGACAAGGTTTTTCAGAAATGAAAAAGGGATTCTAAAGACACACCTAATCACACTATTCTACTAAATTTCAACACTAATTTCAACATGGACGCCCGAATACCTACCGAATGGGGCCGAATGGGTGCACGCACACAACGGCATAACAGCTATGCGCATGAAAATCTCTCCTACCTCATACGGACTCCGGTCATGACACAACTGAGAGAGCTGTGTTTTAGTTCGGTGGTGTACGTACATGTAGTACAATTTTGTACCTGGCTCCAGTCACTGTTTGTTTGCAATGTGGTGCCAATTTCAGCAATCTAAGCAATACTATTTTAAAATTTCTGGAAGTATCCTATAACAATATTATAGATTATTCATATTTTACGTTATTAAATATTTAGTTTTACGAATATGGTTTAATGAAGAAATATTAAAACTCTAAGCTTCATATATATAGCAAGTTGCAATGCATATGGCAGGTTGTTTTGATCATTGTGCAATGATCTGCTGCATATCCCAACGCTGTGATATGTTCGGCCGGATCGTAACATACAACGTCGATATAAAGTCATCGGTATGTCAATATCAATGTGTGCGGTGTGCGTGTACTGTTTGCAATAAAAATTAAATACTGTTTCAGTTCGGCTTAACCTTTGGTTAAGTAATGAAACTTCACAATGGAGATCAAACAGCCGTCCAACTCGAAAGACTGCAAACGTATTTACTTGTATGACGCTATCGCAGGGCCCCATTTACCACGGCCACAGGACCCGTACACTGTGCAGTGCAACTGTGGCAGTTGGCCCTGCACGGGCACGGCCGCGACTCCTGAGCAAGTACATGATTAGGCCTACGGGGTTTCCACCCCAATCGTTCATGTTCAAAATAGACAGCTCTGCGGTCATGTCCGCAACCCATGACGATGTGTCATCGTCCATGATAGCCATCCTCACATTTACCTGCACACATGTATCTATTGTCAACTGATTGCGGTCTGACGACGATCGACGATGCGATGATGAGAGGAGGCTATACTATAGAAGGTGCGTATACGTATGTATTAAGGCAGCTAGGTCAGGAGCTTGATAACTACGGCCGGCCGGCCGGCGATATTGCGATCGCTACCGTATACGTATTATATACCATACATGTAATTCACATAGATGTACAGTACGTACACATCTCTGCTGAGCTCAGCGCTCAAGCGAGGAATCGAGATACTAAAGCGCAGGGATGTCTAGCGAACACATACATTTCGCTTCGTAGTAACTTCGGAAGCGAGTTTACGTGCGGCTGAATATGTTCATGTACCCTCCCGACTGAGTGTCTTTAAGGAAAATCATGCATTTGCACTTAAACTCAAACGAGTCTTCATAAGATCTTTTTTTTTTCTTTTTTTTTATAATTCGTCGTTTTGGTTAATTGTGTGACCGAAGTACTAGTATCTCAATTACGCATATGAATATTTAGGTGATTCGTGAAAGATCACGGATCCCCTTCTCTGTATGTACGAATTATTTTCTTATTTTAATTTATGCCTTTCTAAACAAAATCTTGTATATCGCGTATCTCTAAAAGCTCAAGATCTTATGCCTAGAAACTTGCAGCACTTGTGTCTCTTCAGCTCAGGATGCTAGAACATTTTTTTTTTTTTCTATGTGATCGGTCAACCGTGGCCCCATTATGAAGTCATTTTTTTTTTCTAAAATGACACTGTCTTTAATTCCATTTCTAAACGTTATTTTTCACTAAAAATTGGCAGATGCATATTTCACGTAGTGTTCTATATAGTTTAAGTATGTACATTTGCCATGATGCGCACATAAGCGCTCGTAAAAATTTTGAAATGCTCCACAAGAGTGTGCCACTACGGTTGTACAAATGTGACCCTGCATCACAAAACCAACAAAAAGTGGCCTGACATGGATTTTTTTGTTAAGGGCATATTCTGAAATAGCAGTCTCTAGGCATTAAAATGATGTATAACTCAATTCAGATGGACTTCCCTAACCTACATAAATACTGGAAAGAAAGCACACACTCTGGAAAAAGTGTAAACTGAGAAAAGAGGCTCTGAGTACAGGGTCTATTCAAGCGCTTAATTTTGCACCAAGTCACGGCAGCTGTGCGATGAAAAGGACAAAACACAGGGATGATTGGGATGAAGGGATTATCAGATTAATCTTAAATTGAGCATGCTCTATTAACTTATTCTGTCCGTAATTAATGCTAACTTACAAAGCAGTAGTATTATCCTTTCAAACGTTATTTAGACTTGAAAGTAAAGAGTGTGCAAAGGATTTCAAGAAATGAAAAGAGGTCTCTAATACATACCTGATCATTCTACTCTCCCTCAAAAATGGCTTGTGGAAAAACTACTGAAAACACACTTTCCTATTCGTGTTATGATCCCAAAATAAAGAATAATGTAGAACAAAAAAAAAATGTAAAACTCAAGATTGACTTTGTTGACCCATTTCACCTGTTTTGAGTCGTCACGTAAAATCAAGGTGTGCGACTTTTCGTTTGTTTTGTGGTGCACGGTCACAAATGACAAAAAATCAATATCAAAAATTTCTTTCATTTTTGGTCAATTCTGAAACTTCAATCCCTTAGGAATACAAAACGATCATTTGGTGATTTTTGAAAATTCATATTTTTTCTAGAAACATTTTTAAACGTAGAGTCCTTATTTTGCATGTTAAACCAAATGTGACCGTGCATCACAAAACCAACAAAACGTCGCACCCCTTGATTTTACGTGAGGACTCAAGGTGGAATGGGTGAACCGAGTCAGTCTTGCCATTTCCATATTTTCTACATTATTCTTTAGTTCGCGATCATAAAACAAATGGAAAAATGTGTTTTTAGCAGTTTTTCTACAACCTCTTTTTTTTTGGGGGGGGGGGGGTGGGGGCGTACAATGATTAGGTATGACTTTAGTGGCCCCTTTTCATTTCTTGAAAACCTTTGCACACTCTTCACCTTTTCAAGTCTAATAACCTTTGAAAGGACATCGCTGGTGCTTTGAAAGTTAATATTAGTCATGAACAGAACAGCCTAATCTGATAATTCCTTCATTGTTGTTCCTCCGATGCTTTACATCCTGTGTTGTGTCCCTTTCATCACACAGCTAGCACGGCTTGGTGAAGAGTAAGCGCTTGAATAGACCCTGTACTTCAGAGCCTCTTTTCTCAGTTATCACTTTTCCACAGTGTGTCCTTTCTTTCCATTATATAGATATGTTGGGGGAGTCCATTTGAATTGAGTTATACATCATTTTAAAGCTTATAGTCTGTTCTTTCGGAATCTGTTCTTCACTAAAAATCCATGTCTGGCGACTTTTTTGTTGGTTTTGTAGGTTGTTGGTTTTGTGATGCAGGTTCACAAATATCGGATACGTTACCAGAGGTAGCATCTTAGAAATCCGCTGATTGTCTGCTTATTTCTTACTTTAAATTGACAATGCTCTCGTAAAACTACAAGCTACATAAACAAACATCATGGAAACACTTTGGAGTCAGCCTTGATCTAATCTGTTTTAAAAATTATCGTAATCTGTAAGAACACAAGAGCACAAACATATTTCGGCTCAAAATACCGCTTACCGGTCCCTTGACCGGGTGTGGTCGTGGGGGCGCTGCAATGACGTGGACACCAGTCTACTCCATCTTTGTCTATCATGGACCAGTTTCTGGGTCTCTGCAAAAGGTTTTCCCGTCCACTTTGCGATGTTGTCAGCCCATTTCTTCTTCTGTCTGCCTCTTCTTCTTCCTCCCTGGACCGTGCCCTGCAGTATAATCTTTGAGAGGCCGACTCTGAGAGGCTGACTCATTTGTGATATGATCTTTGTAAAAGATGCCAAGAATTATTCTGTAACACCTCCTCTCCACTGCTTGGATCCTCCTCTGCAGGTCGGCTGTTAATGTCCAGGATTCACATGCGTACATGAAGATTGACATGACCTGAGCACGCAATAGTGTAAGTTTGGTCTTCAGACTGATCTTCTTGTCTTTCCACACTGGTTTGAATTTGGCCATTGCTTTTGCTGTCTGTGTGGCTCTCGAAATGATTTTAGAATGTGATCCCTTCTCATTGATGATGGCTCCCAAGTATTTGAACTGGCTCACTGTTTCGAGTTCCTGTCCGCTCACTGTGATTCTGTTAGTGAGAGGTTGACTGGTGTTAATCATCAGCTTCGTTTTCTCAGCGTTGATTTCCATGCCAAACTTTGAAGATGTGTCATCAAAGCATTTCACCAATTTCCCTAGCTCTTCTTTCTTCTGCTCCGGCGAGGCCATCGATGTCTTCTGCACATTGGAGGTTTGTGATGGTTCTTCTTCCTCCGATGCTGACTTTGCCCTGGTGGTCAAGAAGGGCTTCCGTCATGATCCTCTCAAGGAAGATATTGAAGAGTGTGGGTGAGAGCAAGCAGCCCTGTCTGACACTCACTGATGTTTGAAATCATTCCCCAATAGAGCCCTGTACGAGTAATGCACTTCTTGCTTGTGCATACAGTTGCTGGATGGTCTTGATCAGCTTTTTTTTTTCCCATCTTGTATCTCTTCATGGTAGCCCACAGTGCGTCGTGCCATATACTCTGTCAAAAACTGATACCCTAATCTAATATTTTATCTGCATTTGAATTGAATTAACAATTATGCATAAAACTTTATGAACAAGTATTATACTTCTCATAAACAGCAAATCCCAGCTAGCATCTCTGCAAGATTAAATACATTTTGGATCGAAAGAAGAACGGTGTGTGGTTATGCATCTGACGCATCAGACGTTCGGTTAGTATACAATCCAACACCAATTATGTCAATATTTTCATTTTTACTTGCAAAACCATTATAATATTATTATTTTCGTTCAAGCATCATACTTCTAAACGTGAAGAATGTTCTCGTCATAGATAGACGATTAGATAACTCTTCAATAAGAATTTGAGATGTACGTGAAATACGAGATAAAAACAAGTACAAATCCACAATACTTTTTTTTTCTGATATAGTTCCGAACTCTTGTAATTATGATACACGGAAAACGGTAAGATTGAAGACGGAAAAGATTTATGTAAATGATTAATACACATGAATTGAAGTTTCCTTTGTTCCTGTCCGTAATGAATTAGATTTCAAGAATCAATAAACGATGGTAACGTATCTAACAAAGTATTTACGTTCATTGACACAATAAACTCCCGATTTATATCAAATCCCGATCACTCAAACATGTGATTCAATAGCCTGATGCAAAACGTTGGACATCAAATCCTTTTGGCATTTTCAAAACATAAACTTGCAACGAAGGAAGTGCTCTTGACTTTAACCATAATACTAAGCGCGATTTATGTAGATAAGATGCAAAATCATAATGAAAAAAAGGTAGACCGTTCATGTAGTTGTAGTTGCGGTTGAAAAAAAAAAAGTGGGTACCACACTTCAACCCCTAAAGTCCTTCTATGTTATTGTGAAACAAAACACATACACACACCACACACCCAAACACACACACACAAAAACAAAAACCAGAAATAAAACGAATTTGCAACTTATATCGTAGGGCCCTTTTTGTAAATGGCACAATTGTAATTGATAGCACAGCTGTGGTAAAGATACATATTTAGGTTTACACTTTTTGCAAGATAATTGAAATTCACTTATACGAAATACTTAAGAGCATACAACTCTAAAAGGAAATAAATATTATCATTTTGATGAACTCGGTTTTGAAATGACGGAATCGATACTCGATCACACAATTGTGCAAGCGCCAGGACAGTTGAATGTAATTTCCTGAACCCATACTGATCATGATTCAAACTATTGGATTTAGTTAAAAAAAACCGTCGAGTTTATTATATATAATTCTTTCAAATATTATAGAAAAGGTTGGTAACAAAGAAATGGGTCTGTAATGACTAATATTCGAAGAACCGTCATTTTTTATACACAGGAATAACTTTTGCTATCTTGAGAGGAATAGGAAATATTCCAGATAATAATGAGGGATTGAAGATATGAGAGAGGGGGATAATAATCGATCCGATGATCTGTTTCAGCAAAACAGTGCTGATTTCATCATAACCAGTAGAATGTGTTGATTTCAAAGATGATGTTATATGCATAATTTCTATGTAATCAGTAGGCTTTAAAAAAAAATGAATGATTACACAGATTACAGAGATATTGACGAAAATGTGTTCCATGGCTATCAACTTTCTTAGCCTGATTGGGACCAATTAAAAAAAAAAAAACAAACTCATTAAAGGCAATAACTATATTTTGTGGAGATTTAACACAATGATCATTAAAATTGAATATGTTGGGAATAATTTTCTGCTTGTTATTTCCTATTATTTCTTTCACAATTTTCCATTTGGAAGAATTTTTTCCTTGTGCATTCTCAAATTGATTTCTATAACACAATCTACACGACGTTCGTATTATTGTTGTCAGTTTATTTCTATACCGTTTATATTTATATACATCTTCATCAGAGTGATCCTTTAATTGCAGCTTATATTCATTTCTCTTTGATATCAATTGCAAAACTCCTCTTGCAATCCATGGATTTCTTATATGTTTTTTACTTCCTGTTTGTTTGTTTCGCAATGGGATATTCTTATCAAAGTGATAATAAAACTTATTCCAAAATAATTCATATGTCTTATCCACATCATCACAAGCAAGTATGTCATCCCAATATTCTGATAAAGCATCATCAGTTTTCTGATAAAGCATCATTCAGGCAGTTGATATTTTCCGTTGTAAACCTAAGTAATTTTCCCTTATTTGTTTTCTTAGAATATCTTTGTACTTCAAATAAGATACAAAAAATGGACAGATGATCCGAGATCTCACTATAAAGAATACCGGATTGACTTTGCGCTTTATCTGTATTTATGAATATATTATCAATTACAGATAAAGATTGCGACTAATCCTTGTCGGTTTATCAATAGCACTATTAAAAAAAAGTAGACTGAAGTATTGTGCAAAATCTTTATGAGTTGATATTTTCAGATAATAAATCAATATTAAAATCACCCATTACAAATGCTTTCTTATTACTGGTACTGATTTTAGATAATATAATTTCAAAATCATCAAGAAATGAGTCCACACTAACATCTGGCGGTCGGTAAATAACTACAAAAATTGTATGTGACCCTACATCACAAAACAAGCACAAAGTCGCTAGATATGAAATTCTAGTTGAGAGCATATTCTGAAAGAGCAGACTTTCAGACAAATGATATATAACTCATATCAAATGGACTCTTCTTACCTATCTAAATATTGGAAAGAAAGCACACACTCAGGAAAAGTATGAACTGAGAAAAGAGGCTATGAAGTGCAGTGTCTATTTAAGCGCTTAATCTTTACCAAGCCGTGCAGGCTGTGCGATGTATTGGACAAAAACAGAATGTAAGCCACCAGAGCAACAACAATTAAGGGATTATCACGTTATGTCCATAATTAGTGCCATTTTTCAAAGCTGTAGCATCAGAGTTGAAAGTGAAAGACCACCAGAATTACGCCATTTTCCTGCGAAGAAACGGAGTTTTATCCCCTGGGCGTAGAGATGCTGGACTTGATTGTTTTGACCACATTCTTTTCTCTTGTAGGTCAGCCCTGGTGAGATCGTCCGTGATGTAGAAGTTCTCCTTATCAAACTTTTTTTTCGCGCATTTTTCATGATGTCCACCTTCTCTCCATAGGACAACACTTTCATCAAAATGTGCCTTGGCTTCTCTCCTCTCTTTCCATCTCGTTGGGCTAGCTCCACTTTGACATCCATGTTGAATTGCTGCTTGATGACTTTCTCGATTGTTTTTGCATTCTTTCTAGAATAGTTTTTGTTCAATGTTAGACTAAAAAATATAAAAATTCGAATTCAGTATTACGTCTTGTATTGATTTATAACACAGTTGCCCTGATAAAGTCAACATGTAGTGGGTTTAATTATTAAAAAAAGTATCTGAGCTTTGCTTTTATTTACAGCACGTTTTTGTTTGTTTGTTTGTTTGTTTTTTTCTAAATCAAGCAAAGTTTAAGTAACACATCTGATATCAGCTTATCGTAGCATTAGGCTTCCGGGGCTTCGGATCAGTATACCTGAATATAAGAACGACCCAAATTGGGAAATTGTAGCTTACGCATGGACTCATTTTGTGTATAAATGATAAATCCCAATTACCCCCGGAAGTGCCTAAAATGAATGAGTGAAATCTCATATGAATGTAAGAATGACCCAAGTCCAGGACTTGGGTCATTCTTACATTCATATTGTAGCGCTCTCTCTCTCATCACTCCTTGTGCAGGGCCTATTCATGTATACACAAAATGACCATGACTTGCTGGACAGTGATGAAAAGTTACGTTGTGAAAAACGAAGGTATGGAAGCAAAATTAGAGCAAGGAGCAGTGGGGGAAAGGTACAAAAATTGCAAAAGAACCAAGTTCCTGCCATTTGAATGACACAATATTATTGGGGGGAAATGTGGAGAAATACATGTTTTCAGTGCGCATGTTAGTAATAGGCCTGTGTATGGTTTGAATTTAGGAGTAACTAGAAATGTAGCAAACAAACCATTATAAAAGATGGAGGAACTAGTGAAATGACAGCATTATTACCTTACCTTTGAACAAATGGCCAAACATTTTCAGAGAAATGATGTCTAGTAATACGTGTGTGTTATAATTGACGATACTTTCCCGCACTGCAGAGACAAGGGGAAAACTGTGACATTTTGCAATTTAAACTTGACCAATGACCTTTCACCCTTGCCTTTAGGTATGTGCAACCATGAGTTCATGGGGACAACTTTATTCAATTTATGCATGTGCAAAGTTTCAGCTGGGTACCTCTAGCAGTTCCTTAGTTATATCGTCCACATTATTCCTTATAAGAGACAGAGGGAAGACATTTCCACGCATTTAGAAAATATAGGTCATACACATATGCACATTATAGCTCCACGCATACACACAGACGTGCACATAAACAGATTCACTCACATAATGAATTAGTATAGTGATGATGGACATTATACTATGGTAGACAACTACATTTTTGTAGGCCATACGGACTAAAAGCTGAAAAAAGTAACAAAACTCTCTTATCTATTGCTTTTACCATAGCATGACATAGCAGCCTATACCCTGCATATTATGATTCAAAAAACGACCGAAGATCATCTCACAAAAATGACCTCTCCACAATTGTGATAATAATATATGTATTAATTTGTATATACAATGTTGCCTTCCAATCACAGTTAAATATAATATTACTGGACAAATAAAAAGTTTTAAGTTTATTACTCGAAATGACCTTCCATGGACTTGGGTCGTTCTTATATTCAGATACTTATATATATATATATATATATATATATATATATATATATATATGTATATCGTCGCTGATACGGCGAAGTGACACAAACCCAAATTTTGGTCAGATTTTCGATTTTCAGTTTTTGTCATTAAAAGACTGCTTTTGAGGTACTCTATCAAAATTTCGTGCCGTGAAAACTCATATTTTTTTGAGAAAATTGAGAAAATGTAAATGTAAAAAATTCCGACCTTGGCGTATCGAGAGTTGACGAACTGACGAAAAGCGTGTTCGTCGCTTCGCCGGCTTTTGTCTATGCATGGAGTGAATTGCATGTAAGAAGTTGACGAACTGACGAAATCAAGTCCCTTCCTTAAGTAATCGAAGGAAAATGTAGATTTCGTAGTTTTTCCTCTCATAAATTTTTTGTAAATGCCTTTAGGACTTATATAATGTACCCTGATAGCATTCAGAAAAGGTACAAATATTCATTTTGTCCTCAATCGCTATGTTTACGATCGTTGTTTAAGGTCTAGGCATCCTAGTCCCACACATACATAAATCTGCTTGTTGACCCTAGCATGTCAAGGCGAATCTGCGTGTCACTGTCAGACACTGTTTTACATTTGAAATGAGAGTTACAGTGTGACAACCAATATTTGTCAAGTACTAGTAGTAGTACTATCTAGAGAGTCTGGAATAAATCTATAGAATGACTGAAATCGTGGTTTAGAGCTGGGACTGAGAAACTAGAAGTTAAGCTAGATTCGTTGATCCAACCCCTTGGGCCCTAGGCCTAGGCGGTCTAGGATAGAATATAGACTGTTTAACGTAAGGCCTAGAGGGAGAATTAGAGACTCTTATTCTTAAATGGTATAACGGTTAGGTGTAGGGACTGTAGTAGAAATTTCTACTACGTACACCTAACCGTTTTACCATTTAAGAATAAGAGTCTTTAATTCTAGGCCTATAGTCTATCCTATTCTTATTCCTAGACCTACTAGGCTAGGGGTTCTAGATCAACGATTCTAGTTTAACTTCCAGCTAAATGCCAATGGTATAACGGTATACCATAACGGTTGGGTGTAGTACAAATTTAAGAATAAGAGTCTTTTTAGTCAGGCCTACACTAGCAAATCTGGGCCTATCTATAGGCCCATACTTCAATGCTGGTAAAGGAGTAGTACTGGTAGAGTTCTAGTAGAACTAGAAGTATTACTATTAACACTCTAGTATTAGAAGACAACATGCAACAAATCTTAGCAAATCAATTTCATGATGACATGACAACAGTCAGTGATCAGAGTCTGACTGTGGCTGCATTTCAGGCCCTGGCCTAACCGTGTCCAGCCCCACTGGAAAGCCACAGTAGGCCAATATAACTGTACCCTGGATAATAATGGTACGAATGGTTCCTCAGACAGTGTAACTCAGGCCTGGGGACTGTTGGTACCAGCATATTGATCATTGTTTAACAAAACTGGTGGGGATAGTGTAGCTTCAGGATTTCTTCTTGGTACCGGTAATCCTTAGACATATCCAAAAATATGTTGTAGGCATTTGACAAAGTGTAGGCCCTATGGCAGTCAAAGACAAAGCTAGTGTAGGTGGTCATCATCCAAGTTCTTCTCAATACTGCCAATGTGTGTATGAATAATAGATACCACTTGGTCTAGATCCTACCACTGTAAAACTAGTAGTTACGTGTACCTACTGTACTAGTGTACTTCTCTAAACTATGCAAGAATTTATTTATAAAATCTACAGTAGATAAACATAAAGATTCTGACCACAAAAAAAAATGTGTCTAGATCTATCTTTATAGATACAGAACTGAGGTAGATGTAGACCTTGTAACCAGGATGCTCATTGATAAGACCTAGTATAATCTGAGGTCATTAATCCCAAACTATGGGCCTACATGTTGAAATGAGACAACACAAAATTAATGAATTGTCTTTTTGTTCAATAATCAAAAACTTCAAAAAAAATAAGGGCTATGTACATGTGTAGTGCATAATAATGTTAATAGATTTCAAATTTGATACAGATGCCAGAAATAACATGTAATATATGTAACATAATATACTCAAACAAGAGCTGTGATGCACACTTTTTATTTTGTATTCACATCATTGATTGCAGTTTTACAACCAGACTTCTGAACCTTGCTACAATGCCCAGAGTCAGACCGCTGAACTTTAGCCGGCCCAGAACCAAGCTGCTGAGTACGTCCCCACAAGAGCTAGACTTCTATGGAAGTCCAGCGAGCTCGTCAAGATTCATCTAGGGCAAAATGCAAGTGTTTTAGTTTAAACTTTTAACTACTACACAGCATTATGTGTATTTTCTACAACTGCAATTACAACATTGTCTCTGAATTCTTAGTTGCATAGTCACAGTCAGGAGAAGTTAAAAAGAAACAATGGTTGTTGTTATGTCAAACTAGATAATTGAAAATAAGCATTCTTTTTTTTTTTTTTTGGTAGTCATAATGTTGTAATCAAAAGTGACACTTCTAGGAATTGTATGCATTTTTTTAACTTCTTATACTGATCAAACCAAACGATTAATATCATGAAACTGGGTGGACCCACTTGTCTTCATTTAAAGAAGCCAATTCAGACCTGTGGGAGGGGGAAGGGGCAAATACTGTATAAGGGTCAAGAGGATCAGGATGGAGAGTTGTCATAAAAAGAAAAAAAAAGCTGAAAGCAATCAGTCATCAGATGACAATTACACTGAAAAGTATTTCTCTGTTTCCATTTGTTATCGTCAATGATTGTTTCATAGCACTAGAAACAAACTGAGTTATAAAGTACATACAATAGTGTACTGTTCAATTTCCTTAATTCAGTACCAAAATATTTTCATGCTCTTACAAAGCTGCAAACAGGAATACCCTGCATTATCTATGATTTGAAACTAGTACACCTTTTCACAACTATGCATTTCCTCAGTTTATTGTTGGTTGCAAATAGATTCTTTGATGGAGACTGCCCAAAATCATCTCCAACATGCTTCAATCACCCTGACAATGACAATGACAATGAATTGACAATGACAATGACAATGACAATGACAATGAATTTTATTTCTTAAAACGGCCCCTCCCGGGGCATGGAAGAAATACAATGAGTATAAAACACACAATAAAAGAAAAAATTAAATCTTTGGCAGTCACAACACATAAATACATGTAATATAATATCGGCAAGATTTAACAACAAATAGAGCACACTGTGCCAACTTGCACACCTCACAGTTTTGGCAAACTGCAAACTGCAAACTGCAAACTGCAATACATGTGTATGCTTTTAATCTGTATTATGATATAGACCCAAAAATATAACTCTCCTTGCATTTGAATGAACTTTAAACAGTCAAGGACCAGGCAATGGTAGAACTTCATCCAGCTGTAGAGAGACAGGCTGCAGCTGAGTCTCATCCAGGTGTATGGCGCGACTGCAGCTGAACTTCACCCAGCCAAGAATCAGACTGATACACTCCATCCAATTCAGAGGTAAGGGCAGGAGAGCAAGGTGTTCATCAAATGGTCAAGTGACTTTGGGATGGACGTCCTGCTGTCTTTATTTGGTATGTTCAGTAATTTGAGAAATATTTCATAGCTCCTAAAACAAACTTGTTCTTTGATGTACTGTGATTATTTGTGATTACAACCCCAATTTCTTATATCGAAACAACTTCCTGCTATTACAATGTTGAAAAAAAAAACAATATTCTGCAGGGTTAATCATTTCAACCCTGTAAAAACTCCTTATTACAGCTTGTCACTTGATACTAGTAAATCATTCAATCTTTCAACATCAGTTGTGGGGCTTTTCAGTTTGATGTTATTGCTAGTTATACCGAGAGCTAGAAATACACCCATCTCTAACATACTTTCTAATCATACCATGTCAGGCACTCTGTGTTTTGTTTGTATAATCTTAGCTGTTCTTGTATTTGAATAAACTCCAAACAGGCAAGGACCAGAAAACAGGTGAACTTCATCCATTTCAGAGTGAAGGACTAGGGTCAAGGTGCAAATGGAAAAGTCCCAGACATGGATATTCCACTGTCTTCATTTGGTATGTTCAATCATTTTTTTTTTTTTTTTTTTTAGCTCTTAAAACAAGCAATGGACTAGAAACTGTATATTGACATCCATCTATAAAAGAACACAGGCATGCTTTTCTCAAATAATTAAATCTGAAAGTATTAAGACTTTCCCTAAATAAGCAACTTCAATAGAGATTGAAGGCAACCAATTTCAGGTGATGGCTTATGAGATGCAAGGAATTCATTCTTTCATATTCTAGCTATCATTATGTAGACTAGGTGACAGGCCATCTCACCTCTTATGTGGACTGTTCTATAAAGAAGTAATAAAGAAACTAGTGCATTTATTAGACCCCTTTTGGATGTTGTTTTTATGCTGAAGTCTGTGTAGTTCGTAATTGGGGCTTCAGTATTGCTATCAATAAATGAAATAAATGCATTGGCATAGCAATGCAGTTGACTTGTTGCATAACCTGTTGAATCATGTTTCATGTTTATCTCGGAACCTCCAATTTACACGAAGTAAGTTACAATGCTGTACAACAAAAACAAAAAAAAACCGATTTAGTGTTTGCTGACGTGAATGTCAATTTCCGTCAAAGGAGTGTCTTTATTTGTAATTCAAACACATGATAATGAATTTCAAATTCCATGTGTATGCTACAAATAACATGTATAATGTTAAATTTATAAAACGTATTGACTGTTTATTTTTTGACTGATTCTTTAATTTGTGTTCACATTAATATTATCAGCTTTATCTGATAATCCCTTCACTACTGTTGCTATGGACCTTTCCTTTATACTTTTGTCTCTTTCATGGTACTGGTAATTTTAATCTCTTAAGTAGACCCGATACTTCAGAGCCCATTTCTCAGTATACTTTTCCAGAGTGTGTACTTCTTTCCAACATTCAAATAGGTTAGAAGAATCAATTTTAATTGAGTTATAGACCAATAAAGGCTGAGAGTGTGCTTATGCAGAATGTACTATTAAACTAAAAATCCATGTTGAGGATTTTTTTTTTAAATGTAGGGTAACAATTGTAGTATTAGGCATTGTGTTTCTACTGTCTCGTTCTCTCCTGTCTTTGTTAAAAAAAAAAAAAAGTTTAATGTATTCACAAGAATCCTTTGAGTGGTTCACAATTTACAAGCATGCTTTTCAGTGAACCTCTCAGTTCTTTCTCTTTTTTTTTTCCTCCAAACATAACTTTGTATTTTGCCGGTATGCATGTATAATTTCGTATTTGTTAACAATTATCTACCATGTAAAGTCGAATACATGCCTATGTTATATCTTCTGATACATTTCGTGTTATGTTTGACGAAAAAGAAAGAAGGAATGAAATAAATGAAATGAAATTGAGCTACAACCAGACTGTTGTGATCTAACCCCTGAACTTCACTCACAGTTTTGTCGTAGATGAGTCCATAGGCGATAGTATAAGTGCTCTGCCAGATATCAACCAAACCAGAAAAAAAGACAAATCACCTTTGAAAAAAAAGCAAAGTAAACAAAACAAAATAAAGCAAAAACAAAACAGAAAAAAGAATAAATAGTATAGGGGTTAATCATAGCACCAGGAAAGTCAAACGGATTCATAAGTGAAAGGAGGCATTTTAAAATGGACAAATGCAAATCTCTTTGAGCTTGATTTTATCATTATATCATCATTACTATTGTTATCATTATTATTACCATCATTTTCATTATTACTATTATTATTATCATCATTGTTACATTGATACAGAGAACCTCAGAGTGCAATGAATGTGAACTGGAACACATGTCAGTATATGCGAGTATATCTCTGCCATGATAGATTTGCTGGCAGTTCAGCTGCTTTCTTGATTTGCTTGATAAACTATGAAAAATATCTCTAATGATTATGAAAGATATGTTAGCCATCTATTGTCATGTTGCCATGCATTCTTAATATTTCTACTTCCAGGCGTGTGACAGCAAACTTTATGTAACCCAGTTAGTAAATTTTATTTATCTGTGCAATTTCATTTGATTTTTTTTTTAATTCAAGTTCCATATTCCACATTCCATTTTCAGGTTTCATATTCCATTTGATTTCAGAGTAAAATATGTATAACACAACATTCAATTTTAGACATAATTTCACAAATGCATAAGGACATGTAATATAATGATGTGTAAATATGAGGAATCTACTAAAAGCAATGCTTGTAGGATTTGAAAAGAAGAATAATGAATAGCTTACTAATCACTGTACTCCTGTAATATAATAAATCTAAAGTGATTTTCAACTCGTAAGTTATTGGGTGACAAAATGCTCTTTTGTATTCGTGTATGTATGAGGGAGAGATTATGTGTGTGTGTGTGTGTGTGTGTGTTCTTGTCTATGTCTGAATGTTTCCTTGAGTTTTACTTTTGATTACAAGTGTACTTCCTATTGTTTTGCAAGTTCACTTGCAAAATCACACAAAAAAAAATACATTCTGCAATTTAACTAAATATGATATGATGCAAAACGGTGATGATAAGTTTATTTGCTAGCTGAGAGTTGTGTGAGAGAGACAAAGGCGGCATGTACGTATTTTCCTAAGAGCCCCTCCTTAGATTTCCTTTATGTATCGTTCCCACTAAAGGACAGTGTTTGGTGAGGTGGTTCCCCCCATTTACGCTTTTAAATAGAGACGACACATCTGATATAGAAGGATACAGACAAAGATATACTGAAACATTAAATAGACAATATGTGCAAGACGGAATCACACCAGAAAATGCTAGAAATGATGGAAAAAACACTGACCTAATGAACACTACAATGTTTTGTTTTGTTTTTATTGTTACTTTTAATGTTGAAGTTTTTTTTTTCTTAAGAACCAAATGATGTGAAAAGGGGGAAAATAGAGAGCACATAGGTACATGTACATAATATATTAACAAGAACACAAGTTGATTTGTCAATGAACCATGGAAATCCACAGAACGAGGGGAAAAAGAACAAATTACGTCTATATTATTTTGTTGTTTTGGCGTGGTACCTGGTCTAAAACTCCAGGCATGACAAAAGAACATTTACATTTTTAGAGCATGGGCCGAACCATGTAATAAGTGACAAATATCATCATTCCCATTGACTTACACGCGTTGCGCCTACGCGCCGAGATTCGACGAAGTGACGCACAGCGGTATTTGTCGGTATTTGTCACTTCGTCGTACTCGCCCTTATACACGGGGTCTATGGAGATCGCAAAAAGGGGGAATTCGACGAACTGACGTTCCTTGTTTCCACATTACTCTCATTAACAGTAGCCTTTGTTTTTCTGTTTTTCTGTGAAAGCATAACTCTTACTCTCACCACTTTCCAAACATCTCATCAGTTTGATGGGGAGAAGGTATGAAATTAGTGCATTGACGCTACCCATTTTTCTTTTTTTCAAATGCGATTTTCTCGGAATTGTGTTTTTGCACTGCGCGGCGGTTTTCGTCGGTTCGCCGTATCACCGACGATATATATATATATATATATGTATGTATATATGTATATATATATATATATATATATATATATGTGTGTGTGTGTGTGTGTGTGTGTGACCCTGCACCTCAAAACAAACAAAAAGTCGCCAGACATGAATTTTTAGTTAAGACCATATTCTGAAAGAGCAGACTTTAAGCTTTAAAATGATGTATAGCTCAAATCAAATGGATTCTCCTAACCTTTCTAAATATTGGAAAGAAAGCACAAACTCAGGAAAAGTGTGAACTGAGAAAAGAGGCTGTGAAGTATAGTGTCTATTCAAGCGCTTAATCTTTACCAAACCGTGCTGGCTGTGCGATGAATGGGACAAAAAACAGGAAGTAAACTACCAGAGCAACAACAATGAAGGGATTATCAGATTAAATTGAAATTAGACATGCCTCATTAACACATTCTGTCCATAATCAATGCCAACTTTCAAAGCAGTAGCACTATCCTTTCAAAATTTATTAGAGTTGAAAGTGAAGAGTGTGGACAAGGTTTTTTTTTCAGAAATGAAAAAAAGATTCTAAAGACACTCCTAATCACACTATTCTACCAAAAATGTTCGAGGTAAACTGCTAAAAAAAAACACACTTTCCTGCCTGTTTTATGATACCAAATTTTAGCATAATGTAAAAGAAGACCCGGTCTTTCAGAAAATATGAAAAAGTCAAGTTCGACTAGGTTGACCCATTTCACTTATTTTCAGTCCTCACGCAAAATCAGTGTGTGCGACTTTATGTTCGTTTTGAGGTGCACGGTCATATATATATATATATATATGTATATATATATATATATATATATATATATATATATATATATTATACATATATATATTGCTTTTTGAAACAAGAGATTCAATGAAACAATGTATGTACAGAATGGCAAAAGACAGAGCAGTTTGACAAAGGGTAAACTCATTCCACAATACGCAATTTGGTAACAGTAACCTTGCAAGTGTGTATGCACATAAGTAAACACGCAAACACATCTAGTATTATGATCATGTATATTACAATTGACGTGAAAATTCAAAAATATATGACGATGTATTTCATTTTTAAAGCACAAAAACATTGAAATTGCAATGTTGTATAATTCCAATAAAATATATTCATAATTTTCAATTTGGCAAAAAAAAAAAAAAAAAGATGCTTGGTATACGCTAAAAAATGATTTCGAAAGTACTCATATAGCTCACTTTTGTCATAAAAAAAGCAATCTATTCATGCAATAATCTGTTGAATTACTCCAGACAATATGTGACCGTTCATCACAAAACGAACAAAAAGTCGCACGCACTGAATTTGTGTGAGAGATGAAAATAGGTGAAATAGGTTAACCTGGCCAATCTTGATTTTTTTTTCATATATTCTGAAAGAACTAGTCTTCTTCTACATTATACTAAAATTTCGGATCATAAAACGAAAAGAAAATTGGGTTTTTAGCAGTTTTTGGTAGATTAGGCGTTTTTTCAAAGAGTCCTCTTTTCATTTCTTACAAACCTTGTCCATGCACATCACTTTCAACTCCAATAACTTTAGAAGGGATGATGCTACTGCTTTGAAAGTGGGCATTGATTATCAACAAAATGTGTAAATAAAGCAGGCACAATTTCAGCTTAACCTGATAATCTCTTCATTGTTGCTCTGGTGGTTATCATCCTGTAATTTGTTCTACTCATCGCGCAGCGAGCGCGGCTTGGTAAAGATTAAGCGCTTGAATAGGCCCTGCTCTTCAGAGCCTCTTTTCTCAGGTCACACTTATCTCGAGTGTGTACTTTCTTTCCAATATTTGGATAGGTTAGGAGAGTCCATTTGAATTGATTTATACATCGTTGTAAAGCATAGAGTATTTTCTTTCAGAATCTGACCTTAACTAAAAATCCATGTCAGGCGACTTTTTGATGGTTTTGTGGTGCAGAGTCACATATAACAAAAATTCAAAGGTGGAGATATTATTGCATTATATAACATTTTTGAAATACATCGAGGGAAGATTCGTAATCTATTTAATGTTCCCACACCTTTGGATTAATTTTTACAGACACTACCAATATGTTCATGCCATATTAATCGATTATCATCTTTTATTCCAAGGAACTTTGTTGAGGAAACGCGTCTTATCATTCTGTTCTTCACCAATTCTCACATCAATAACATTTATATATCTTTTTGGTAAATATAATATAATTTGTTTTCTTTATATTCAAAATCAATTTATTAACAGATAACCAGTTAGTAAGATTGTCTAATTTCATTTTGAATCGATTACATAAATTTTAAGAATCATCACCAGACATAAAGACACTTGTGTCATCAACAAATTGAATGAACTGCAAAGTACTGGATATATTGTAAACATCATTCATATAAATAAAAAAAAAATATGTAGATGTCGATTTATAGACGAGTTTCCAATGACGTCACCAAGCCACGCTGATGGGCAAAAACTGCATATGGGGCCCCATTCGCCTAGACAAGCGCGTAAGTGTTATTTTCCATGTCCCATCATCGCATGTGATTTTATCAGGCCAGCCACGCAGGCTGGTATGCGGTACGTCGCGTACTCCGCACTAGAGCTATGCCAAAGACGTTCTATAAGTAATAGAGCACGCGCTCGCATATAGAAGTGGGACGAATTGAACGACCCGCCGCCATTAGCAAAGAGGTCGACTACCAGAAGCCTGAACCCGGAAGTGCCTATAGAAATACAGCTTCGAAGATGGGGTTGGGTTGGAAAAATCATTCTAATTTTAAGGAAAATCAATATTTGTCCATACGCCTCCGGATTTTATAAAAAAAAAAAAAGATACATTCTCAACACAGTATACGTGTTTTCATGAAAAAAAGGACTTCCTCTAATGTGTCAAATATGTGCCTTAACATGAAGCCAAAATTGCCAAACAGGCATTCATTCATTCATACTACATGAAAAGATTGCAGAAAGGTACAGTTTACACTCTAATATGGGAGTACTGATTTAACGTAATATAATTATGTCACTTAGAAACATCAGACGCACATACAACACACACTCCCCCCCACACACACACACACACACACACAACACACACACACACACAAACACTTTTTTGTTTTTCAGTTTCGACCCTCACACACACACACACACACACACACACACACACACAATGCATGTCTTGAGTCCAAACCATGCGCATAACTCATCGCACGGACAGCAGGAAGGACTGCAAAAGCACTATTGAATACAGTACACTATCAGCTTGGAGGATTTAAATTGCATTGCATAGTGTATATAGTTATTGTATGGTACGCATATGGACAGCTAATTATGTGCGATTCCGTATTATATGTTGCTGTTTGTGGCACCGGTTTATCAGGCAGTATGTAATCATTCACTGACGGTAAGCGCAAATATTCAATGGTTATTCATTGAGTGCCTCATCATAATATTTGAGGCATTTTGGGCTCCTAAACAAAGTTAATCATGCCAGCACAAGTGAGAGTGATAGGTATTATGTGTGGGGGTGTGTGTTGTATGTGTGTCTGATGTTTCTAAGTGACACATATTACGTAAAATCAGTACTTCATACCAAAAAGTATACACTGTACCTTTCTGCAATCTATGATGTTATGTAGTATGAATGCATGAATGCCTGTTTGGCAATTTTGGCTTCGAAAGGCACATATGTGACCCGCTACAACAAAATGATCCTAAAGTCGGGCGAGGTCGATTATTTGAAATTGCATGACACAATTCCCTAATCTTTCTGCTTTAAATTGATATATAGCACGTCTTATAGAAATAATCGGCTGCGGAGATATCGATGTTTAAAAGAGAGCATGTCAAGACGTCTGGGAAATCACTGTTTCGAGAAAAGCGCCCTAAAAGTTCTCCTTGCGACGCAATTACAATCAAGAGACACGCAAGTCAGTATTCACCTCCGGACAATAGAAGTTAAGCCCTAGCAACCCCCGAAATGCTCATTGAAATACAGCGTCGGCGGTCTCCTCAGTGACCAGGATGTCAGGAGAAGCGGCTAGGCATAGCGCAACCCGCCCGCACGCACCAGTCGACTGGGCAGTGTGCGAGCTTCACGCTTCGGTTAGCGGCAAGCAGCAAACTGACCAATGAGATCTCTCTGGTCATTCTTAGGGGCGGAGCCTATGTGTGGCGCTCAATCCAAATGTTCGAACCAGTTTCTGCTTCGTTGAAACGCCAAAAAACATGGCCCAGAAAAACGCTATTTTTCGGTCTTTCCTTTCATCATTTTGCTTCAAAATTTCGACAGATGATAGAAAACATGTCAGACTCTGATAATATGTCAAATTCAGGAAATCGTAAGTTTTGACCAATTTTGATGCTCTAACTTCAAACTCGATTTTCACGGCTTCGACCGTGCGCGACTTTAGGACCATTTTGTTGTAGCGGGTCACATATTTGACACTTTAGAGCAAGTCCTTTTTTCATCAAAGCACGTATACTGTGTTGAGAATGTATATCTCTTATAAAATCCGGAGGCATATGGACAAATATTGATTTTCCTTAGAATTAGAATGATTTTTTCCAGCCCAACTCCATCTTCGAAGCTGTACTTTACGTGTATTACTATAGACACTTCCGGGTTCAGGCTTATGGTAGTCGACCTCTTTCGTGCGCGTGCGCCGCTGTTCAATTGACCCCGTTTTCATTTGTACGCACTGAATGGTGAGCGCTTACTCTATTACATAAAGAACCTCTTTGAGCTATGCGCTTAATACACACGTGATTTGTTTTTGAATCTCAGACAACGAGTCATTTGACGTCACAGAACCTTGTCTGTACGGGGAATTTCCAATTAAAGCCCAAAAATCGTTCTGGAACGCCTGCAAAAATGTCAAATTTCGCTCCCATTTGTACACGTATGCCTAAGAAAAATGTGTGGATAACGTTGTATAAAGATGTTTGTTTGGTAATGACGGAAATGCGAAATATTAGCCAAAATGATTCGCCGGAGTCGCAATCTCAGAACTTACCCGATCGGGGTCAGGCTAACTCGGTCACTCGGGGACAACGCAGCCTCGCTTTGACAACGGGGCCGAGTTGTCCCTCTTGAGAGTGGTGTACTATAATAGCGCTTCGCGTTCTGGCAATGACAATTACAATGACAATCACAGTGACAATCACAATCACAATCACAATCACATTCACAATGACATTTGTTTTATTGTTCACTCAAATATAGAGTATTGGGGAAATTCAAATTATGATACAGTTTGATAACACGCCAACAAAGAAAAATACAATTTACAACTACCATTTACATTGTTTGTGACCCTGCACCACAAACCATACAAAAAGTCCCCAGGCATGTTTTTTTTTTTTTCTTTTAGTTAAGGACAGATTCTGACAAAGCAGACTCTAAGCTTTAAAATGACGTATACGTCAATACAAATGTATTCTCCTAACCTATATAAATATTGGAAAGAAAGCCCACACTCTGGAAAAGATAGAAATGAGAGAGAGAAAAAAAAAAGGCTCTGAAGTACAGGGTCTAGTCAAGCGCTTAATCTTTACCAAGGGATTATTGAATTAAGCTGAAATTGAGTATGTACCGTTAACAAATTTTGTCCATGATGAATGCCAACTTTCAAAGCAGTAGCATGACCCTTTCAAAAGTTATTAGAGTTGAAAGCGAAGAGTGTGCAGAGGATTTTCAAGAAATGAAACGTGGCCTGTAAGAAAAACCCGATCACACTTCTCTACCAACATAGGGGTTGTAGAACAAGAGTAGAACAAGCTGTAGAGCCTCTTTTCTCAGTAAACACTTTTCCACAGTCACGCTGTAAGCTTTCTTTCCAACATTTAGATAAGTTAAGAGAGTAAATTTGATTTGAGCTTTACATCAATTTAAAACGTAGAGTCTGCTGAAGCAGCGTGTACTTTCCGCAGTCTTAAACAAAAAAAAAATGTTTACTTGAACCGAATAAAACCATTATGTGACATACACAGGGGTAATTGCATTTCTATTTATTTTGTTTTCTACATGTACACATACATGGCGAATTTGAATGAACGTAGGGAACCAGGTATTTTGAATGCCCTTTTTACGAATTCGAAAGCCTTATGTACAAATGTCATTGAATTAAATGCTAAATTGAACGCACAAGACAGACTGTGCGGTAATGAGGGGTTTTGCCATATTGAATGAACCTTGTATCAAATGGACTGCCAAAAGTGCGAAATTGGCCGGGAATACCTTTATCTATCAAAAAAAAAAAAGAATACCAAGATTTCATAATGGAAAATTTGTGCAGAAATTGACTAATGTGATAATTCTTTTTTCAACCATATCATAGGCAAAGATTTTAATGCAGTAATGAGTAATAAGTAATGAGTAATTTAGATTATCAGGACACTAGACAACAACACTCTAATGTCAGGGTTACGAATAATCTTATTGTTCTCTTAAATTTTTGAAGAATATAATCTAATTGATGATTGGAGACATTTTCACCCAACTCTTAGACAGAAAACTAGACAGATTTGATTACGTTTTGGTTTCCAGTGATTTTGCAGGTATTTGTATTTATTTGTATGATATATAGAATATCTCGAGGAATCCAGTCTGACCATTCTGTAGTTTTAGTTCATTTCAGTTGTAATCATCCCTTAAACCATTCCTCCCACATTTCTCCGAGGGCCTCCAATGAAACCTGGTATATGGGCTAAGGAGTAAAGGTTATTGAAAGTTTAATTGTCATTATTTCCATCATGATGCAGATTTCATTAAATTGATTAAAGAGGAAATCACTGAATAAGAAATCAAATTCATGATGTGTAAGATTGTAGCTGTAATACTCAATGGCTTTATTGCTTTATTGAATGTTTAAGTCATTGATTCAAGGTACTGCTGGAAGAAAGTGGAGAACACCTAAACGTCATATCTCTCTTTGAAATATTGTGTTAAGGCTGATTTATATTCCAAACCGTGAGACATGTACTATGGTCTGTGTTGTTATTATTTTAATTGCGGGTAAATCCTAATCATAATAACTCTTCTTTTTCGAGGAATGTTGATCATTAAATAATGCGGTTCCCAAATTCTCTTATAACTGCAGATAATGTCGTGCAAGGATACAGGGGCCAATTGATATTGGAATCCTTCCTTGAAGAAACCGTCAAACTGGTAGAAGGAGAACGAGGCATGCTTCCATGCACGCTAAACAACAGCGGGAATGTCGTAGGCTGGGGGATGCCGAGTAATCTGGGATATACCCTGGCAATACTCTTGACAGATTTTCATCCACCTGTAAGGGGGGGTGATGGATATAAGGCCGGCCTGTTCAACATTACAGATGACTATTCCTTGGTCATAAATAACGTCAAACCTAACGATGAGGCTGAATATATGTGTATGGAATTTGACTTGCACCACCTTGATTCCTTTTACTTTGAAACAACACATGTTTTCGTTGAAAGAACAGGTAAGAGACAACCACTATTCTGGAGGAGTATATAATTTGATATGATGGTATATATTTAAATGGATGACAACAATGCACTGATTAAAGAGCATTGCATTCTAATCGTGCTCACTGATATGCACGTGCAGCATCATTGTTGCCATACTTGGCAACAGGAAAGTGCGTGAAGAAAGTACGAAAGGACTTGATGTTTGCAAATTTATCCGACTTTACTGCCATAATTGTAATTGAAGTCGATGTGAAGAATCTATTTGTTCAGTGTAAAATTTAAAATCTTACAAACCAATCAGTTCGAATACGTATGTGTGTGTATCTGAACTATAAAGGCAGCAGTTGTTAAGTTTATCCGTGATGCTCTGCGATGAAAAGGAAAAGAAAATCGATAACATCGCATTAAGAATCATGAAACTCAAGCTATAAATTCTTCCCATCTGAACTATCTGAATTTACCAGTCATAACACACATGCAAACACACTCTCTTTCGGAGACACACACACACAGACACACATGAAGATACAATAGTAAATAAACAAACAAAAGCAAAACATGGGCAGCAAAACAGGATATCATATTTTCCAGTCGCAACTTGAGTGTGTATGATATCATATCGACTGTAGACGTGTTTGCATTTATGTGACCCTGCACCACAAAACCAATAAAAACTCGCCAGACATGTATTTTCAGTTAAGGGCAATTCTGAAAGAGCAGACTCTAAGCTTTAAGATAATGTATAACTCAATTCAAATGGACTCCCCAAACATACCTAAACACTGAAAAGAAACCACACACTCTGAGAAAGTGTGAACTGAGAAAAGATGCTCTGAAGTACACGGGTCTATTCAAGCGCTTAATCTTTACCAAGCCGTGCTAGCTGAGCCATGAAAGTGACAAAACACAGAATTTAAACCACCGGAGTAACAACAATGAAGGGATTATTAAATTAAGCTTAGACTAAAAATGGTCTATTTGCACATTCTGCCCATGATCAATGCTAACTTTCAAAGCAGTAGCGTCATCCTTTCAAAAGTTATTACACTTGAAAGTGGAGAGTGTGCAAAGGATTTCAAGACATGAAAAGGGGTTTCTAAGTCATACCGGATCATTCTACTCTTTCTCTAAAAAAAGGATTGTGGAAAAACTGCTAAAAACACACTTTCCCATTCATGTTAAGATACAAAACTGAAGAATAATGTAGAAGAAGGGTAGTTCTTTCAGAAAAAATATGAAAAACATGAAGATTGACTTAGCTGAACCATTTCACCTTTTTTGAATTCTCACTTAAAATCAAGGGGTGTGACTTTTTGTTTGTTTTGTGGTGCAAAGTCACATATGTTGTGTTTGTGTGTGTGTGCGTGCATGCGTGTGTCTGTGTGTGTGTGTGGGTGGGTGTGTGTTTATTTGTCTGTATTTGTGATGTTCTACGTAAATGTTTTTAGATTGTTAATGGTCTGGTCATCATTGCTACATTTTCCCTACTTTTCTAAGGCGTTTACACGGAGAATACGGTTACAGAGAAAGAATCATCAAATCAACCTACTACAAACAGGGAGAAGTCAACTACACATCGTAGTAAGTATAACGAAATGTGATATTTTCTTTTTTTTTCTGCATCTCGTTTCAGATGGAAATAAAATTGTTGAACCACTTGATTGCTTTATTAGCTTATCTGTAAGATTTACATTACACTCCCTAGTCACCATGAGAAAAATGTGGCTCTAATGAGAATGAATTGTATCTCCATATAATATTACTATATCATTCTGTGAGGGAGAAGGTGAGTATTTAGGTGTACGGTATTCGCAGTTTCTTGGTTTCAATATTTAGTATCGCGTAAAAACTTCGCTTTGATGTGTTGCGTCATTGCTATCATGTGTCATCCTTCACCAGATCTTTCCACAAAGAACACTGTCACAGAAAACAGTCCATGCACACAAACTGCTCCACAGACAGAGTCTCCGACTGTAGTAGACGGTAAGATTGACTTAATTCAGTGATTATTTTCTTTTATTTTTACCATTTCATAACATGTGTTACATCTGATAATGCAATAGAGTGAAGAAAACCTAGGTGTTTCGAGAAAAAAAAAATCCCACTTTTGATCCTCAGTAGTTCAAAAACTATTATATCAGATAACACTGACATTGATATGAGCTACACCTAAGTCGTGTACACTTTTGTTGGACATAATTTGAAGAAGATAGCATATTGCAGTTTAATTAAATTCAAGATCTTTTTTTTTTTTGGAAGTTGGGTTTCAGATTTTACTCTGTTTAAATCCTCGGTACAAAATTTTAAGTTTTCACGGAGGTCAATTGGTGTGCGTATGGCGGTGACGTGGTTTGCTCCCTGGCCAGGATTGGAATGCTATTACATATCCGCTTTTGATCCTCAATAGTTCAAAAACTATTCTATCAGATAACACTGACATTGATATGAGCTATACCTAAGTATAGTATTTACGTCGATGTAGGGCAATTTGTCAATCAGTTGCTATTACATATCCATGAAAAATTCCATTTTCACGGCTAGTGTTAATTTGTCCTAAAATGTAGTGTATGCAAGTACAGGAAAACATGTACTTATTTTTTTTTTCCTGTGCATGCATTGTATCCTTTATCATAAATTTAGACTAGGAGTTCCCAGGGCAATCTATCATGAATAAGCATCCATATGCCTTGTAGCAAGAGTCCAGAAGCCTAGTCGGCAGAGTTGTGAAAAGGTGGTATTCGTAGTATTCATGTCTATTGTTCAGAGTCATTGTAAGTACCCAATCACATACACATCATTAGTTCTGGTGTAAAGTTAAATTATTTAAAGAAGGTTCAAATTTGACCAAAATCCGGAACATAATTTCAAAATTATTCATGAATTCACCGAGACCGATTCATTCTCTCATATTAAAATCACCTCCAACTAAATTGTGCACTATTCAGCTATTACTCAGATCAATGACAATGTTGTCTTGTGTTATGTATGCCGACGATACCCAAATCTACATAATCATACAACCAAATACCTAAGTCGAAGCACTATGCAAACTTAGTAGATGTGTTGATGATATTAAGCAATGGTCTCACGATAATTATTTGAAATTGAATTGTGTTAAATCGGAATTTTTATATGTTCATTCTCAGTTCAGGCGGGGTAGGTCTCTCACAAAATGTTCCCTTAAAGATAGTACTATCCCCATTTCTCAGTCCGTCAGAGATCTCGGAGTTATTGTAGATAAGCATCTGAACTTGCAACAACATATGAAGAGTTTGTTTGCAAAAACCGATAAGTCCATATTTGCCAAATGGAGATATTTGCGATTAAAGGTCAAGAAAAACAAAGAGAATAATAAGAAAATTTTGGCTTCTTTTGACCATAACTTCAAAAATATACCTTTGTATGTAGTGACCAATATATCAATTAAAAGGTATTATTTTGTACTTTATGACAGAGATCGTACTTCAAAATATTCAAAAATGGACTTATCGGTTTTTGCAAACAAACCCTTCATATTAAGAATTCATGTCGTTCTGCTACTTGGGGTATTTGTAAAATCGGTAAAATACGTAAATTATTGGATCAGTCTTCCACTGAACGTCTCATTCACGCATTTTTTTTTCCCTCTCATCTTGACTACTGCAATTCCCTTCTTGTTGGTATCCCTGCTTCAAGTACTGCACCACTTCAAAGAATTCAAAATACAGCTGCTAGGCTTGTGACCCTTACAAAAAGATCTGACCACATTACTCCAGTTCTCCAATCCCTCCACTGGCTCCTCATCCATCAACGTATCACTTTTAAAATCCTCCTTATTGTTTACAAGATATGCAATAATCTTGCCCCATCTCATCTTAAAGATTTATTTTCCTTCCGCTCCTCCATTTCAACCAGTTCTCTCCGTTCTTCCTCCACTCTCCAATTATCACGTGGTCCCCGCACCTGTACACGTTATGGTGATAGGACCTTTTCTGTTATTTCCCCACTTCTTTGGAATAAACTCCCTTTTTATATTCGTAACGCAGAAAATGTTGATAGGTTTAAGTCATTGTTGAAAACTCATCTATTTACACAACCTTAATTCTGCTGTTGTTGTTGTTGTTGCTGTCGTTATCATAATAAGTACATAATGCTGTATTTTATTTTTACGTTATATATATCATTTTTTTTCCAATTTGACGCGCTTAGAAACATCAGTATTAAGCGCTATATAAATGTTATTCATTATCATTATCATTAAATTGTGCACTATTCAGCTATTACTCAGATCAATGACAATGTTGTCTTATGTATAGTTTCCGAGCATTTTTACACCTAGTAAAAGTGACCAGCACACATTCCGATTTACAGATTCTTGTTCCCAAGTATTTACTATTATTTGGTAATCGAGCTTATAAATATTGTTTGATACTTATAGTTTATTATTTGGGATTAAAACTGTCAATTTCTTTAACCTGTGTGTGCTTTGAGTGCATATTAAAAAGAATTTTCACAGCTTTGTTCACATTGTTTAAAGTCCCTGGCACAGAGAGGGTTAATAGAAATACGATGTATATAACTTCTTGCAGTACAGTATACCAATGCATCTATATTGCAGACACTCAATACACATTGACATACAATATATATTTAAAAAATTTCGACAAATATCCAGAAAAAAAGGAAAGTATGTCTCTCAGGATGATTGTTATGGTGATGTTTACAAAAAGCCTGCTATTCATTGCAGGTGTGTGGAAGGTGCTTTTCGGAATATTCTTTACGACCTCTTTGCTGTTTGGCTGCGTGATAATCTTTTTATGTGCTAGGATACATCAATGTCCCACAAATGGTAAGTCTTCTAAACCCTTCTATTTTTTCCAGAATTAACAAAACAACACGTAATGTATATCAGCTTGCCTACATTAATCAAGACGTGGAAATGAACACGAGTTAAATTCTTCCCCGTTTCATAATCCAGTCTAAAAGACATCATCAAGTTTATGTACATTGTATCGTGGGTTTTACTCGACACTTATTCTAAAGTCAAATCGGAATCAAATGGCTTCCGTCTTCATTCTAGGGAAATTCTAGGAGTCATTCGGCAATGGTCAATGCATTGCAGTGAAAAATGAGTCTGTCCCCCATTTGTTTTTTTTGTTTGTTTGTTTGTTTGTTTTTTGCTTCCTTATGCACGCGATTTGTTATCGCGATATCCAGTTACCTGGTGAATCACAATAGTGCAGTTGTTAATAATAAATATAATAACATTAAATACTAATACTACTACTACTATTAGTAGTAATAATGATACTTATAAATATAATAATAATAATAACAATTTTTTTTATCATTATCATTATTCGCAGTAACATTTGGGTGTATGAATATAAGAACGACCCAAGTCCATGGAAGATCATTTCGAGTAAACTAAAAAAAAAAAAAATCATATCTTTTTTTATTTGTCCAATAATATTCTATTTAAGTGTAATGGGAAGGCAACATTGTATATACAAATTAGAACATATATTATTATGACAATTAACATTTACATTAATTGTGGAGAGGCCATTTTGTGTGGTGGACTTGGGTCGTTCTTTGATTCATATGGACTTGGGTCGTTTTTTGATTCATATACATGATATTCTACTATAGAGATGGGAGAAGGATGAGAGAGGGCGCTATTATATGAATGTAAGAATGACCCAAGTCCTTCATTCTTACATCAATATAAGATTTAACTCATTCATTTCAGGCACTTCCGGGGGTAATTAGGATTTATCATTTACACACAAGATGAGTCCATGCATAAGCTACAATTTCCCATGTCAAACTAAATTTGGCCAAAAATTGGACTTGGGTCGTTCTTATATTCATATACTCATTTCCCTTCATTTGATGTAATTGTCTCTTGTAATTCGATTTCCCGTTTTTGTTTTTGTTCTTCATTTCTTCGCATGGTTAACAACGCAGTCAGGGAGGACTTATTGAGTATAGCCTCTTGGCCAATATACACATTGGGCAATGATCGTTCTATAACATAGGTGGCAGCGATCTGCCAATAAATGCTGTAGAAGCAAGTCTATTTTATAGAGCAAGAAGGTTCCCGTGTTGCAACAATCAAAGAGTTAAATGCTAACGTAAAATGTATTACACATCCTACATTACATGTCAAAACAAAATAACTTACCCCCATCTTTTTCCACGCTTTGAAAACTGCTACGAAAGACTGCAATGTCATCCTGATAAAAGCATATTGCTCTCACATTAGCCCGTTTAAACTTAGTCCATGGTTTCTGTAACTTACTGCATAAATGCACTTGACAAATCACTTGCGCCAACCAACAGACATCCAATGATGACTGCGCGATAATACGCACACGTGTATGTAAAGGAAAACCTCTTTCATTTTCCCCAAGGACTAAGTTTAAACCATGGCTTTGATTTAAGACAAGCACTTTCGTGAATGCGGGTCACTGTGTCTGGAAGTATGGACATCATCATCTGCCGTGATTACTGCATTTTCGTCTTTTCATCACTTTGTCTAATCACCTTTTATGGTTATTTGCGTTATGATAAGCTGATAAAAGAAACGGCTATAAAAATCACAATCGATCTTTTTTAACCCGTGTAAATGAATTAACCCTGGCCAATATATACCCCTCTCAAATTGGTGCTTAAAGTAGGATAAAAGGAATGGCTTATAATGTTGTCATTTTTTTTTCATTCGTGACTAAAATCCGTCTATTGTCTTTTTGCACACCAGGGAGAGTACACTTGGGCGAGGATGGAGACAGAAGAGATAACGACAATGAGAACGCTATTGCATTCGTTGATGCAAACGCCATAGAGCAGTGATACTGAGCTCTCCGTACAGCGCTCAACTACAATAAAGAGATAAGAAGGGGTGTGGGAAGGGGAGTTGTCGAGAGGTAGAGATAAGGCAAGATATGGGAAACTGAAGACATTGGGGAAGATAGAGAAAGGAGAGGAGAGTGGTGGTAAGAGATAAAAAAAAAAGATGAGGAAAAGAGCACACATAATAATAAAGGGAAGGGTAGCGTGATGAGAGGTGAGAAGGGGGACTGATAATCTTGAGGTGCAAACATGAATATAAGATCTCCTAAGTTTTCGGTAAAATGAAACAACAACAAGGTCTACATAGTTTGTGCTTGTTTTGGAGGTGAAAGTCGTGAAGCAACAGTTGTTGATATTGCCGTTGTTGGCGGTTTTTGCTTGTTTGTTTGTTTGTTTGGTGTTTTTTTTTTTTGGGGGGGGGGGAGGGGGGCGCTTGAAAGAAATTGAATAAATATGATGTCAGCAATAGCATCGTTGCTAAATTCATGACTACTAGTGTTTAAAGAAATGATAATGTTTACAATAAATACATCGCACGGCTCCCCCCCCCAAAAAAAAAAAAAAAAAAATCGTACGTATTGATCCATTGTAATTGATGAAAAGTGCGTAATGTGGGTTGATAGACTCATTTTTCGAAGTTGTTATTACACAGGAGAATATTTCCGTTTTTCGAAGTTGTCATTTTTCGAAGTTGTTATTACACAGGAGAAAATTTCCCCGTACACATGGTTCAGTGAACAGTTCCGGGCATTAACATTGATATATATATATATATATATATATATATATATATATATATATATATGTTTTCCCGACCTGCGTATCTCAATATAACTACATGTATATATATATATATATATATATATATATATATATATTACAAATGATTTAAATAATCTATATTAAATACAATAACTATAAAAACCCTCGAATAATATATCATTTACTCATTATTTATCTAGCGATCCACGTCCCACAAGCTTTGCTTTTTAATGGATCATTATTTTCCATAATCGAATCTATTTTCCGCACGTCCACAAAGTATATATGAAGGGTTTGTTTGCAAAAACCGATAAGTCCATTTTTGAAGATTTTGAAGTACGATCTTTGTCATAAAGTACAAAATAATACCTTTTAAATGACATATTGGTCACTAAATATAAAGGTAAATTTTTGAAGTTATGGTCAAAAGAAGCAAAATTTTTCTTATTATTCTCTTTATTTTTCTTGACCTTTAATCGCAAATATCTCCATTTGGCAAATATGGACTTATCGGTTTTTGCAAACAAACTCTTCATATGTGACCGTGCACCTCAAAACAAACAAAAAGTCGCCAGATATGAATTTTTAGTTAAGACCATATTCTGAAAGGGCAGACCTTAGGAAAAGTGTGAACTGAGAAAAGAGGCTCTGAAGTACAGGGTCTATTCAAGCGCTTAATCTTTACAAAACCGTGCTGGCTGTGCGATGAATGGGACAAAAAACAGGAAGTAAACCACCAGAGAAATAATAATGAAAGTATTATCAGATTAAATTGAAATTATACATGCCTCATTAACACATTCTGTCCATAATTAATGCCAACTTTGAAAGCAGTAGCACTATCTTTTTGAAAGTTATTAGAGTTGAAAGTGAAGAGTGTGGACAAGGTTTTTCAGAAATGAAAAAGGGATTCTAAAGACACACCTAATCACACTATTCTACCAAAAATGTTCGAGATAAACTGCTTAAAAAACACACTTCCTGCCCGTTTCATGATACCAAATTTTCACATAATGTAAAAGAAGACCCGCTCTTTTAGAAAATATGAAAAATTCAAGTTCGGCTAGGTTGACCCATTTCACTTATTTTCAGTCTTCACGCAAAATCAGTGTGTGCGACTTTATGTTCGTTTTGAGGTGCACGGTCACATATGTATTATTCCTCCTAATTATTGTATATATATAAACATAATTATGTTGTTATATGATTTATCTCGGATATTACATGAATCTTTTGCAAATATTTGAACAATATCATTTCATGACATGTATACTTTGTACTATGTTTTGATTTCTGTTGATTAGAAATTTGTACTATGTTTTTTTTTTTTCGTTGATTGATTGGAAATAAACTATGACTGAATTGAATTGAATTGAATTGAAAAATATTTTTTTCTTTCCTTTTTATAAAGATTTGGACTCCTAAATCAAAATCGACTAACGATATCTAACTCTTTCAACCTATGTAGAAAATTTGAAACTTTAATTGCCCTTCTTTTTGTAACATTCTGAGCTGGGCCGTCAAATATGAGTGCTGACGACTTAAATGAATAACGTACTTGCAAAAGGGCCTCAATTCGGATTATCATTCTGGTAGTTCTTCAAAAGCCTAAATGTGACCGTATATCACAAAACCGAAACAAGTACTAGTCAATCTTAAGTTATTTTTTAGGTGATCCGTGTATCCTCTCGGATCACCTTCTGTATCTGTACTGATTCTTTCTTCTTCTTCTTCTTCTTCTTCTTTATTTCTCCTCAAAAGTTGTGCAGCGGTTAGCTCAGAAAGTGCTCTTCCTATCAATTTCAAAATTGTACCATATATGTATCATGTCCCAAAGCCGACATATCTAATAAGATCATAGTGATCAGTCGACCGTGACGTCACTATGATGTCATTATATGAAAACACATTCTCATTCATATATCATTAATGGAGTGGAATTTTTCAATGAAATTTACGTCACATATATTTCAAGTCAAGCGGATTCTACTCATATTCTCAAAATTCATATCTATCCTTAAAACGCGCGCGTACGCGCGCGTTGACATATTCACATGCTCTAATCGAGCTCATTTTTTTTTTTTTTTTTTTGCACACGTTTCAGACCATTTGGAACATTTTTTTGAAAAATTGAAAAAAATTGGACGGACGCGTACGTGCGCGCACATACACGCAAGTACAGCTCATATGCACTTAGAATTTCCCCTTTTTGTTACACGGATCGGATGTCTGAAATATCAAGGAATATCTCTACCAAGTTTCAAGTCAATCCGACCCATTATGACGTCATACGAGCCCGTCAAAGTTGAAATTCCGCACGCACGTCAATGGCGATATACAGTGCAACTATGCCAAAAAACCGCCACTTTTAAATCCGATTTTACTCGTCAGGATGGACAGTGCCACCCCCTCCCCCATTTTCTTTACACATTCTAAAAGCTGATAAGTTGTACATGTCATTTCATGGGTTGGCTATGCTGGAAAATGATTAAAAGATATCAAATTTCTTAATAAAATCAAAAAGTAAATTTTCAAAATGACGTCATCAAATTTCAAGTTCACTCGAGCGCATGGTACACTATCCTTTGCCAATTTTCACCCAGATTTCAGTATGTTGTAGCCTATATAGTGCTCTTTCATAATTGTATTAACCAAACTTTGAAAGGTTGACGGCATAACCTCGTAAAAATGGATTGAAATTAACCTTGTCAAATTTGACCAGTTTACGTGTTATCTCTATGGGAGTGCAGTTTTTTTTGGGGGGGAAATGAAAATTGACATGACTATCTTTATCGAGCACTAGCTCCATTACCCTTTCGTGAATTTCTCCCAGATTTTAATATGTTGTAGCTGAGACTTTGAGCTATCGTGAATGTTTTCTCTGTTATTTCATACGGCGTCGACATCACGTCAAAAAACTTGGTTGAAATTAAAGCTTATCCTCGATGTATTGAGATATTTCTTTCTTTCTGCAACTTTCTTTGCAATAACTCAAGAAAAACAACCCCTATCACCCCTATATTTTGCACATTTTTAGTTCATGTCACGTACGTTATTTCATAAAATAACAACTACTTGATCGGACACCATCTTGGGTATGTAGATTAGGGTCAAAGGTCATAAGTGTTTCATCCTGTATCTTGGTAAATACATGTCTAATCTTTCCCATATTTTGCACACGCAAAGACCATGTTCCAAGAATCATTTCAGAAGAAAACCACTTTTTGCTTAGATGCCATCTTGTCTGTGCAAAGTGGGGTCAAAGGCCATATGTACTTTTTTCTGTATCTTGGTTATGACGTGTTATCTCTATGGGAGGGAATTTTTCTAGATGTGAAAATTGACATGATTGCTTTATCGAGCACTAGCTCACTTACCCTTCGGTGAATTTCTCCCAGATTTTAATATGATGTAGCTGAGACTTTGCGCTATCATATTGGTGTCCTCTGTTTTTTTTCATACGATGTCGGGATCACGTTAAAAATTCTGGCTGAAATTAAAGTTTATCTTCGATGTGTTAGAGAGATACAGGTGTATTTCTTTCTTTCTGCAACTTTCTTTCCAATAACTCAAGGAAAACATGCCCTGTCACCCCCATATTTTGCACATGTTTAGTTCATGTCACGTACATTATTTTATAAAATAACAACTACTTGATCAGACACCATCTTGGGTATGTAAATTAGGGTCAAAGTCATAAATGTTTCATCCTGTATCTTGGTGAATACCTGTCCTATCTTTGCCATATTTTGCCCACGTGTAGACGATGTCGCAAGAATCATTTAGCAAAATAACCACTTTTTCCTCAGATGCCATCTTGGATCTATCTTCTGTATCTTCGTTACAGTGTATACGGAATTTGGTACCAAAGATGGCAGATCTGACTCTCTTTTCTAAATGTGAATCCAAACATCACACGGCCAATGTCTATAAACACAGATGAAACGTGTATGGTCATGCCTATTGCGATCAGGACTCGAATCATTGATTTAAAAAATAGATCGGATCACGTTAATTTGTCAGTGTTGACAAATTACAATCTCTAGATTTCCTATGTAATTCAAAAGTTTGGGTTTATGAAATGAATGGGAAATTGTGTTTTAAGCAGTATTTACAGAACTCTGTTTTTGTTGCTCTATTGTGATTAGATATGTGTTAGAGACCTCTTTTCATTTCATCAAAACCCTTTACACACTGTTCTCTTTCAAATTTTAGTGGGTCCCTCCATTTTCCGAATTATCCATATTGTTTACTTATTTCAAATCAATTGAGTTTTATGATAATGTATCATTATTGTAAGGTGCTACAATCATTGTATATTCTTTTCATCCTTCATAGTTTTCGCACCTTATTTCTGTTACCACAAAAAAAAAAGAAGTGATGTTTATATGTTCTTGTCGAAAAATGACATAAAACATTGAATCGAATTGAATTGAATTGAACTGAATTGAATTGAATTGAATTGAAGTGACTTCAGTGCAAATCTGATAATTATCGAAAAGATACTTCTCCTGTATTCAAAGCTGGTATCACCAGAAATAGAATGTGCCTAGCAGATTTGGAGAATTTCAGCTTAAATAATTTGAAAATCTCTTCATTGCGGTTGTTACAGAGTCCTCTATACTTTTTTTTTTATAGTGTGTGTGTGTGTGTGTGTGTGTGTGTGTGTGTGTTTGCATAGTGCACAACTGCGGGACGTTGAGAGCTTGAATATAACATAAACTTCAAATTATCTTTTCTTAGTAAAGACTTTAAGATTTCCTGGATTTGTATATTCTTTCCATTATTTAGACAGATTCTGAAGGTCCAGATGTACTGAGTTAAACATCATATTAAAGCTTAAAGTCCGCTCTTTGAGAATCAGCCCTTAACTAAAATTCCATATCTGACGACTTGTGATGCAGGGTCACAAATAGACTTTCATCATGTTAATCAAACTAACTATAGTCCAACCCCTAAGGCTTTCAGGAAGATTGGTAAAAATTAGTATGAACTATATGTTTTCATTCAAAAGTGCTTAAATCCACATTTTCTCTTTCCTGTAACCTGAGAGGGTAAAGCGAAGCCACCATGGTTTTCCTGACCGAAAAGAAATCAACACACAACCAGCTGAGCAGAATGTGTCGATTTGCTATGAAAGTATTAGAAGATGTTATGTTAAAGATGATGATGGTGATGTTGTTAATAACGATGGTAATAATAATAATGGCGATGATGACGATAGCGAATAATGCATATAGCAATGATGGAAAAGGGACGACAGACACTATTTGCAGGTCCTTGCAAGTATGCAATTGATGAATCTATTGTACTTGGTAAAGGTTGCAAGTATGTTGGGGAAGCCTGCTCTCTGCTAGTATGGACAGATGAATGTTAATAAGGTACTGGCAGTAAACAACCTCACAAAGATATGAAAGGCTACTGATGCTGATGTTTCATTGATTTAAGTTGTTGGGGTTTTTTTTTGTGTTATATCACGCAAGTTATCTGGTGTCCGAGTGAACAGTTTACGCAGAGCGACTGACGTAGAAACAGTATGTGATAGGAAAGGTTGTTTTCGTGTTCGTACTCCTTAATCTCCCTAAAATTATGACATAAAAATCATGTAAAATTCCAGTTCCCTACATGATTTTTAATTTGTCATTTTGTGATCTATATGGTGATACTTCTTAACACAATAAAATAACTACTTGATTGGGAACGTGGAATGGGGTGACTTAAAAAAAAATTATTTGTTAGAAATTAACGTGAATTGAAAACTATATTTCGTTTGGTTATATATATGTATATATATATATATATATATATATATATATATTTATATATATCAGCCCAACGCATTTGATGATGTTTGCTGTTGTTGTTGTTTTGTTGTTGTTGTTTTTTGCAATAGCTATAACATGCGAAGTTTTATTTATGCAAGATCATGTGGTGTTATCGTGCCAATATTAACGTTTGATCGTCAGCATTTTAGGGGCCAGGCATTTGGCTTTGGTACTTACTGTGAAGAAACCTCCTTCCGGCTATATGACGTGTCAAGCAATGGCGGGGGGGGGGGCGGGCTATGTAAAGAAAAATTCTTAACAGTCACTTTCGCAAGAGGTTATTTAGGCAATTAAGTGAAGCAAAATCATATCAATAACAAATTCATATACTTTCTTATGATATCAAAAGTGAAACTAACAGGTCAAGGAGCGAAATATTAATATAATGAATATATGAATATAAAACTTGAAAATGTAGGCCCCTAAAGCATGGGAAATCTGTTTTAATTTTGGCAGGCGCTCAGAAGTGTCTATGAAATACTTATTTATCATTATCTTTATTGTCTGACAGGTGAAGTAGCAAGGTATTAGAGAATAAGATACGAAATGTATAGGCCCCTAAAGTCAATTGTTTTTTTTTAATAAAATTTATGATATAACCAAATGAAAAAGGCCTTCTCAGTCAGAATTCGCACCCACGACTTTCTGATCACCAGACAGACTTCTGTTTTTTGCTTTTTCCTTTTTGGGGTTGTATTTTCTATACCTTTTTTATCGATCTCTAGTGTAAGTATAAGGGGATGATTAAATTACATGTGGTAATTCGTTGATGTGATCTTGAAGAAGTGCCAAGTCTTACGTCAATCCCTACTTTATTACATTGTAGATATAAGGATGATTATTGTCAGTAATTCCAGGTTTTCTTTTTTTTCAGTTTCTACAAAACCTGTTTATTTTAGGATTAACGAGCCTCATTTCGCATGTCTGGACTAACAGGGCCTATTTCAGATTCAGAGCAACAAACCTTTGGAACAGGGAACCTTTTGATTAGTGCAACAAAATATTCTGATGAACGAATCCCATCTCATTTTCAGATAGCAGACACCAGGCTATATGAGTTCTGTGTTTTTGTAATAACTATCACAAAAGCTGTATATCACGTCAACGCATAACATAGCTATCTTTAAAGTGCGTCTAACAATGGCTGTACATTTCGCCAATGCTAATTTCTTTCTCACCCTCACAACTCGGTATGGACACGATAGAATAAAACACTACGCATAGCATATAACCAACATGTATTATGAACGTGTGTATAGAAATAAATACATGTGCTCTTATTTTGTTTTACTGGGAGTCTAGATGAAAATATACTTGAATTTAATTGATTGGAATAGTTACAAAATGTAAATAAATGAGGTACGTGTATGAGCCTATTCCCGTGTGTGCGTGTGTGTGCATGTGTTTGGGTGTGTGCGTGTGTGTGTGTGTGTGTGTGTGGATGTGTGTATATGTGGGCAAGCAATGTATTCTATACAAACAATGTGTTTTGAAGAAATAAAATGCAGTCTTCACATCAACCAGACCATACTTACATTCAGGTAAAAACAAAACAAAAATGTGACCACCCAACTGAAAACTAAAAAAAAAAAAAAAAAAAAAAAAAAAATCAGAACGGACTGCCGGGAATGGAAACACAATGGGATGACTGACTACTTTTTTAAGTTTGTCTTATTATGTAAAGTTTTCTTTATAATATCTGTGGTAAAAAAAAAAATATATATATACAAAATGATAACACGGTGGCTTAAAACAAAACCAAATTCGAGATATAAGCAGTGTGTCTGGACCACAATTTGTTGAATTGTTGTTGTTGTCTTCGGGGGGACAGGCGCTGCCTTTAATTGAGCTATAAACATGTTTTCTTTTATTATTCTTGATAGCATGTCTGAGCGAGCTTTAGTTGTTAATACTCTTTCCCCCCTTTTCAACGGAACTGCACCTCCTAACCCTCTCTTATCCAAATTACAATGTAAATAGGTTACGGTGGTCTAATTGGAAAAAAAAAAGTTACATGTCACTTTAGGGGTTATAGTTTACATTTTTTAGATATATCTAGTAAGTGGACATTATTTTGGTCTGCGTTTTGTTGGATTTGAAATGGGCCGTCACATAACGTGAAAATAATATCTAACAATACCAACTGCCTGATATTACAAAATAAATCTACGGTCAAAAGAATGGATTGCAAATTTTTTGGAACGTTATGATCGTGTATGTATGTGCGCATTTTCCGGGACTGTTTTGCAAGTGGGTGTGTCTGTGTTTGTGCGTGTTTGTGCATTTTGTTTCAAAATGTTTTTCTTTTTTCTTTTTCAGTGTCTATAGAGAGTAAAAATTGTATCTTATTCGTAATGTACATCTCCTCAGTACTTTAAAATAACTACAGTGGTTACACTATGCTTCTTATATTACATGCATTTTCTTAAGCATTGGTAATCTGGCTGTACATCGAAGACTTTAGATGATGGTATATTATATACATATTTTTCATTGTGTAATCGGCGCATTGCCCTCTGCTTTTTCTGCGGATCACTCATTTCCAACATACGTGTTGTTTTCTGTTAACCGTGCAAAATATGCGTTGTTCTGTGATTAACCAATTCGTGATGCATATTTCTGGTAACTCAACAGAGTAGATAAATGCATTTCTCCAAAAATGTTGAAATAGATCGGTTGTTAAACAATGCTTTGTATTAGTATACATTATCATTCGGTTGGATTGAAATAAATCATAATTGATTTGAACTGAACTGACTCTATTATACCCTTGCTTACATTATGCCTGTCTGTTGATGTGTGCATCTGACTCTGGATATGCACACTGCAGTAAATGGTCTCATAGAACGCGTACATGACCTGGAAAAGATATGTTTTAACTTCAATTGTTTTTTTTTTTTTTTTTATTCCTGTTCTAGAAGGATGTTGCTTTAAATGTAGCTTGGTTGCCGCCTTAGCGACTTTAGGCAACTTTTTTTTATTAGCCTAATCAGCATAAACATGCAATTAGCACAATATGTGCTATATCTTCAATATCTGCAATATCTTCTAAACACTTATTATGTTCTTTTCTATTTAATATGCATAGCTTTCTGTCACCTCACACAGACATTCTCTCTTGCAATTTACTGGTCCTGCAGTTCGTCCCGTACGCTCATTCAAGCACTGTGCTAAATAAAGAAATGAAACGTTTTGTGTTCAATTAATTTATATTGACACTCATGCACTCCTTGTCAAGTCTGCTAAAGACTTTTTATGCGGGCAGGGAAAGACAAAAACGATTTCTTGACAAATTTTCACTAAAATCAACGTTAAAAAGTCGTTTAAACCGACTACGTCTTCATCCTGTTGAGTGTTAACATATCCATTATCCCGATCTCATCATTTATGCTGTGTTCCTATTGATTATCACTATTCATAATTCCCTTGAAGGTTTGTCGCACACAGACAACACATAATAACATTCGTGGGTGGGGAGAATTTCGGCAAGCCGACGTCAGTTGTGCAGAAATGTATTGACACAAAGATGTTTTTGAACCACCGGGAATAAATGAGATGAGGTAGAGCTAGGTTTCCTTTGTATATGCACCATACATACCTACCAGCATATCCAGCGGAGTTGTGCATTGAAAGACCTGAGACATACCGCGTTCCCAGACATTAATTCCATTTATGTTCTAAAATTGGAATATAAGCCATTATGGAAGCAGTGAATACTTTCATGTTTGACAAGGACAATGGAGAAATCCCAACAGTCGGTACAAAGGTTGCCCTGATTGAAATCTAAATGAGATACACTAAAAAACCAAAACACAGTAGCCTGTTTTGTATGTGGTGGAATTGTGATGTCAAAGGCAAACGGGATTTCCTCTAGAGGAGAATGGATTGCATGACAGAAATCAGACACCTCAAACTTAGTAATGATTCATAATCTTAATCTAAAATAACGTTAACAAAATGAATTCGTAACGAAATAGGCCATGGGACACTTGGCGCCCCATACAGCTCCCACCAGCTCGCCGGCTTAGGTCGCACAGTGGCATTGAGCTTAAAGGCATAATTTACCATTTGCAGATGAAACAAAAACCCAGCATTAGTGCTTTAAAATAGTTCTAAAATGTGAGTTAGGGATAGAAACAACAACTGTCAAAATTTGAATTCGTATAATCGATGGTAAGTATTGTTAAATACACAAAATGTGAACAATAGTTATAATAAAAATGTTTCCAGACTAAACCGTATACAGTTACGGTTTATTGAGAAAAACCCTGATATCTCCTTATATTTTAGGTTTTATTGCAAATATTTCATATGGTAGGATGTTTTATGATACAACAGACCTACACATATGCATCAAATGTGATATCTTGAACATTTTTGAAATCACTGCTCCCAAAGGTAAACTGGACCTTTAAAGAATCGTTCAACCCACGATATACACATTAAAAAGTAAACACGGAACATGAGCTCGACATTGAGTAAGGTATCTCAATGAAAATAAATGCTAAACTAGACGGGATCATCCCATGAGCTCAATACCCACGAGTTATACAACCCCTGAGCTAGACACTATGAAGTATGTCTAACGAGCTCGACGTTATAAGTAAGATAGTTCTTGAGATTTCGACACTCCGGTATGAAGAAAGACAATTTTTATGAGCTCGACACAACACAAAAATCATTTCAAATGCCTACGTTACTGACACGGGGTCATCCCACGAGACCGACACCCACGAGTCATACGGTCCACGAGACCGACATCAATAATAGGTCCACGAGTCATACAGCCCACGAGATGTACGGCCCAGGAGTCAAACAGCCCATGGGTTCGACACTACGCACAAAAGGCTCATGAGACCGACATTAAGCAAACACAGCCCACAAGACCGACATTAAGCAATAAAGGCTCACGAGACCGACATTAAGCAAAGAAAGCCCACGAGACCGACAGTAGTCAAAGAAGGACCACGAGACCGACAATAAGCAAAAAAAAAAAAAGGCTCACGAGACCAAAATTACGCAAACAAAGCCCACGAGACCGACAGTAGGCAAAGAAGGCCGACGAGTCCGACAGGATAAACAGCGTCATCTACATGTCAATTACCTGTACAGGGTGTTCCATGAACGGAAAAATATCATGCTGGCGGGTGCAATTTCGTCACGATATCAAGTGAAAGATGGTAACCATCTACATATGAACGACATCAAATATGTACTTCTACATACTTCTAGGGGGCCAGGCCTGTCAGGTAGCGACATTGTTATCAATTAGAAAAATATAATTGTATCCTTCATGCCCCCCCCCCCCAAAAAAAAAAAGAAAAAAAAACACACACACAAATGAATTAATAAAAGAGGACAAGAACGATGTATGGATTAATTCTAGAGCTTTGATAATGCCATCGTGTTATTTTTAATAGGCTTTCCCGGTTTTTAGCAAGAAGACCATGGACAGGATGTACCTTTTTACCTCTTCTCTTCTCGATTCACTAGTTACTTAGGCTATATTAGATACCCTACCCTCCTGCTTAAACGTTTTGGAGTAAGATCTATTTATAATTTTCTATGTAACTATAATGTAATTCAACTGATTAAAACGTTTAATATCGCAGGGATTCACCTCGATTTGTGGCTTGTGTTATTCTCCCCTCCAAACAGTACATTTTTTTCGTGAAATACAATAGCTGTTTTCATTGATGCATCTTTGGTTTTTTTTCCGAATCCCTAACGCTACCTTAATAGACAATTACGTTATTTTCTTAATTAATGCTAAATCAACACCCTCGCAGGTTTATTGTGGAAAGATCTATTACACACTTTTACTGAATTTTGTTCATTTTCTTCACAAACACACACCAACGCAGACACAATTAAAGATTCTGATTATTTCAGGGGGTGGGGGCAACTGATGGGGTTACACCCTGTCAACTCTCCTTTTCCATCTCTCATTATCTTTGTATGCCATTATCAGGACACCCTATACAATTTATTGGTCTATAGGTGGCGCTGTTCATCCTGTCGGTCTCGTGGGCCTTCTTAGCTGAGTGTCGGCAGAGTGTCGGTCTCGTGAACCTCTTTTGCGTAATGTCGGTCTCGTGAGCCTTGTATGCGTAGCGTCGGTCTCGTGGGCCTGTTAAGTGTAGTGTCGGTCTCGTGGGCTTTGTTTGCTTAGTGTCGGTCTCATGAGCCTTATGTGCGTAGTGTCGGTGTCGTGAGCCGTATAACTGCTGGGCTTATTTTACTATTGGGCTTTATTTACTCAGTGTCGAACTCGTGGGCTGCATGTATAACTGGTGGGCTGTATGATTTGTGAGCTGTATGACTCGTGGGCTGTATGACTTGTGAGCTGTATAACTTGCGGGCTGTATGACTCGTGGGTGTCGGTCTCGTGACGTGCACCCACTGACACTAGGCAAAAATAGCCCACGGTTTTTATACATTTAAGGCATACAAGGCCCACAACGTCGACACATCGTAGAGGAAAAGGAGCACAAGCTCAACGGCATAAACAGCGCCTTCTCTTTCACACTGATAAATACAATTTGTACACTGAGGCTCTTCCAGTTAGGGTGTGAGAAAGAACTGAATGATATTAATAATTACAATAATAATGGTAGTAGCATTAATTTATAAAGCGCAAAACACAATTATCCTTCTGCGCTGCAAAAGCTTCTGATATACTTGATGACAATAAACAGTCAAATGAAAAGATGTGGTTTGAGTCTTGATTTAAAGACTGTTACAATTAAATTGAGGGTAGTTTTATTACTTAAGGGAAAGCGGTGCATTGGCCCCTATTTTAACATCTCTATCCCTTTAAGGAGTGGAAGGTGAGGGTGTTTTTTTTTTTCTATGTTTTTAAATGTGTCTTTTGCGATCAGTGTTTTTGTACATTGTTTCCATTGTGATTTTTTTAATGCGCCGGTTTCCATAACATACATTTTACCTTCATCGTCCACTAACTCATGTTATGTTTTTGTTTTTGTTTTTGTTTTTGTTTTTGTTTTGTTTGTTTTTTTTTGGGGGGGGGCATGATCCAACGCTTTGCATGAATATTTATTCAGAAAAATACGAAATGATAATATATTCATATCACACAACGGGAAAAACGGGGAAAAATTTTGAAAGGGCGTGTCAAACAAGTTATCCATGGAGATGTGCACACATGTTTGCCATGATCCTATTAGATCATCCTTTCGTGTTCTAAGGGAAAGAATGTCAAAAGGTGCGAAAATTGCCAATTGTACATCGTTCGAAATTCTCACCCAATGTATATATATATATCTATATATATATATATTCATATATTCGTTGATTGAAAATAAATTATGATTGAATTGAATTGAATATATATATATATATATATATATATATATATATATATATATACATACATATATATGAAGAGTTCGGTTTCAAAAGGTACTACATCCATAATGTCAAGTTCCGAGAAAAACGTGATTTTTATTATCATATTTAGCAAGCTCAGACTGGAATGACATTTTCTCCCATTATACTGATACAACACTAAAACCGCTCTGTAAGAAAATCCAGGTCCCTACATTCATTTTTAATGAATTAATCATGGATTACAATAACAACATTACATTTAAGAAGCGATAATGCAGAGGGCCGCCATTGTAAGCATTGCTTGAAAAGATGGCCGGCCCGAGGAAAATGTAGGGACGTACTAGATTCGTAACAATACAAATTTTACTGCGAAGATAGCAGGGGAAAATAAACTCTGATGTGTGATGGTGGTGAATGTGCGTGCAAGTGCTTGAAAGTGCACAGGGGCAGATAGGCTGGAATTTAGAATAATAGAATTGGTTTGTTGGAAAAGAGAACGACATGCCATGTTGCTATCGGGAGACCAACGTGAGTCATATAAATTATTCGTGCTTAATTCGTATGTGAAGTATACTGTAATAAAATGTGCTTCTTTAAGTTTGTTTGGAATGAAAACAAGGAGGCAAACTGCTTCAACTCCTCAGGAAGAGTGTTCCATGTATCCGGACCGTGATGTCTAATCGACTTTTGAGCAAGTAAAAGCTTTGGATTACTTAAATGAAAATCATGGGAACGACGGGTAGGGTATGGGTGAATATGGTCATTCGTTACTATGGCATTATGGAAAAATGGTAATAAATTTCGAATATGTTTATACATAAATATGGCAATTAAGTATAAATGCATATCATGGGCCTTTAGAGTGTTTAGGCGATAAACTATGGGATCAATGTGAGCCACAAAAAAAAAAAATGAATGTGTGCATTTACGAAGAGCCTTTTTCTGGAGAGGAAAAAATGAGTTCAATTTGGGTTTGGTACAGTTGCCCCATACAATATTGCAGTACATTACATATGGTAGAAATAAGGTGTTATATAACATTTTTAAAGTTTGATTATTAATTATTTTATTCTCCTTAAAGCACCAGTTGCTTTAGATATTGTTGTAATATTCTGGACATGAGTATTCCAAGTTAGATTGCTATCTAGGGTCACTCTTAGGAACTTGGTTGAATGTTTATCAGCAATGTTTATATCATCAACAGAAATACTTTGAGGAAGGATGGGTTGGGATTGAAGGGTATGAAAACGTATAAAACATGTTTTATCAATATTCAATGAAAGCTTGTAACTTCTAAACCATTTCAAAATATTTCTTAATTTCATATTAATGTATCAACCAGTGTTACAATATGCTTGTGGGAATAAAAAGCGTTGGTGTCGCCTGCAAATAAGATGAAGTTTTTACGAGGAGAGGAATTGATCATATCATTAATATAAATAAAAAAGTAGGGGCCCGACGATAGATTCCTGAGGGACACCACATGACACGTTCGAATATGATGAATGACTGGATTTAAACGCAATATATTGCTTTCGATGACTTAGATAACTTCTGAACCACGACAAAGTAATCCCTCTCACGCCATAATTATGTAACTTTTCAAGTAAAACGTCATGATCAATAGTGTCGAATGCTTTACTAAGATCCATAAAGACTCTGGTTACGTGCTCCTTTTTAGTGAGCGCATCACTAATATTATCAACAGATTTGATTAAAGCATAATCGGTAGAAAATCCTTTCCTAAAACCAAACTGATTCAAATTTAATATTTCATTTTCAATCATGAACGAGGAGAGACGCTTATAAACTACTTTTTTCTAAAATGTTCGATATTGCAGGTAACAATGAGATGGGTTTATAATTTTTCACCATTGATGGATCTTCTCTTTTATAAATGGGGATAACTTTACCAATTTTGAAAGAGTCTGGATATTTACCGTTTAGTAGGGATACATTGAATATATGGGTGAGAGGGGCTGCTAAGGGGTATTTTTTTTTCCAAAAAAATTAACCCTAAAGTTATCAGGCCCACAGGACTTACTACATTTCAGAGATCGAACAGTATCAATAATTTCCGATTCATTAATTGGAGCAAAAATCAAAGAATTTTAATTACTTTCAGGTAGGTAATCTTTATCATTTTTTATATCATTTATGGGAATAGATGCTGCTACAGAAGGACCAACATTGACAAAGAAACTGTTAAAAATATTTGCAATTTTGTCAGGATTGGTAATGACATTATCATTATAAGTAATGCTATTACGACATTCAGTAGATTTTTTTTTCGAGTATTTCATTAACAGTCCGCCAAAGAGCACTTTCATCATCCTTATTAGATTCGAGTTTATTTGTAACATATGATTTACGTGAAACTCGAATCAAGGCAGTTTTGTTTCTATATGTTTTATGCCTTTTCACGTTTTCAGGAGTAGGTTTTCTCAGAGATATTTTATAAAGACGGTTTCGAGTAAGAATGGAATGTATAAGACCTTGAGTAATCCACGGTTGCCGAGCTCTTTTCCTTACATTTGTTTTGGGAGTTAACCCTAAAAGGGCCGGGCTTTTTTGGCTATGCTCGGGGGGGGGGGGATGGATTCTGCCACCCCCCCCCCCCCGAGATCTCGGCCATCGGTGGTGCGATCGCGATGAAATTTTGCATGCGTGAGACCCACGTCATAATCTACAAGATTGTGTCATAAGATTTTTTGAAACAATTATGCAAATTAAGCTCAAGATCATATTTAATTAAAAAGCATTGAGAGTCTAATTTTTGATCTGTAAATCTGTTTCAGCATATTCAACAATTTTACATCACAAAAACTTCTCAAATTCAATTCAATTCTTATGTATTTTATTGTTTTCAGAATGTCTTATGTTTTTCTTTGTTTGTCAACTTTTGTTTTGTCTTTGTTTTTTCAGTGGAAATTGTCTCTGACCACTTTTCTACCATTATTAGCACAAAATTAATAAATGAAAGTGATTAATTGTAAAAATAATCAGGTTTTTATGACTTTCATGACAGACCATTGCTTTCCATAGGAAATGTACACAAAATCACAAAATTGTGCCCGTTTTGGGGCGACATTCCGTTACAAAAATGGGCGTGGCTTCGCAAAAGTATGCACGGACGTTGCAAATTTGGTCTCAAAAGTTTCGCGAGACCTGAAAAAACAAAGTCAAGAGGCCTTCTCGCGTTACAGAATTATAGCGCGAAACGTCGGGGGGGGGGGGGGATCCCCCCCCGCCCTTTTAGGGTTAAAGGAATATGTGTATCATAATAATCTAATAGTTTTTGTGAAAAAATTTCGTAGGAAGAACTAACATCTAGGAGTTCAAAGACGTCATTCCATTGTTCTTCGAATAAATCTTGATTCAGTGAATCAGTATTTTGTGGCGTTTCATTTCAATACATTTTCAAATAATAATTGTTTGGGTTGGCGGCGTATTGGGGTTGTTACAGATTTACCATTAATCATAAAAATCGGTAAATAATCGAATATATATGAATTAAGAATACCATTCACACAGGTTTCAGTTATAACATTAGACAGTATATTATCTATTAATGTTTTATTATGGGTGGTGTTGTATATTCTGGTGGGTTTATTGATGTGGGGGTGCAGTGAGTTGGAAAGTAATATGTCATGGAAATGGGTGGGTTGTTATAAAGCTATATTGTAATCTCCCATCAAAAAATTGGATTTTCTCTCTCCATGAATTTCGTTAGCACATTGGTCGAAGTTGCCAAAAAAAAAAAAGATTGAACGTCATTTTGTGGAGGACGGTAAATGGTACCAACTATAATATTTTTCTCATTATCATTTAAGATATCAATAAATAAATTTTCTGCTCCCTGAATACACAAATCAGTTCGAATTTTTAATTTAATTTGATTATCAACGTACATGGCAACCCCACCTCCTATGCCATGCTTTCTGTCATTTCGGATAAAATTGTAATTTTCAATGCCGAAGAGGTCCGGGGAATTGGTGTGCAACCATGTTTCGGTAACTCCTATAACGGAAAATGGAAAATCATTGAGAGAACTTTAAAATAGTTGAAACGTATCATTTTTTTTTTAAACTGAAATTAGCACAAATCTGATTTGCCTTGTCGAAAAAAAAAATGACTGTTAAATTCATTGATAGCGAAGAACTGGCTTCTGTGGTTGACTAGCTGTTGGTTATCTATTCCAAAATCAGAATCCATTTACAAGGACTTACATTACGTAATAACGGCCTATCATGCTGCAATAGGGAAGTGCAGTGCACATCGTATACACGGGATGTATACGATGAGGTGCATTGGTGCGTGATGTGCTGTAATAAACTATAGAGGAGTGATTGGAACAAAATTACTGACATGATCTGCAGGACTGCAGAGCACAGACACACAAAAACACAAGAAAGAAAAAAGTATTGAAGAGTACTGGATATAGTTCTTTTGAAACCGAAATTTCACATACCAGAGATATATTCAGTGTGATGTTATGACATGTTTCGCGGATTTATTTATTTTTTCTAGCAATGGTGTTATTGGGAATGAAATATTAGGTGATGCATGGGGGCCTATTTAATCGGCAATGCCCTGCCCAATTTAGCAGCAAGAATAACAAACCAATATACACAGCTAATGCTCCACTTCTCCCTTGCTGACCAATATTTTGAATGAATGATTGTCATGTTGTCATAAGCATTCAATCACTTTTCACCTCCTTCAAATGTTCTAGATCCATCGAGCATGAGGGGGGGGGGAATCCATTATGCGTAAACGGTTATAGATGGGGAGGGGTCACAATATCTCACCAGGTGATTTCTCTGTTCCCTTTTCTCCTTTTGTTTTTCTCTCACGAGCTTTATCTCATAATTTATTTTCTTTTTCTTCTTTGTATTAAATTCTTTGGCTGTTTCTTTTTCTGTGAATTCTCCCTTCACTTGCCTCAAGAAAACTGTATTCATTATCATCTTTTCTTCATTTTTTTTTTTTTTTTGTTTTCAACGGAACTTCGAACGGACAAGGTGGAAAAGCAGCAACTGAATGTGCTGTATTTTCTTAACGCTGCAATAAAATTCATTACATGAATGTCATTCTGGTATGTTCTTTATCAGGTAAGATGAATCTGATAATCTAAAAGCTGATAAAATCAAGACCGTCGACGAGTAATATGGCCACCTATACTAAACACATATTTGGTATTACTTTTGTGAAATTGTATAAGTAAAAGGTGTCATTTACGAGATTAAAATATGAATCTAGTCTTCAAAACCTTATGCCGCTACGTACTTTCTAGCCCTGGTATTTTACATTATGCATGTAAAGAGTAAGACAGCATACCCGTAGGTAAAGCACTGTTGGTAGGGATGTCAGAATGTCATGCCATTATTTAACAAAGTAAATTTGCTTTCCGACTAGTTGTCACACACTTTAATTAGCTGTGAAGCCATTTATATAAGGCATAGTCAAACCCTACAAAGTGTTTGAACTTAATTCTGGAGACAATTCATGGCTCAAACTCAGCACCCCGGCAGTAACACACAGTATCGTAACTAACATTAAATGCAGTACATGGGACTACAAGAAAGTCGTGTAATTTCTCCAGTCTCCCCACCGTTTCCCCTTTGCTCTTGTCTTTGATCTTGCTTTTAATTCATGTTTCTTTTCTTGGGATGGTTTGTTTTGTCAATGGGTTCTCCTTCATTTTCCTCCAATGCTTGATGAAAATGTGATGAGCTTTTTAAGATATTTGTCAGATTTGCGTGGTGATTTTAACAGAACTCCAACAAGCTAAAATCCAACTTTTATTGTTTGCAGATTATGTCAGTAGACAATGGTGGAGGGTCAAGTCAATGCTGTTCTCTGATTGGTCAATTTCCCAATGATGTCATTGGAGTAGATGTAGTGCCTTTGGAAACCCAACTAAAACAGATGTTAGTACCTTTTGAAACCGAACAGATTTTTGATGTATTTTTTTTAACACAATCTGTTTTCAAATTCAGCTTTTCGTTAGTATAGTAGGAAAGAGGTCCTAAAAATGAGTACATCTAGACAAAAAAGTGGATTTTGATGGAAAATGGTTGTAGCACCTTTTGCAACTGAGCTCTTCATATATACGATAAGGCAGGTAACCAAGCTGTCATTAATAATGCTTTATGGTACCAACTCTAAAGCTTAATCCTTATCGGCATGTTTACATTACAGATTCCGGCCTGAAAAAAGCAAGAACAACTTGTGGAAATCTGGTTGGCTAGAGTTTTAGAAGGCTTTCAAAATGTGAAACCATAAGGGATTAAAACTGTGTATAAAAGTATGTCTGTGTGTGTGTTTTTTTCTACCTGTGTGCGCGCGCACGTGCACGTGTGTGTTTTTGTGTGGCTGTGTAGTCATTTATGAGACAAAATATGCGATCTTACACTCTACCAAACAAAAAAAAAAATTGAATGCACATTTTTATGTCTATGCGTCGCTTCTCTATACCGTAGCCATTCATATTGAAACAAAATAATTTTCACATTTTGATGAATAACAATAGAGCAGAGAAAAGTATTAAGGGCAACCCCATTTGTAATGTCTTGGGGTCCGTTTCATGGAAGTCTTAGGATAGATTTTTCGCTCATATGTCACTATGCGAGAATTCAAGTCTCTCATAGCTACATATGACTCGCATAGAGAGTATCTTATGATGTTATGTTTCTACGAACTGACTATAATAATTATCACATGAGCGACTTTCTACATTCTGAAACTTTTGTAGACTTTGTCCATTTTGAAACTGTGAGTATAACTGAAAAAAGGTAGAGGATAGGAATGATAATGATGATAAAAATAATAGTTATTTCAACAATAATACAAATGTAATGTAAAGAAAAAATGATATTAGATATGAGTCAACACAAGTGTAAATATACTTGTAGTTCAAAACGCATGGTCCTCAGGAAACTGCTGTGTACAGAGAAGATCGAAGCAATACATGATTTAAGTGATAATTTCTTTGGCAGTCTTCTATGTGAACCTTTTAGATCAATACAAAGAAAGATTAACAAACCTTTGATCTATAAAAAAAAATCGTCTTTACGCAAAAAAAAAAATGAAGTGAATGACTCTGTCCTTCACGAATGCAACATCTGATATGATTAGGACAATGTGTGTATTGTGTGTGTTGTATATATGTATATATTGTATATATTCACATCATTTGAATGTACCTCTTGTGACCAAAAATAACATTTCTCTAGAAAATGTAATATCAAACATAACAACAGACTAAAAAAAAAGTGACTTCATAAATTTCCCTCGTTTCGCAATCGAGCGGTGGTATTTCCCCTTTTTCAAATGTCACAAGGGAAACGATACTGCAGAATGACAATGTATATATATTCGTGATAGTCATGGGCGCGGCACGTAGGGAGTTTTCTCTCTTTTTACTCTCACGCAACGCAACTCACACAATTAACTTGCACATACGTATTCGTCACGACTATACGCCATGGTTCGTTATTCCAAGGGTTTCTTGATCCGAAAATGAAATGATTATCACTCTGTATTACGTTATATGGATATGAATTCATTTGAATTAGAATATCAAGAAAGTAAATGAATGCTTACTTTATAAATATGGGTAAATACTAAGCTAATAATTAAGTTATACATTATGCAAAAGATAGACTTCCTCTATAAGCGGTTGCTTGAACATGTGGCAGCCCAGACAACCTACGGGGAGGGGGGGGGGGCGTCAGAATGCGGAATAGGAACATGTTTTATATATACATTTTGTTTAGCAAAATGGGAAACGAGACCTGAACATGAATGATGCATTACCTTTTATATTCTAGTGCATAATACTTTACAACACCGTATTTTGTCACTATAAGGAATCATAACATCTTCAATAGAATTCACTTGTTTGTTCCTTGTTGTTGATGTGATGTTGGTTATTTTTTTTTTCTCCTGGTTATAAATGGATTTTCTTGTTGCATTAAAAAAGGGAAACGATCTATTGTTTTTTTCTTATAACATAAAACTGTTTACTAATGAAAGAACAGGTAGGAAAACATTCGACCATGTTTGAACATTACAGATGATTAACTTATTACTGACTGGTGTATGACTTATCCATATATTGCAGTGGCAAAATACTGGAGATTTGTCCCAGGTTTTCTTCAGAAAAATATACGAGCCTGTATCAAACAGTTGGTTTATCACCTTGATCTAGACAGAGACGTTACTATTCTATAAATATATATATTCGTTAAGAAACGAAGTGCAGTTTCATGTTTGTGTTAGTAAATTTGTAAATCTTCAAAATACAATTCAAAGGTGTACAAGAAATATATGCCATATTGGATAAAAAGGTAAATTACACAAAATGACGTAATCAAGGTATTGAATCCATAACGAATGAAACTGAGATATAATGACGAAACCAACTAGAAGCAACACTTGTCAGTACTTTCAATTGAGTGCGTCTTTGAATTTTGGTGAAGAAAAATGAACGTTTTACCATGCATTCAGTTCTGTTAAACTAGTGCTAAGTTCCCTTCTAGCAATCATACGTCGCACAATAATAACATATATAAGAAAAAAAAAGGATGGTAAAACATCGACTTGATGCAATAATGATGCACAGGACACGCAGATCGAATGTGACCGTGCACTATAAAATCGAAAACAAAAGTCATACACCCTAATTTTATGCAAGGACCCATAAGAGGTGAAATGGGTGAACGTAGTCAATCTCGAGGGTTATTTGTTTCATAATTTGGGAAAGAGCAATTCGTCTTACACATTATCATATAGTTTGAGATCATAAAACGATTGGAAATTGTGTCGTCGCAGATTTAAAAAAAATATATATATTTTAAAAAATCTAAATGCGAAATCATGTATTTGCAAAAAAATAAGGAAGAAAGAAAAAGAAAGGAAGAATGAATGCATGAAAGAATGAAAGGAAGGAAGAAAGAAAGAAAGAAAGAAAGAAAGAAAATGTGCTGGTGGTCCATTTACCTAATGGGATGTTTTGGGTTGTTTGGTTATTTTGTTTTCGCTATACAGCGCCGTCAGATAGACTGCAAGTTGGCGCTGTATGTCATTACTTAACATGAAGATACACGAGCAAGCTCTCGAGAATATATGAAGGGTTTGTTTGCAAAAACCGATAAGTCCATATTTGCCGAATGGAGATATTTGCGATTAAAGGTCAAGAAAAATAAAGAGAATAATAAGAATTTCTTGGCTTCCTTAGACCATAACTTCATCAATGTACCTTTATATGTAGTGACCAATCTATCATTTTAAAAGGTATTATTTTGTACTTTATGACAGAGATCTTACTTCAAAATCTTCAAAAATGGACTTATCGGTTTTTGCAAACAAACTCTTCATATCACTCTTTGTTGCCAAACGTAGATGGGTTCCTTAAGGATATTTCGAAACATTTAGATTGAATTCCAATGTCGTTGCCTATGTCTACGCAGTAAAAGGTGTGGATCCCCACAAATTCTCACGCAATCATGTCCAAATATCAAGTGAGCATACTGTCGAACACAGAGTAATTGTTCACAGACACTAAGAAAAAAATGGAAAACTTCATGTATTGTGCTATACTTTATCTCCCCCCCCCCCGTTAGCATGTTTTGCATGCAAACATCAAATGGCCATGTCTTCTATGTAACATTCCGATGCTTTCTAACAAAATATCAATTTAATACACTGAACACACACACTCACACGTAGAGAAATGTGTTACATGTTTTTCCCTCCTAAACACTCATACACACCCATACACACTCATATAATTCAATGTTTCAAATCTACAACAACCTATACCGAGAAACAATGGTCTTTCTTTATTTGGTGGGGGTGGGAATCCCCCCCCCCCCCACATTGTACCTTGTAATGTCAGTGTATGTTGTTACATAATACAGGCAAGATCAGAGTAATATCTTAAATTATCACATGCTTTGTTTTTGTTTCATAATAGTATTACCATTGCATTCTATTGAGTACACACTTGAAAAAAAAAAAAGTCAATTTGAGTTTCGCTGAATACCAGTTCAAGTTGAGGATAAATATCAAATGATTAATAAGAGTATTATTACGATAGTAAGAAGAATGTTTTTGGAGACCCATTTTGTTTCGCATACAACAGTGGTTCCTGTTAGAGAAAACAACTGTTTCACAGGTGTTTCGCTTTTCATCTCTTCCAAATTGACTCATTTTTCATAATTTCTTCTTGGGTTATTCGTCAAAGCAGTAAATTCAGGTCTATCACCAATTATTGCCAGGAAACAGTAAAAATAATATTTTGTAATGAGAAAAGTGTGGCGGAACAATGCAAGCTACAGGTCTAAACGGAACGTTTTATTAAGTTTAGATGTTGTGTGTCTGTTCTTCCTTTCTTATGGGGTTATTGGGAAACTTAGCAAGTTCATTTCTGTCATCCATTTTTGGTATTGTTACAGTACAAAACACTTTTTTATGATGAGAAAGGTATGACTTTAAGTAGGCTGCATGTCTGATGAGAAAGTTTCGTGAAGTATATTTGTTGTTTGTCTGTCTATGCCCTGCTTCCTGATTGGTCATTACATTTCAAGCTGGGCCAATCATAGCAAAGGCTAATTGGTAAAGCTTACTAAGCAGCTTTTGCTTCCAAAATACCAATGCATTTGTCATGTCTTGCATGTCTTTATCAATTTGTCTCATATCCCCCCCCCCCCTTAAAAAAAAAAAAAAAAAAAAAAAAAAAAAAAACGGACTGGGAACCACGTACATGTCATTGTCCTGCGTATGGTGCATTGTCCTGCGTATAGTGCTGTGAAAATGCTAGAACATACAAATAGTTGAAGGTAATTATACGCTGTTTTAGAACTCTTAGTGATGTAAATTTCTAACTGATGACATTTGTTTATTATATGTGACGGTGCATCACAACACCAACAAAAAGTCGCATGCACTTATTTTGTGTCAGAACTCAAACTATAGGTGAAACATGTCAACATAGTCAATTTTGAGTTTTCCATATTTTCTGAAAGAACAAGTCTTCTTCTACATTATACTAAAGTTTGGGATCATAAACCAAAGGTTACGGGGAAATTGTGTTTTTCACAGTATTTTTTTGTACCCGCCGAACGAGTTCGAGCAGGGGACTATGAAACGGGCTCCGTACGTGTGTGTGTCCGTGTGTCCGTCCGTCCGTCCGTGCGTCCGTCCGTGTGTGCGTCCGTGTGTGATCAAAATTTTTAGTTTGCTACTTCTCTGTCATTTATGAGCCAATTTTGATTCTGTTTGCTTTATATGTCAGCACTACATGGGAGCTTTGAAACTTCTACACAGAATTTCAGTTGTGACCTTTGACCTTGACCTATGACCTATATTTCACATTTTGCTACAAAATGCTACTCCTTCGCCATATCTAACCCGATTTCGATTCCGTTTGCTTTATGTGATGGCACTAGGTGAGGGCTTCAAAACTTCTACACAGAATTTAGACCTTTGACTTCTTTGACCTTTGACCTTGATTTTTTACCTATATTGTACATGTTGCTACAAAATGCTACTCCTTCGCTATTTCTAACCCAATTTCGACTCTGTTTGCTTTATGTGATGGCACTAAGTGAGGGCTTCAAAACTTCTACACAGAATTTTGACCTTGGACTTCTTTGACCTTTGACCTTGATTTTTGACCTATATTGTACATTGGCTACAATATGCTACTCCTTTGCCATTTCTAATCCGATTTCGATTCCGTTTGCTTTATGTGATGGCACTAGGTGAGGGCTTCAAAAGTTCTACACAGAATTTTGACCTTTGACTTCTTTGACCTTTGACCTTGATTTTTGACCTTTATTGTACTTTGGTTACAAAATGCTACTCCTTCGCCATTTCTAACCCGATTTCGATTCCGTTTGCTTTATGTGATGGCACTAGGTGAGGGCTTCAAAACTTTTACACAGAATTTTGACCTTTGACCTTGATTTTTTACCTATATTGTACATTGGCTACAAAATGCTACTCCTTTGCCATTTCTAACCCGATTTCGATTCCGTTTGCTTTATGTGATGGCACTAGGTGAGGGCTTCAATACTTCTACACCGAATTTTGACCTTTGACTTCTTTGACCTCTGACCTTGATTGTTGACCTGTATTGTACATTTTGCTACAAAATGCTACTTCCGGCGGGGACATATATTACGCACAGCGTAATTTCTACTTTTCCTTGTTTTTTCTCGAGAGCACTTATCAATTTGTTGAACAGTGATGATACGGCGTGTGTGAGAGTCCCCTATTCAGTTTTTAAAAAAACAAAATCGAAATAGCACACTCTTCACTTTCAACTCTAATTACTAAAGAAAAGATATTGCCGTTGCTTTAAAGGGGAAGGCTAGTAACTGATCAGTGGGAATCAGTGGAAATGCTGGGAGATGATTGTTCCAATCCTTATGGGATTCATTCAAGAGTTCATTGTATATCTATTGTTGTGTGAAAATGATTTGCTTCAGAATGGTCTCATATTCAAGTAATGTGCAGTTTAATGCTTCCAGGTTAGCGTCCCTGGTCAGTGACGGAGCATTAATCTGCACATTACTTGAATATGAGACCGTTCTGAAGCAAATCATTTTCACACAACAATAGATATACAATGAACTCTTGAATGAATCCCATAAGGATTGGAACAATCATCTCCCAGCATTTCCACTGATTCCCACTGATCAGTTACTAGCCTTCCCCTTTAAAGGACAAGTTCACCTTCATAGACATTTGGGTTGAGTGAATGCAGCAATATTAGTAGAACACATCAGTGAAAGTTTGAGGAAAATCAGACAATCTGTTCAAAAGTTACGCATTTTTTTAAGTTTCTGCTCAGTCACGACTGGATGAGAAGACTACTATAGCTTGTGATGTCATACGAGTACAACTATTATAAAGAAAGTATAAATAAAATTCAAGATATTCTCACTTTTCTCACATAATAAAAGAACACTCGACATCTCTCTTTCAGAAGTCAGGGGGAATAATGTCACCCCTAACATAAGTCAGTAACAAGTCGAAGAAATGTGCCCTTTATTCAAAAAGTCAAGAAATTATCTTTTTATTTTCCTTATATCGTTGTACGCATGTGACATCATACACTGTAGTAGTCTTCTCCTCCAGCAGTGATTGCACAGATATTTTAAAAATTCATAACTTTTGAACGGATTGTCAGATTTTCCCCAAACTTTCACTGATGTGTTTTACTAATATTGTTGCCTTCACTTAATCCACATGTATATTAAGGTGAAATTGTCCTTTAAATTGGTGTTAGTCATGGGCAGAATATGTTAATATAGTATGATTACTTTTATCTTTAATCGAATTACCTCTTCATCGTTGTTGCTCTGAAGTTTTCTATCCTGTTTTTTTTTTTGTCCTGTTTGTTGCATCCTTGAATAGACTCTATACTTTCTTTTTTTTTCAGTACATGTACACACTTTCTAGAGAGTGCGCTTTCTTTCGAATATTTAGGTAGGTTAGGAGAGTCCACTCGAATTGAGTTATACATCATTATAAGGCTTAGAGTTTGCTCTTGCGGAATATGTCCTTGTCTGAAAAAAAAAACACACAAATCATGTCTGGCAACTTTTTTGTGGGTTTTGTGGTGTAGGGTGGTAAAGTGACTCTAAATTTTGTCCTTTGGCCATAAGCATGCCAGTGTCCATACTAGTGCCCATAAGCTAGCGCCTTCTTATGGACCTTTTTTTGGAGGATATTTATAAGTACCAAGTATAATCAATATTGGTCAGGCACACTGCCAAACACGCACAAATTTCAGTCGAGAGATGAATACAGATTGCACGGCAGACAATTCGTCACACAAATGTGCTGGGATATGGGCCTCTCAAGTTGCACTGCGCCCCAGATTTAAAACAAACAAGAAACAAAAAGGAGAGGTTCCAAGATCCTCATACGCAAATGTCAAATGCATTCATGCTGTTATTTGTGCACAAACAAAGGGCTTGCACGAACATTATACTGCACACACCCTTGTACTTTGACCTGAGGGGTGTGTTGTGTGTATGTGTGGGAGCATGTTTTCTGTTTCTTCTCTCTCTCTCTCTCTCTCTCTCTCTCTCTCTCTCTTTGTCATATTTTTCAGTGAACAATACAAATGAGAAAACTGCACGCTCGTTTTGTGTCACATGCCTGCTCTGTTGGTAAACAAAATGTACGGTTTGACCAACATTTCCATCAGTATGGTGATATTCATAAACACAAAATAAAAATGGACAGTAACAAAGGAAAACAGAGAAAATGAAAGAGAGAAATGCACTTTGATCATTGGAACACTGATGAGTTGCATAGAAAGACGATGTATTTTTTACCAGCTGTGGTATCATATTATTCTTCTTTTTCTCTGACACGGTATTTAAAATTATTCTTTACACTAATTATGATGATAATAGTGGGGTAAATGAAACCCCACTTAATTCATTTTATACATACACCAAGGTGTGACAGAACACACCATTATATATGCTAACCCCATACCCCCCCCCCCCCGGGGGGGGGGGAGGGGGGCGTGGGGCTGCCCATCTGGTCAGGCAATAGTTCTTGTTGAATTTTAATTTGATGCAGTCATTTTTAACAACTTATCAATCTGAAGTCGCATGTCTGTAGTTTGAAATGCAAATTTACAGCGGCATAATACTTCAAATGGCATATCACATAAGATGTTTCGTTTTTCATTTTCACAGTTCTACACGCAGTGCAAGCAATAAGTGCAATACGCATTAATTCGACATAAGGGCATTATTGCATTACCTCCTCGAAAAGAACTTTCCTGCTTTATAACCATTTAAGTCCATTCTGCTTATATAGATATTTGATTTCTGCCTGGGCTCGCGTTACAATATCATCTCTATAAACGGTTTATTTCAACATGTACATTTGCATTAATTATGTTCATGGCGCAAAGAAAATGTTATGATAGTTATCATGCCCATATCCATGGTTTATTGTTCACACGCCTTCCTCAGTAGTAGGATTGGAAAAGAGAATGAAAGATAGATATGCTTTACTCATTTCCTTTTCAGAACCAAGACAAAGAAAGATATAGCCGAAAACGTATTTTTTGACACACCAAGTCGAAGAATATTTCACAGCTTCTTACATCCGCAAAGTCGTTGTCTAAAAAGATTTTTCTTTTCTTGCATATTTGGAAGTTATCATCATCGATGTGGAGGAAAAAAAAAAAACATAAACTCATACCAGAATAAATGTCGAGGTGAAGAGGAGATAAAAAATGTATTGAATAGGCGGGTTATTATGTTCCAATGGCCTTGCGAAAAAAAAAAAACAACAAACAAACGTAAATGAAAATTATTGTTGTGGCAATGAGGAGGCATAGGTCTAACAAATGGATATAGGTAAAGCACGACAACAAACTCCAGTGTATCACAGAAACACACGATAACACAATGCGGATAGAAAGAACTTCGGGTGGAAAATTCCAGTCACGCAGACAGTACTTCACAGAAAAAAAAAAAAATGTTTGGGGGGGGGGGGGGACTTTAAAACTTCAATGTGGTGCAAATCAATACAACTTATGAGGCCTCCATCCATTTCAAGCTTAATCGCTTATGATGGTGGTCTCCTGCATTCAATTATCTCTGTTGTTTACTGAAAAAATACTGTATGTTTTATTTTATGTTTCTGTGTATCTACATTGCTCAATGCAATCACCTATGTGTATCTATTTATGTACTGTTATCGATTTATTTCACTGCACTTGTTATTCTTTGTCTTTGTACTTTTTGAAGTTTGCATTCAAATTGCATCTGATTGAATGCAGAAATAAAAGCAAACAAACAAACAAAATACAACTTATCCTGGCTGCAGAATATAATATCGTTAGCACGCAATCTTAGGTCAAACTTTAATAATGTTATATAACATTTTATTTTTACCATATGTAATGTATTGCAATATTGTATGGGGCAACTGTAGCAAAACTAAATTAAATACATTTTTTATTCTTCAGAAAAAGGTTCTTCGTATATGCACACACTCAAATTTCTTGGCTCACACCGACCCTATATTTCATCGCCTAAACACTTTAAAAGCCCATGACATAAATATATCTCTAACTGCTATATTTATGTATAAACACACTCGAAATTTATTTCCATTTTTCATAATGCCTTAGTAACCAATGACCATAATTCATTCATACCCAACCCGTCGTTCCCATGATTTTCATTTAAATAATCCAAAGCTTTTACTTGCTCAAAAATCGATTAGACATCACGATCCGGATACATGGAACACTCTTCCTGAGGAGTTGCAACAGTGTGCATCCTTGTTTTCATTTAAAGCAAACTTAAATAAGCACATTTTATTACAGTATACTTCAAATACAAATTAAAAACAAATAATTCATATGATTAATGTTGGTCCCCCAAATAGCAGCATCGCATACTGTTCCCTCTTCCAGCAAACCAATTCGATTATTCTACATTCCAGCATATCTTCCCTTCAGCACTTTCTAGCACTTGCAGGCACATCCACCACCATCACGTATATTTTCCCCTGCTATCTTCGCAGGAGAATTTGTATTGTATTGTATTATTACGACACTAGTATACGTCCCAACTTTTTCCTCTGGCCAGCCATCTTTTCAAGCTATGCTTACAATGGCGGCCCTCTGCATTATCGCTCCATAATTGAGTATATGAATATAAAAACGACCCAAGTCCAATTTTTGGCCAAATTTAGTTTGACATGGGAAAGTGTAGCTTATGCATGGACTCATCTTGTGTCTAAATGATAAATCCTAATTACCCCTGGAAGTGCCTGAAATAAATAAGTTAAATCTTATATGAATGTAAACATGAAGGACTTGGGTCGTTCTTACATTCATATTATAGCGCCCTCTCTCGTCCTTCTCTCATCTCTATAGCAGAATATCATGTATATGAATCAAAGAACGACCCAAGTCCATCACACAAAATGGCCTCTCCACAATTAATGTAAATGTTAATTGTCATAATAATATATGTTCTAAATTGTATATACAATGTTGCCTTCCCATCACAGTTAAATAGAATATTATTGGACAAATAAAAAAAAAATATGAAGTTTTTTTTTTAAGTTTACTTGAAATGGTCATCCATGGACTTGGGTCGTTCTTATATTCATATTTACCTTTTATATCTTTGTTTACGCAAGTCAAACGGCTCTGTTTTGAATTTATTTCGTATATTTCCCACATGTTCATGATCATGTGCCTTATGTATATTGATTTGCTGATTGATTTGTTAGTTTGCAGAAAATAAAGTATCTATTAAACGAACAAACAAACTATTAAACAAAATGTAAAGGAGACAATGTAGATTGTGCTCTTGTTTCTCTAACAGTATGCATGTGTGCAAACAAATTCACATACGTGCAAGCAATCACAAATATATAAACTCCCATGTTAAAGCATATTATGGTAATAAATATTGTCATTAAAGTAACGAGAGATGATTGTTTACCTGAAAGGAAGATTCTTATTATTATTGCTTCTTTAGGGTCCGGCTTGGACATCTATGGTTGTTTGTGGATTTAAGTTATCCATGTTATCGTGTACTAATGACCAACAAATAGCTGTTGAGTCTTAATGGCCATTATCTCAACTGCGAGATAATCCAGTTGAGGGGTTAAACACGAGCTTGACGTATTGTCCAGAGTTTTCGGTGCAATGAGACATTAATGTTTTGTTAATATTATACCGTGTGATTGATGACATTTTGCAGATTTTCAATAAGAGCACATGTTTAAATAATGTGCTCCTTCGTTTGAGGTCCAATCTACTCGTAATGTATAAACCATCTTTTTATGTACATGGTCCTTCTTTCTTGCACAAGGTATAATTATGTGGATCACTTTTCAGTGACAAGGGAAAACGCTGGAAGCAAAATGCAGTCCATCAAGTTACTCATAGTCTGCCCGACAAATTTTCATTGGATGTATGCATTTTCTTTCTTTTAAGGGGGAGAGGGTGGTGTGGAACAGAAATTATGACAGGCAATTTGAATTGGTGCAGACGACACTGATGCAAGGAAACAGTGTGGTGAGTCAGCACACATTTTAGTAATGAGTCATTGCATGACTAGCAACGCCATCAGAAAGTGTTATATCAATGCATTTTACAACATGTCTTATTTACACACGTCCAACGTGGGACACTTGCAGCTGGTAACTAGTTCAACATGCTTGAAGTTAAAGGGAATTCGGGGACAACTTCTTAGGTCTTTTGTTGCGTCGTGGTGTCGCGGTGGTTTAGGAGAGCCTTACTCAAAAGTTGCTATAGATGGCGCGATTCCGTATCAAACAGTGAAGTTTTAACAAACTGGCGTTACACGTCAGTGTCCCTTTACCTAATACCGTAAACATGAACCATCAAAGTGTTACAATAAAAGACTCCAGATTTAATAACAACAATAATTGTGAATACAATGATAACAATAATAGCAATTAAATTAATAACTGGTAGGACCTTGTTTTTTATGCTGTGGTATAGCAATAGAAAGTCTCAGGATGAAAAGCTAGTAAGCGACTTGAAACAAGAGTACAATCATTCAAAGAATAAAAGGCAAAGTGCAAGCTGATAACTCGTACGCAATGCTTCAAAGCAAAAGGAATTTGTAAAATCAAAACAAAAAACAAAACAAAACAAAACAAAACAAAAAATAGCAGTTATTTTGCTTCGTTTCTGTTCATTAAAAAAAAAAGAAACAGCGGTGGCTGTGACCAGGCTTCTTCGAATATTGTTAAATATAGCGTGATTTTGATCTGGAAAAAAACAAACAAACAAACAAATAAGTCTCGGTTCGTGTTTTTTTTCCCTTTCTTTTTACCTAATACCGTTCAAGACAAACTATTAGAACCCTGTCTATAATTACATGATGTACATCGACAAAAAAAAAAATGATTTGTTTTGCTTATAAATTACACGTCTTTTAATGTGTCATCATTTTGTATAGTTTATTAATAGTTTTAACTTGCATAGTCACATAATGTCTTGAGATGAAATTGGTATTATATTAATCGACATGAGACACGATTTGTATCATTCATATGAACATGAAGCAGTATAATAGTAATGATACATCGTCTCCATTTCATCAAATCTGTTAGTTAGATTGTGAATGTAACGGCTATCACAACCATTATGGAAGATGATACTTATAGCTCTTAGAGCGCAAATGTCTTATGTTGTTAAAGGTTGTGTACAGTTCTGGTCGAGGTGAGGATTTAGCTTTTAACGTTTTGAGAGATATTCAGAAACCACTATATGAGATGTCAAAGAGCATGCAGTTCTAAGGGGTATCAAAAGTTTATTCGATGAAAATCGGTTTTGAAATGGCTGAGATATCCAAAAACAAGGTGAAACAAAGAGATCCGAATAAAGTTGTTGCATGTCGCCTTTTATTATTAGCACTTTTTGGGATATCTCAGCCATTTGAAAACCAATTTTCATCAAATAAACGTTGAATCCTTCTTAAGATTACATGTTCTTTCATATTTCATGAGACTTTTCATTATCTCACTTAGGAATGTTCAAAACATGAATCCCCACCTCAGCCAGTACTGTACAGTCCCTTTAAACCACAAGACAATACTATTGTGTGTAAAGAAAGATGATAAAGGAAACTGACAAACAGTTGGCGAGCAGGATTCAATTATTTTTTAATCGTTTACGATGGAATGTCATGGAATTCTTCATTATTTTGTTCAACATCCTAATGTGTAAAGTTACAAAAATGATCACATGTGAGAACACGATATAATCAATCTGCAAGCAAAAAAAAAAATTTGGTACGCAAATGAACGAACGTGACAAGAGTCATGATAAACTACAGCACGGGCAAAATGCCAAGAAACGCACGCACTCAAATTTGTAAACAGCGAGAATGATGTATTTACCTATTTAGGAACTTCTCCCCGTAATTCCTAAGTCCATGCTTTTGAATCTATAGAGTGCCTTGTCTCAAAAAAGTATTAACCAATGTCATGTCTGGCAGCGCTTCAAACTCGAAGCACCTCGATAAAAGGAGGAATACAACGTATGAGTTGGGCTGCTGGTATTATGTTCATACATTTCTGCTCAACATCTATTTTGTTCTTATCTATAATGTAAGAACCGTAGCTCTCAGGAACATGGCGTAAATATTCTCTCTCTATCAATATACTGGTCTTGCTCACGCACGTTTATTTCAGCACTGTGCAAAACGGGGAAATGACACGTTTTTGTGCTCCATTAATTTTCAATGTAATACACGGGCAGCGGGAGATATTATCTGATCTTTAATACTTTTCCACCATGCCGAGGCGTCAATACATGTCAAGATGTCGACATTTTCGTCCTATGGAACGATGATACATAATTCCTCATCTTTCATACAATTTTTGCTTGCCTGTCACTACATTTCCCTTAAAGACTTGATTAAAATGTATTGAATAATGTCGAAATACTAAAACGGGAAACTCCATGGACTGGTGCAGCATATTGTCAACCAATGTCCTTGGGGGAACAATGTACTCGTCATGCCATATGGAGGGTTATTGTAGTCAATAAAAAACATATTCCACTATTTCATGTTCGCAAATCGAAAGATTCCCACATAGCACTGCATTCAACGCCTGCCTATTGTCACGTACAGACAGAGACTCACAATAACAATCGTGGGTGGGGAGGACTTCGGCAAACCGACGCCAGTCGTGCAGGAATCTTTTGACACATAGATGTTTTTGAATCACCGGTAATAACTGAGAAGAGGTTGAAGTTTTCTTTTCTATAGACACCATACATACCCGCTAATGCACTGGAATTGTACATTGAAAGACTTCGAACATACCGTGTTCCGAGACATTAATCCTATTCATGTTCTAAAAATGGAATGTAAACCACCAAGCCCAATGACATGGCAGCAATGAACATATTCATGTATGATGAGGACAATGGAGAAAACTTGACAATTGGTACCATGCAGGTGTCCCTGATTGAAGTCTATAGGAGACATACAAACCCCAGAACGCAGTATTGTATGTGCTAATAAACTTGGAGATTGGAGTTCTCATGTCAAAGACAACCGCTATTTCCCCTGTAGGTGAATGCATTGCATCAAAGAAAACAGATACAGTCGAGATAGCCCATAATTATGTAATTATGTAATTATGTAATGCTTGAAATAGCGTTTAACTATTCGTGTTGTATTTGCCTAACTACATCGGATGTCTTGTGACCATCTAACAAAATACATTAAATGAAGTCACAGTTGTTGCGATTGGAAACTGGCACAACAACTGAATCGAATATCTCATTGTAGCAGTAGTCAAGTGCATGTGATTAAAGCACTTCATACGTGCATATAACCTGATTCATGTCTCATTTCGGTGCATGTCATGAGCTCGAAACCAAAGAGAGCCCATGATAATCATAGACATTAAGTGAACACGACCCAGGAGCTCAACATCGAGTGGAATGTCACGGTGAAAATAAATGCGCTCGCTAAATGAAACGGGGTCATCCAAAGAGCTCAATGCCCGCGAGCTTACAGCCGACTGGTGAATACCAGTCAAAACAGGCCGAAGAGCCTGTCACTTATTAAGTGAGACAGTCCTACATCGCAAGCCCTCTCTCTCTCTCAAAAAAAAAAAAGTTAACAAAAAGGGGGGAGGGGGGGAGAGCTTATCACTAAGCACAAGTAGTCAAGGCAAAGCATGAAGAGCACAACCTCGTCAGGATGAACAGCGCCAGCTACAAACCACTGATAAGTGCATATTTGCACACGTGGGTCTTCATTCAACATTAATTTTAATAACGGCGAGAGGAACAAATAGATCATAGAGGGTCAGCTTGGTTTCTAGCGGATGCGATGGGTTGAAGCAGATGTCAACATGCTTGTCGCTTATCTAATGCTTGAAAAATAAAGTATTTCAAAATGTTGTCCTCTGTGATCTATGTGGGGGCGTTGTGGCACAGTGAATAAGACTCGAAACTCCCAATCGGAAGACTCCCGCATGTTACTTACGTCCGTCGACAAGAATGTTGTATCCACCATGTCCCTCTCAACCCAGCTGTATAAATGGGGACCTGGCAACTCTAGAGTAATAATGATGATGATGATAATAATAATAATAATACTAATAATAACAATAATAATGATAATGATAATAATAATAATAATAATAATAATAGTAATAATGAGAATAACAATAATAATAATAATAATGATATTATGATAATAATGGCAAGACCCACTTGTAGAACAGTGGCAACACTGAAGAGGCTACCCTGGATAATAACACCTTATCGTTATCATTGATATCGATGTTCGTGTGTGTGTTTGTGTGTCTGTTTTGTAGATTACCTGTGTCAATATTCAAACGTCTTGGTTAATTTATTTGTTTATATATTTATCTATGTACTTATTTCTTATATCTATTAATCGTGTGGGGTTCTTTTCATCGTTCGCATTCATTATTTCTTTTTTTTTTTGTGGGGGTTAGAGAGCTTGATCCGCCCCTTCCCTCCCCGCTAGACATGGATGTTTTCAGAACAAATGAAGAGTTTTTTTTTGCAAAAACCGATAAGTCCATATGTGCCAATTGGAGATATTTGCGATTGAAGGTCAAAAAAAAATAAAGAGAATAATAAGAAAATTTTTGCTTCTTTAGATCGTAACTTCAAAAATTTACCTTTATATGTAGTGACCAATATATCATTTAAAAGGTATTATTTTGTACTTTATGACAGAGGCAGTACTTCAAAATCTTCAAAAATGGACTTACCGGTTTTTGCGAACAAACTCTTCAAATATTGATGGCGTAGACTCAGATTAGACAAGTGGTAAACAGTTTACAAGGGATCATGTCAAACGAGTTGTACATGGAGACGTGCACACCTGCCTAACATGATCCGGACGGGCAGGATGAGCGGCATACATCAGCGCAACAGATAACATGAGGGTCTAACAAGGTATTTGTAACAATCCGCGAAAAGAAAATGAATCCATGTTAACCGTAACCTTCCTTTGGAAACGTCTCCGTTTTATGTAGAAGCTTTATAAGCAAAATACACAAATCGACGATGCATCTTTAAAAGTACATCAAAAGTTTTCGTCAGTTGACAGCATTCCAAAGTTTAAGAGATGACTACAAATTGTTTCCTTTAAAAAAAAAATGCCCCCTCCCCCTATATATTTCTCAGCAGTTTTGTAGAATAACTTGTATATACAAGTTTAAACTAATGAAGGTATGGAGAAAAAAAGGTCATCTTCTAGCTAGAAAAAAAAAAAGTGCCTATAATCAAACCATGATGACATTATTGAAGATCCAAATTTAAAGCCGTTTAGTTTAGTCGTCATCGATTAAAGGGTCGCGGTCCATGAGGACTACAATGTGATGATAAGTAGAATACAAAATAATTCAATTCAATTCAATTCAATTCAATTCATTTATTTTCATTCTTCTTTTTTCTTTTTCAACAAAAACATAACACTAGATAGATCAGGTTTTACATCATAAACAAAGAACATTTGTCTTAATAAATGGTATCAATAAACATAGGAGCGCATACTGGCAAAAAAAAAAAAATAATACAAAGTCATACTTCAGTTGAAAAAAAAAAGGAAAAAAGAATACAGAGGTCCACTAAAAAGCAAAGCTTGTAGATTGTGAACCACTCATATAACCTATGAATTGTAAATAACAACAATCAAACTCCGCTAGAAATTATGAAACCGCCCAACCCACGATTTTTTTTTTCTTTTTTATGCCAGTATTGCAAAACTCTGTACAAAATTGGTACGTACTTGTCGCTGGTGAAGAGTTGGCGCTGTTTATATTGTCGAGCTGGTAGGCCTTAACTGCATACTGTCGAACTGGTGAGGTTTATTTACTTATACAGTGCCTAGCTCATGAGCTGTGTGACTATAGTGGGTGCCGAGTTCATGTGATGACCCCGTCTCACTTTAGGCTGCGCTTACATTTTCACTTTAAATGTGTAACCTAGACAAAAATAGAGCTACTGTACCCTATCATCAGTTGTTGTTGTTGTTATTGTTGTTGCTGCTGCTGCTGTGCTGAATTCTTTGGCAACGATAACTTCAAGCGATGAGGGTTATAAGAATATAATTTGCCAAAAAAGTGACTGTATTCTATGGTTATGTTTCCTCCGCTTTTGCTCACATTCTCTCTTTATTTTTTCTAAATCTTGTATCTACTTCTTCATCATTAAAAGGCATTATTCACTAATTGCACTTGAACTGAAACCCTGTCTTAGCGCTTTATATTACAAAATAGTGTTAAAATTTTACTTTGGGTTCGAAATAGCCCACGTAACAATTCTAATCAACATAATCAAGTTGTGTTAAATATGCGGAATGTGAACAATAAATATAGTTGTTGTTGTTTTTTCCAGAATAAACCGTATATGTCTATGGTTTATTGAAAATTCAATTACAGACATTTTCTTAAATTTTAGACTTTACTGCTAATCATTTCATATGGTATGCTGTTTTGTGATAGAACCTCCTACGTGTATGCATCAAATGTGTTAACTCGAGCATGATACATTTTTGAAAGTTTTACTTGTAGGTTTTTGTACTTCTGTTTTCCAAGTTTATTCTTATACATCTACATTTGTATTCAATCTCGTGCGCTACAGTGCATGTTCTTGAGTGAATAAGTAGGTAATATAACACAGTTTGGGTAATTTTAGAAAGGAATCCGACTTTTTTTTACCCCTTTTAATTTATTTTATATTTCAATTTGTATTGACGGATACCAATTTCCTATTATATGTTGAATTTCACAATACATTGATATTCAAGTTGATACATAACCTTTTAAGAAATATATCGCAGATTATAGAGGTTATTGAATCAAACAAAGAATAACAAAGAAGATATAGGTTTGACTTTTACAGAAGAAGAATAGACGTTACTCTAGATGACAAGTTGTCTAATTATTTCCTAAAGTTTGATTTACCTCTAACACATTCTTCGACGACGGGCTGTCATCTTTATCAAACGATGGCTAATCGGCAACTGATGATTTGTCGTCAACAGGCAATCATGTAGATGTGACATCCTGGTGATCCCCTCTCCCCCTCATCCCTTATGATGTTGTGGGGGAGGGGGTGGGGTCTCGTTATCTGGATTGCTTCTCTAATGCGACTACGTAGGCTTTCCCTCGCTGCTAACCGCGTGAACCAGGGCATAATGGACTGCTTGAAGGGGGAAAAAGAAGGAAAAAGGAAGGGGAAAAGAGGGGAAGAAGGGGGAAGGGAGGGGGAGAAAAAAAAACACGGATTTCTACAAAATATACTGAAAAATACTTGGTTTTCTGTATAATAAATCATTCGATTTTGGGACCTTTGACCTTTATAATAGTCAGGTCAACTTGATACTTACAAATACTGACTAGACTTGCACCCTAGAGTGAGAAAAAAATGGCAACATATTTCAGGATCCTACTTCAAAGCTTTTAAATCTTTAACTTATATCATTGCATCTTCCAGGCAAAAAACAAGTTTTTGTAGATAACAAATGAACATCTACACACACGTAACTCATGACAATTCAGACAAACACCAAGCCATGTATCGTCCTCGCCCACATTAATATTACACTCTGTCATTATTTTTTTTTTTTAAAGTGTATTAGTTCTAGAGTTTTACTTCTGACCTTTTACATTGTTCAATCTAACCAAGTACTTGACAGGCATATATCTTTAGCAGATGTACCCATGTTTGCGGATATAGCTCGAAGTTGGCCGCGTCCCCTCCAAGTCGATGAAACGAATTCCTTTTCCAGCATGGTCTGTTATGATTTGTTGTATATTTGCCTTGCTGATGCCCTCTGTGATCGCATTTATGATTGTCCAGTCAATTGGACAATAATATATTTTCCTTTTTTTTTTTTTTGGTGGCGGTTTTTTATGCTGGCATGAGTATAGATGAGTAAACAAGTGTAGATTAACCATGCGGTGAATATTAATATTTTTGGAAATCATTGTCTGTGATTTGGAAGCCCGCTTTACTGAAATGAATCTACAAATACTAATTGTTGTTGGTTTTGTTTTTTTCAGCCATTTTGATAATTTCAAGAGTCCCTATTGACCGATTCTGGGTTTTTGGTTATGGTTATGGTTAGGGTTAGGGTTGGGGTTAGGGTTAGGGTTAGGGTTTGATGGTTAGGGTTAGGATTAGGATTAAGGTTAGGTTTAGGGATAGGGTCCCCGATAGATTTTTAGTTTCCCCAATCTGTGCCGTCTAAAAAAAAAAAAACACGCGCCCGGGAGTGGGGGAGAGGAGGGGGGTCGGCTGGGACACCGCAAAATGAGCTCATGGCTGCGTCCAGTGCCACAAATTGTCTGCTGCCCTCAACGAACCCGAATCGGTCAATAGGATGCAGAAGTTGAGGCATCTACATCCAGATTTAGATCCCATGAGAATTCGTGGTAAAGTAACAGGAAAAACATGTTCGGACTACATATCAAGACGTCAAAAATTTCACGTTGTACAAAATTGAGTAACCACAAGACATTACTACTTTGTGTACTTATATAAGAAAGATGATAAAGGAAACTGACAAAAAGTTGGAGAGCAGGATCCAAATTTTGTTTTTTTTAATCGTTTACAATAGAATGTCATGGAATTCTTCATTATTTTGCTCAACATCCTATTATGTAAAGTTACAAAAATGATCGCATGTGAGAACGCGATGTAATTAATCTGCAGGCAAAAACATTTTTGGTAGGCAAATGAACGAACCTGACAAGAGTCATGATAAACTACAGCACGGGCAAAATGCCAAGAAACGCACGCACTCAAATTTGTAAACAGCGAGAATGATGCATTTACCTATTTAAGAATTTCTCACCCTAATTCCTGAGTCCATGCTTTTGAATCTATAGAGTGTCTTGTCTCAAAAAAAAAAGTATTAACCAATGTCATGTCTGGCAGCGCTTCGAACTTTATCTCGAAGCACCTCGATAAAAGGAGGTATACAACGTATGAGTTGGTATATTGTGCTGGTATTTTTTTCATACATTTCTGCTCAACATCTATTTTGAACTTATCTAGAATGTATGAACCGTATATAGCTCTCAGAAACATGGCGTAGATATTCTCTCTCTATCAATTTACTGGTCTTGCTCACGCACGTTTATTTCAGCACTGTGCAAAACGGGGGAATGACACGTTTTTGTGCTCCATTGATTTTCAATGTAATACACGGGCAGCGGGAGATATTATCTGATCTTTAATAGCTTTCCACCAAGCCGAGGCGTCAATACACGTCGCGATGCCGACATTTTCGTCCTATTGAACGATGATACATAATTCCTCATCTTTCATACAATTTGTGCTTGCCTGTCACTACAGTTCCCTTAAAGACTTGATTAAAATGTATTGAATTATGTGAGAATATAATGTCGCAATACTAAAACGGGAAACTCCATGGACTGGTGCAGATTATTGTCGACCAATGTCCTTGGGTGAACAATGTACCCATCATGCCTATGGAGGGTTATTGTAGTCACTAAAAAACACATTCCACTATTTCATGTTCGCAAATCGAAAGATTCCCACATAGCACTGCATTCAACGCCTGCCTATTGTCGCGTACAGACAAAGATTCACAAAAACATTCGTGGGTGGGGAGGACTTCGGCAAGGCGACGCCAGTCGTGCAGAAATCTATTGACACATAGATGTTTTTGAACCACCGGTAATGGTTGAAAAGAGGGTGAGGTTTTCTTTTTATAGACACCAGGCATACCTACCGGTATATCCAGTGGAGTTGTGAATTGAAAGACCTGGAACATACAGCGTTCCGAGACATTAATTCCATTCATGTTCTAAAAAAGGGGATATATCTAAGCCACCAAACCCATGGAAGCAATGAACGAATTCATGTTTGACGAGGACAATGGAGAAAGCTCGCCAATCGGTACCATGCAGGTGGCCCTGATTGAAGTCTATAGGAGACAGACAAACCCTAAACACGGAATTGTACAAGTATTGTTAAACTTGGATTTTGGAGTTGTTATGTCAAAGTCATACGGTATTTTCCCTAGAGACGAATAGATTCCATCAAAGAAGGCATATAGCTCAATTGATGTAATTATAAATCATATAATCTGAGATAGCGTTTTAATTATTTGTGCTTCATTCGCCCTGGATGTACATCAAATGTCATGTGACCATCTGACAAAAAAAAAAAAGATAAGGTATCGGCACAATTATTATTGTTACTGTTGGAAACTGGAACAACAAACACATTCAACCAACCTCATTCTCAGCGATAATCGGGGTAGTTCACTTGATATTTAAGGCAATTCGTACAAGGCATGCATGCAATATCATGCATGCAATCTGATGCATGTCTCATTTGGGTACACGTCTCGAACCCGACACCTAAGCGTCTTACAGCCATTTGAATAGTCATATAGCCCACGATATAGACACTGAGTGAATACGGCCCATAATGAACTCGACATCAAACAAAATCTTAAGGATAATAAATGTGCGTGCTAAAATGATACGGGTTCATGCAACAAGCTCAATACCGTGGGTTATACAGCCCATGAGCTTGGTAGACACCATTTAAACAGGCCCAGGAGCCAAACACTAAACCCGTTCCCTACGTGCACTTGGTAGCCGCATTGCCTGCGTTTCTAGTTAATGGGTATTTCAGAACAAGTTTGACACTAGGCAACAGGGCCGTCGAGTTTGACGCTAGGCAGCAAAGCCCAACCTCGACACTAACATATAATAGTTTATGTGCTCAATCTTAATAGGATGAACAGCGCCATCTATACGTCCCTCTAAAGAGTATAGAAGCTACGCTAAGAGGGCTTACTCCCGCGATTTCGCGTACTCAGTAGTACGCTCATGGGCGAAATACGGACGCCATTAGCTAATAGACCGATAGAGGGCGTATATTACGTGATTGTTAACTGTGCCGATATAGTAGTGATTTCTGATTCCCTTTCATTTTCCCCCTTTTTAGGGAGCATAGAGGGAAAGAGATGTACTAAGGATCTCGTTTTGTCGTACAGATTGAAGTATCATTCCTGTCTAACCATGAGATGCAATTGAAGAAATGTTATTTATTTTCCATTATGCAGTCCAAAAAAGTTTGAGCTAAAGTAGCCCGAGAGAGAAAGAGATAGACGGTGTTTGTCAGCTCAAACACAAATTTTAAGGACTACAGATTGGAAAGTAATGACATTTCTTCAATTTTTTTAATGTATCGACAGAAAATATATTTCTGCTGATATTTTGAGGCATGAAACACAATTTTACCACTGTGTGTCTCCTTAAAATGAAGAAAATGATAGGAAGGTATAGGTTTGCTCCATAGGCTCATGTGTTATGAAGCTCGCGGTATTATTACTACAATGGCCGCCGTTGGGCTCCATGCGGAGCTCCATGGCGTGCTACACCCGTTTGCGTGCGAAATCGCGAGAGTACGCCCTCTCAGCGTAGCTTCTATACTCTTTGCTCATAACTGCCGTGTGGGTATTAAGGACGTTTATTCAACATTCAATTTGACAATATCGGCGTGAGGAAGTAATGATTCACGGAGAGGCTGCTGCTTCAGCTTGGTTACTCCAGCTGATGCAATTAACCGCGTTTTTGCCCATGCCAGCATGCTTGCCTCTCTAATACGTGAAAAAAAAAAAATCTTTCATAAGTGTCTTTTGTGATTTGTGGATATGAATTTTTTTGCAGGTTTCAATATTATTCGTTAATGTCATATTTATATATTTATCTATTTATGCGCAGCTAGTCTCATCGGAAATTGTGATATTCATGAAAGAGGAATTCTACCATCTTTTTTCACTATCATTATTATTTGTTGTTGTTTTTTGACGGGGTACAGAGCTTGATCCGCCATTTTCCTTCACCAACGGGCATAATTTTTATTAAGAAAAATATGAAATGATGGTGCAGACCAGAAAAAAAAAAGAAAACGTACATCGCAAAACAAAGTTTGAAAGGGAGTGTCAAAAAAAAATAAAAAATCTAACAGGAAGCCAACGATGCGTTTTGAAATTACATCAAAATCTTTCATCGGTTGGCAGCGCTTCAGAGTTTCAGAGATGGATATGAGATGGATACAATTTGTTTGTCTGAAAACATGGTTCCTACATATTTCTTTACAGTGTTGTAGAATAACTTGCTTGTAAACTATTTAACTAATGAAGGGATAGAGTAACTAGAGGGGTGGGGGGGGGGGGGGGGGGGGTTAACTAGCTAGGAAAAATGACCAGCTTAGAGGGATGGAACAATATTGGTGGATACATAGTACAGAGTATACCATTTTTAAAGGGAATTCAAAATCTATTCGTTGAAAAACGGGTGAATGAAATATCCAAAAACAAATTAAACAAATCGATCGCAATAAAAGGTGGGTCCCACACTTTATCAGAATCGGACTGTTTTGGATATCTTAGCCAACTTCAAACAAATTTTCATCAAATAAATGGATTCCACGTGGAATTGCATGCTTTTCATATTTCACAAGAGGTTTCTCACTATCTAACCAAAAATGTTACAAACCTGACTTTAGGTCTCAACCAAAGCTATACTATCTCTTTAATTACCACGATGACATTATCGAAAATCCAAACTTTAAGCCGTTGTACTATATCTATTCGTCAACATTAGGGGTGGGGTCCATGAAGAGCAATTTGTTATTTGCAAATAAAATTAGCACGATGTGATTTTAATAAATCCTGCCACGTTGGAACACATCAGAGGGGTGTGAGTGACATCGATAATCATTCAAAAGTTTCAAATTTCCGAAGTGTTGGTGTCGAAAGGCCGTCATTGCTATATGAAACGTATGCAACCGCAAAAACAACAGAAACAGAAAAAAAAAGAAAGTCTCAGCGGTGGAAAAGAAATTATCAATGTTATCTATCAATATATCTTATATATCAATGGCGGCACATTGATTCAAACAGGTTTTTCTCGTATTCAAATATTCAGTCAGTTAATGAACCAGGTCACTCCACTTACGCGGCATCAAGGTTATTAGCAGGAAAACGCAGATGGCGCTACATTGATTTGAATGAACCGATTGCCCTATCGAGCTCGAAGGAAGAGTGGTTCTGATTCTAACTTGTTGGCGCCAATGATGAAAATTATAGTTCATTGAGTAACACTTATTTTCGCGTGCCAATGGAATTATTATTTTTTTTTTTTTGGAATCAAAGCATTTTTGTTAGATATTATCCATCTTTGAGATTAATATCATCTGTGAAGTGATCGCATAATACGTATTTGTATGCATATGGATGTTAATGTTTGTGTCTTTGTGTGCCTGTGTACGTCAATGCGGTGGAATAATAATATACAAGACACACTATACGAAAGTCATGCCTTTGCACTCCTCGTTCTCCTGTTTAATATACATAGCTCCATGGTGATATTTTCTTACTTTCACTCTACTGTTTGCTGATTTGATGAGGGCGCTCTTTAAATCTATTCCTGTTCGAATACATTCTGAAAAAGTGAAAGAGTGAACGAACGATTGTGATTTGAGTCAATGCTACTGTTTTCTCAGTTTTTCCCTCCAGTTATCTGATGGAACATTTGTTTTCATTCCTTTTTTGTTTATTTGCAGCATCTTTGTCGTACCTCAACATCAATATCTTTGCCAATAGCGTTAATACGGCGGGCAAGATCACTGGATAAACAGATATACAAACAAAACCTGATTACTTGTCCTCTAATAGAACAGACTGATGCATGCAAGGCTGATAAGTATAAAAATGGCGTAAGATATATATATATATATATATATATATATATATATATATATATATATAGTATGCGTAGAGTTCCTTTGCGAAAGATGCTAAGTCAACTTTTAATGGTAAGGAGAGTTAAAAAAAAAAAATTCTAGTAACTATTAAAATGTAATTAGTCTCAAACAAAGACCTCCGATGGTGGTGACCGACACTCAATGCAATACTGCAAATCGCCGTAGTGGTATTATTTACGTATATATTTTTTTTTGAATGTTTGTTTGTTTGTTCCTTTGTTTCTTTTTTTATATCATAGAACTTGGTTCTCTCCCGTTATGTTATTATTTATCATCAAAATATATATTTTTCTAATTAAATTGAGTCCTTGATGAAAAGTTCTACGAACAAACCAAATACCTGATTGTATGTGTAACACCGTACCGTTCCCTGAATGCTTACTGTGCAATGATGGTCAAAGTCACACCCTACACGCTGCAGATATGCGCTGCGGCTAGATATCGGGACAGCAATTACAGAGAAATAAGGGAGCAAAATCGCGGATATGGGTGCTAACTACACGATTTAGTACAAGGGTGCAATTTTGCCTCTTGTCAGGTACATTTAACATTTAAGCCTGGCTATGTATAGGGTGCAATATCGTAGCCTTAACAAGTCGCAAACATAAACTTCCTAAGCGTAATAACGTGTACTGTGTGCTTACTTTGCGATCCCGGAGACAAACTATACCCTGCATATTAATTCGTTCTGGTGACGGCAACACATGCACACACGCGCAAGCACACACAAGCACACACACACACACACACACACACACACACCTTTTTTTAAATATAATTCTGTATTCGAATTTTGTTCAATGCCACAAAATACACAATCATAGAAAAAACATATACAAAACTGTACAAAGATATGTCAAACCTTATAGATTATGCATCATGACTACAGTTGATAAAAAACGAAATCCATATTTTTAACACACATACATTCTCACAAACTGCCCAAAACTGGGGACACAATATTTTGCTCAAGACAAAATGGGCACAATCCACCAATTGTTTCTGAAAAAAAAAAAAAAACTTTTTCTTTCTTCATTGAGATAAACTGACCAATTGAAACTTCCAAAACCATTAAAAGTAAAAGCTAATTTCAGGTTACCTCATACAATAAAAAAAAAAAAATCACCATGCTCCTTGCAGTGTATAGCCGCAGACACAACAATCTAATACGTGTGAAAATGTCCTCATTTCACCTCCTAAACAGTCTGAAGTTACTTTTTGCACAAGCGCGTGTTTCAAGCGTGCAAAAACAGGCAGGTAACCACATAACTCCAAAGCGCCCTAGGACCCCAAAGGGGGCACCCCCTCATTTGCCTTAGACACTCTGAGCAAACGGGCATACGGCCAACGCGAAATGCATTCCCGGCCACCCAGAGCAGAAAAGAAGAGAACTACCACACTATCCCCAATCGAAGGCGTTTGCGAGAACACAAACACACATAATATATAAAATCAACATTTACTCACTCTTTATGTTTACTCAATGGTTTTAGTTTGAATCCGCTCTTTTTTTTTTTTAAGAATTCATCATTGTCTGCTCAGAGGATTCGGAGCTATGGCCAATAATGACTTAATTCACAGTACAATATACAATATATACATATGATGCAGAGGGCCGCCGTTATAAGCCGTGCTTGAACAGACGGACAGCCAGAGTTAAATTACCATTTTTTATTGTAGTACTTGAACACTAATACAGATGGGCCATGTTAAAGTGCGTGTAAATCCAGTTTTATACAATTACTTAGTAAACAGGAGTGGTGCCTGTGAGTGCGTGTGCAGGTGATGAAGCGCGAAAGTGTTGATGGTCAGCACTTCTAAGAAAATGATTGGATATGTTATAATATGGGCGAAGGGTCAAGCAGCAGAGTAAAAGAGAAGGAAAAGGGGGTGGACCAAATATTGCCTTGTTGTTGAGTATAAGAGGTACATGTTTAATGATTACTGTACCGTATGATATTGTGCCAAGAAATATTTCTTTGTATTTGCCTTAAAGGAATAGAGAGATGTGCACTGTTTTATGTGGAGAGGGAGTGAATTCCAAATATCAGGCCCGTTATGCCGAATTGATTTTTGAGCTAATAGGAGTTTAGGGTTATTCAAAATATAAATAAATAAATGTAATAAATAAATATAAATGAATATAATAAATGAAATAAATATAATAAATGAAAACCAGACAACAGCAAATTCATCTTCCTACGGGCTTCGGTCAATTTACTATAACAACAATACCGATCAGGCAAATATTATTATAAAGCAATTTGTGCAATTTGCAGATTTTTTTTTTTTTTTTTTTTTTTTTTTGGGGGGGGGGGCTTCTGTTATGGAAACCAACAGTTGTCATTAATGCAACATTAGCGTAAAGTACATCATTCAGATAATAGGGCCAGGATAGGACTTCAACAAAAACAACAACAACAGCAGCAGCAGCAGAAGCAACAACAACAACTTCAACGACGACGAAGACGACGACGACCCTTTCAGCCCTTTCAGCCCTCCTCCCCTCTTGACATTCTGGAATTTACAAAGCGTCGGTATAGGTACCTACCCCCTCCCCCCTTATTTCATTTTGTAATCGACGATTCTTCAGAATCACGGATATCATTTGATGGTTGGGGTTCAACAAAATCCTTGGAATATCGAGCCTTCGGTATTCCCAAACAAAGTGTTAGGATTAACGAACATTATTTCATCGTAGAATTAACGAATGTCTATAGGTGTAGGGACTTTGTATGTTTCGGAATTACGAACCTTCGGGGTAGCAAACCATACTTCAATTTCGCATCAACGAATTTTTTGAAAAACGAACATTACCAAAAAAGATACCCTAACCCTGCAAATTATGTATTGTTCTAATTTCTCCAAAAAGCTAACGTGTGCTGTGTTCTGCGGGTTTTTTTTTTTTCCTTTGGTCAATGTCTTTGTTTTGTTTTTGTTTTTTTTCTGTTTTTTATCATCACAATACTTCAGTAAAAGCTTCCGATGGTTCCACTGCCGTGTTTGCAACAATTCGGGGTGTCCCCCCTTCCCCTCTCAAAAAAAGAAGAAAAAGAATACATTTTACAATGATTTGGATTATCTCTGTAAAAGGAATATCGCAACCTTCAAGAAGATGTATAGGTTCTTTTGCATGATATTGGAACTTAGAGTGGAATAAACCAACTGTGACATTTTATTTCATTTATGCTACAGATTTATAACGTGAGCCGCATGTTATTTCATTTAACTGTATTCCATTATCTCCATTTTAGAGCATCATTAGATTTACAAAGTACAATCAAGTCTGTATGAGATATGTTTATGATAATATCTTGAGAAGCACGAAAATAGGCACACATAGGCACACTATATCCACAAATAGTATAATTGAAATACATGAAATAGAATATAAACGTTTTTAAGTGCGTTAGAAAAATATGCAATATAACGCAATACAATACAATGCAATACAATACATTACATTACATTACATTACATTACATTACATTACATCACATTACATTACAAAACATAAAACGATTCATAAAACGCATTTATTTCATATTAGCAGACAAAGAGCAGAAAAGGAGAAAAACTCTATATCGGGCTGTTAACTAAGGTGTAAGTTAATTGCATCAATGGTACTTCGTTAACAGTTTATTTTTTTGTTTGTTTTACGGTTGTAATATGTATTTTTCACAATACATATCACTACTACAACAATTTAAAGAGGGTCCATAATGCGAAGAGAAAGATCGTGCACCTAGTAACGGCGAGCAAGCTGCTTGAACACAATCAGTACTTTAGTTGAGAGGCCAAACAAGCCCAACAAGCTCTTGTCAATATATACGTATGCATATATATATATATATATATATATATATATATATATATATTTAACCATATTCGAGCACTATAGAATGTAGAAGAACAATCAACACTAACATAAACCATAAAAACGAAACGTTAAAACACAATCCATGCTATCGGGTCGCTTCCTGCTGCCACTATGTAAAATGTTCTACCTATATGCAGACGTCCTCGCGACCAGCAGTTTCTAATATTTCCGTCATATCCAATTTCTATCAAGTCGAACAATCACGTATCTAACGATGTATATGTATGCATATACATAAACAATGATAATTCCAGGAGATAAATTTTCACTTCGTTATCACCTTGTTCGTTATGACGAGAGTGCACTCTATACATAATGTGTGGATTCTTTATTTTTGTTCCAAATGATCATGTCACTCAATATGCCCTGTCAAGGCTACAACGTCTTCATCAATCTGAGTCTCTTTGCTCATCTGAGTAAAGCCATCGGCGCCTTTTCTGTTTGAGACGGCATCTCTCCTCCACGATGCTCTTTTGCCTGTTTGCAAACAAGTGTTTAAAGAATTAATGTAAACCAAGATTACGCTTGCATCTTGATGCTATGTATATGGTATGTTATCGTAATACCATTTCACCAGTTGTGTTATTTTTCATGACCATTTCTGAATAATACCTCCTTGATCATCTGAATAAAGCACTAACCGAAAGAGTCATGTTTATGTGAATAACCAACGCCTAACCAGAATATATACTTCCACATAAAAGGATTTGTTAAACTATCAAAGCTATCGAAGCAGATACTGTGATTATGACTCATCATGTTATTTCAAAGTTCAATGATGACACATGCGCCTTCGGCGAAGATCAAAAAGTTAATTCGAAGACAATGTACAGTGTTTTGGGATTGTATTCTATTTTTTTTTTTTCGTTTTTTTTTTTTTTTTTTGCTTTGTTTCTTGTCGTTAACATATGTCCTTGCTACTTTCTTAATTAAGTGTATGCTCTGTTTGGCTCCTAAAATCTTAAATTCCAAAAGAAAATGATAATAATAATAATAATAATAATAACAATAACAACATAGCTGCCATGAATGTCAATTTTCCCAATCTTTGAACGAAATGAACTACTTCATACAGCTTTCAGTGATATGTTTTTTTTTTCATCAAAATTACAGCTCATTTAATCCACGGATATTTTCCCCCTTAGTTTACCTCATATGAGACGCGAAAATATGATAAATAGATAAAATGATAGATAAGTGCACTAATGAAAATCATTATTCGTGCATGACAAAATGGTGATGACAAATATGCACTTCCGAGATTTAAAGCGGTTTCTTGGGTAAACGAGATGTTGCGAGTGTTTTATCAGTCTTTTATCAAATTTCCATTTGATTACTTACTTTATTTTTTCTCGATTCCATTTCATTTTTCTATAATGTCATTGATGAAAAAAAAAACAATCTGGAAAATAAAATATATTAAAGTTCTATATCTACAAACAACGGGAATAAAAAAAAATGGTACAACTGTTATGTACTGTCTCATACATAATTCCATTCTTGCAGGTGTACCTTAAAGGGGTCGTACAGTTTTGGTTGGGACCTACTTTCAGGTTTCTAACATTTTTTGGTGAAATAATGAGAAACCTCTTATGAAATATGAAAAAGCATGTAATTCTATGAGGAATTCAACGTTTATGTGATGAAAATTGGTTTTGGCATGGCTGAGATATCCAAAACAGAGCATTTCTAATAAAGTGTGGGACCCACACTTTATTACGATCGCTTTGTTTTACTTTGTTTTTTGGACGTTTCAGTCATTCCAAACCCGATTTTCATCAAATAAACTTTGAATTCCTCTTAAAATGGTATGCTCTGTACTATATCATAAGTGTTTTCTTAGTATCCCGCGAAAAAGTTGAAAGCCCAATTCTCATCTCCACCAATACTGTACCATCCCTTTAATTATATCAACTTGTTTTTTTTTTTTTATATGGAACCTTGCACTTAGGGTTACATATTTCATAACTGTTGTTTTCTTTCTAAGATTCGGTCTATTTTCACGACAGAAATTTGAACACTGAATTGATTTGTTTTATATTCGTATTCACCAAAGTGATTATATTGATAGTAAAAAAAAAAACAATATATGAACAAATGGCTGAATGAATGAACGCTCACCTCGACATAACATAAAAAGTAGATAACATATCAGGATCCAAGAAACCACTAAGGCTGCAACTAATCCTCCCAAGACAGCTGTCGACACACCTGCGCAGAAGAAATCGAGTTTGCCGTGTGAAATCTATACGAATATGATGTTCACACATTTATAGACTCTTCATGATAAGTTTATATTACATAAAGCTGTTAGAGGGTGTTCCTAAATAACATGAATACGTTTATCATATTTCACACACTGCCTAAAGCTGCTGGACATAGTCTATAACGAACGATGACGGTGTCAAATCCTTTGTGATGACTTTTGTAACGATAATGGGGATGGTCTTTTTTACCCTTGGAAACCTTTTCAGTTTCGACACTGTTCTACCAGATGGCCCTGCCATTATCATTACCCAAGCATTGCTAGGTACCCATTTATACACCTGGGTCGAGAGGGACATTGTGGGTAAAATATCTTGCTCAAGAACGCAAGCACTGGGCTTGATTCGAACTTCGGTCCTTAGACTGAAAGTAGGGAGTCTTATCCACTATGCCACAGTGCCACCACTTTGACAATGGAATAGTGGATAACTGTTTTCTGAAATTACAAACAGTGCCCAAATGTCTCAAAATCCATTGAAATCAGAGGGGAGAACTTTCATTTGGTCTGAAAAAAAATATCCAACAAATTTGATTAAATTCATTTTTGTTTTCATATTTTCCGAATGACTGTCCATTTCTTCTTCATTTTTTTTTTCCATTGTTGGCTTTCACAAATGAGGCAAATAAAAGTGGGTATGAAAATAACACATAATTTCCAGACTAGGGAATAGTAAACAGTATATTGATAGTGTGAAATAATCATAGAAGGTGTGTACACCGAACTTTGACACTAAAGTGACAAAAACATAACACAGTATTGGGTATAGCAGACGATTAATCTTTCATGTTTTGGACGACTAGTATCCATTTCCTGATCCCCTTATGTCCAATGGAGCAAGGGGTGTAATGTATCAAAACACTGCTATAAGATTACGAATAGGTCCTGAACGTGAAGGTGTGTGAACTAGGACAAAGAGCACATTATTGTTTTTTGTCCTTCTGCTTGAAAAGAAGATTTGACAGCTCTTGTTATTTTTTAAACTTACAATGACCATTCTCTGGAGAATTTGTCTGTGCAGTAGGTCCAGTGGAAACAATATTTGTTGTAGCTTTGCTCTCCGTGGAAAAGTCTGGTCAGTACAACAACAACAACAACAAAAAGAAAAATATTGGCGAATAAAGATATGAAAGAATTCGTGACATCAGATGTGTGAGTAAACAAAAATACATATATACATACATACATACATACATACATACAATTTCTATATGTAAATGACACTGACCATTCAGACAATAGCACACGATTCATTTCGTTCATTACTGGTGAATATGGACCATAATATGGATGAAATACTAATGCCAAGTTTAACCCTGATCACTATCAATATACATGCATTTCACTCACTTTCAATGTTTTAAATTACGTGTACGATTTCTCAACCAGGCGTGTAATTGCTCATGCACACATCGCGGGAAATATATGAAAGAGCAAAGGTTAAATACTTAAATATTAGTGTATGTGAGTGTTTGTGTGTCTGTGTGTGTGTATGTGTGTGTGTGTGTGCTTGTCTTTGCGTGTGTTTTACCGTGTTTTACGTGGTCTTTTGTAGAATGAATGAAAATCTGAAGATGTAACGTTTAATAGAAATGAAGAGGTCAAGAAGGCGAAAATTCATGTTTCATTCTGGCTTAAATTGACTAAATGTGTAACATGCTACAACAGCATCGCAGTGCGATTAAAACACAAGACGACATTAGTATAACATGTAACATCATCTGGATATACTTTGGAAAGGTAAGAGTTTATTGTAAAAAGAAATCACTAACTTTGTGCGATTCGTCAGTCGCATTAGTATATATTTTGATATTGATAATATCAAATTTCAGTCTCATGTTCGTTTGTTGTGTTTTGATTCAATGTATACCATCAAAAGAATTACCAACACTTTAAAGAATGAATATACCGTGACTTCCAAACAGGCAGCGATATGATGTTGGGTAATTATATGAATACAAAGGAACACAAGGTTTGTTCTTTAGCAATGTGTACTGACTATTATATACAATTTTGAAACCTCACAGTCCTTAAAAGAAAAAAAAAAGAAACTTACAGTGAAATGATGTTGGATTCTCAGCCCCTTGAGTAGTTTGAGTCGGCGGAATTGTCGTTGTCACTGTTTCTTCCGTGGAAATGAATGGAGATAGCGAGGTTCCCTCTGAAGTTTCTAGTTTTGTCGCATTTTGAATAGAGGTTAGCGGGGAAAACAAACAAAAAGTAAACATAGAACACATCACAAAGTAGCATTCATACGCAGAGACATGTAAACGCACTTGACTAAATTTAATCATAATGTCGGCTTAAAGATTTGTGCAGATCAGTATTTACAAGATAGTACAGCTGGCATAAAATGCATCGAGTAAAATTCACACTTACATAGTTATGTTATCTGTAGAAAGTTCTTGTCTTGTGGTAAAATTTGTCAAGAAACACTTTTTTCATAATCTAATATCAGGAGTCGGTCTTACACCCACTAGAGCCATTATGTTTAAAGGGATGGTACAGTATTGGTGGAGCTGATGATTTGACGTTTAACTTTTTTCGAGATACCAAGAAACCACTTATGAATTGGTACTGAGCATGCCATTCTAAGAGGAATTTAAAGTTAATTTGATGAAAATCGGTTATGGAATGGCTGAGACATCCAAAAAAAAAAAAGTAAAACAAAGAGATAGTAATAAAATGTGGGTCCCACATTTTATTAGTATTGCTCTGTTTTTGGTATCTCAGCCATTTCATAACCAATTCCTCTCGGAATTACATGCTCTTTCATATTTCATAGGAGTTTTCCATTATGTCACACAAAAAAATGTCAAAAACCTGAAGTTAGGTCTCAACCAAAACTAAACGAGCCCTTTAACATGTTGCAGTAAAACATTTAGTAAGTCTGACGGTCTTATGCTAAAGTCGAAAGTAAAGGCCGTGTCACACCATTCCGGGCAAGCTACGCGGGCTTGTGGCGAGGAGGTAGTTTCCAGCATGTAGAAGATTTTCAGCGGGCGAACAAGAATGTTTGCAATTTTCATTCATGCCTTGTCATACCGTACGGGGGAACTTCTGCGGCTTGACTTGCGGGGAAACAAATTTACTCCCCAGAGCTCTCCGCAGTTGGTCCGCACCTGACAGCTGTATCTAGCGCTTAGTTGCCCGGAGGTGCTCACGCAAGTCCGATTTAACCGCAGCCAAGTTTTGAACATGACCAAAACTTTTTCCGGGTGAGTCGCGGGAATGCCCGTAGAGGTCCACGCAGAACGCCAGCAGGAGTCTCTTAGCGGCAGTACTTCCCAGGCAGTTCCCACGCAGGTACTTCGCAGTCCCGTATGCAGCCAAGATAATTAAATTCTGTGAGATTTCAGCCATTCCATTAGAGGAATTCCTTCACTGAGTTGTCAGCCCCCACGCCACTGGTACAAAGGTCACACAGTATACTCGCAAGTATAACGCGTCCAGCAAGTAAGACACATGCGCTGACTCGCACAAATCATTTTCCGCCCTCAGGAATGTCCGGTATGCTAGAAAATCCCTACACGTAACAAGCCCGAGTAGCTTGCCCGGAAAGGTGTGACAGGGCCTAAACACGGTTGCGGGTAAAAAAAAAAATATGCGCGCGCACCTCCGGGCGACTACTTTTGAGATACATGCTAGGTACTGTCATGTGCAGATCATCTACGGGGACCTCCGGGTAGTCAAAATTGTTCTTTGCAAGTCGCACGCAAGGCTGGTGTGACACGGCCTTTAGCTATTGCGATCACTCATCGTCCGGCGTGCGACGTGTGTAAACTTACTTTACATTTCCATCTTCTTCTTGAAAACTCCATGACGGATTTTCACCAAACTAGGCAGGTAGCATCCATATGGGAATGATGAATATGGTCTCAAATTGTTTAAATGGGGCGCCGAAAGCCCCACCCCACCCCCCCCCCCAAAAAAAAAAAAATAGAAATGTCGCTACGGCGACTGGTGTATGCCTCCGCCATAATGCATGGTTCTCCTAACAGGTCTATAGTACAATGTCTTGACAATGTGTGATGACAGTTTCACACAAATGGCAAAATATTAAAATGACAGGTTTGCCACAAATGTGCTGAATGTTCACTTTCCTAGAACTAGGTTCAACTGGATGAATGATTAAAACGTCAGAGTGCAGGTATTTGGGGGAACTGATGATTTTTACTTGACTTTTGACCCTTTTATAAGTTTATGCTTTGAGTAATTTTCAAGGTATTGAGAAAAGGTATAATTTCAGTATCAAATGGTAAAATAGCATTATCTAAACCTGGCCTTTGACCTTTGACCTCACAGTTCCAAAGAGAAACACTGTTAGGTAGAACATGCATAAATATGTAAGTTTCATGATAATACCTTGAGTTACTTTTGAGATAATTGAGGAAGAAGTGCAATTTAGCACTTTCACTTGACCTTTGACCTTTAGACCTTTGACCTTTTGGCAAGAAACTTCCCAAAGAATATATATTGGGTTATACATGCATATATCAAGTTTTAAAAAATCCTTCAGGCATTGCATAGATATAAGGAAAGTAGTGATATTTTGAGGAGTGGACCTTGACCTATGACCCATGACCCCCAGCTTCCCTAGATAATCACTGCCTATCCGTACATGCATACTAAGTTACATGAAGATACCTTGAACCATTTGCGAGATATGGAGAAAAACATGAAATTTCAACCTTTTTTTCACAAAATAACCTGTGACCTTTGACCTTTGACCCCATGACCCTAAAATCCAAGCAAAGTATCATCCCCCCCAGGATATACCCTCATACCAAGTTTGATGCAAAACCACCTCACGGTTCTTGAGATATCGACAAAAACAAAACGGGACGGACGTACGGACGGACGTACGGACGGACGGACGACCCGAAAACATAATGCCTTCGGCCACTTCGTTGGCGGAGGCATTAAAAAAAAAGATTAAGGACTCTGTAAAAATCTTCTTAGCTAGAACCAGAAGTTATTGAGCTGGATTAATACTATATCATATGAGTTTACATTGATGACTATAGTTTCAAGTTTGTTAATGGAAGATCACGCGGTGCCCAGTCCCCCCCCCCCCCCAACACACACACACACACACACACACACACACACACACACACACACACACACAGACCATCTCGGATTGCTCTGCCAACAAGGCAGTCCCCGAACGACACCGGAAGTTTTTGACCTCAAAAGAAAAGTTGCCGTGATGCCCTCCCGGATGTGCAAGCGGCAAAATACATCCTGCCTTTGTTTTTGTTTTGTTTTGTTTTTTCTGAGAGGGAACATTAGATATCATGTATTACATATATACATATATATATATATATATATATATATATATATATATATATATAATCATTTAGACAAAGAAGACAGTAGATGTCACACGATGCCAGCGTTGGTAGAAGCTTGACCTCAGGTCTTCGTAAGACGCGTGTTTCTTGGGTTGTTGAGACAGCCACAAGTCCACATATATATATATATATATGTTTGGGTTTACTTACCTTTCTGTGATATATTTCATCGAAAGGAAAGTAAACCCAACCAGAAAACAGCCTGCATCAACCTTTGAAGGTTGAAAATCAGCTTTGAAAAAAAAAATGCAGAAAAGCAGCAACAACATACAAGAAAATGTATTCCTGTGCCAGATTGTTATTTCAACACTCCTTTATTTGCATAACTTTTAATATAGAAATGTCATGCAAAGATCATCACATGCCCATCTGCTTTTTTTTTTTTTGGATAAACTAATCTCACACTATATTACATCATGAAATACAATATTTGTTTCTTAAATTTTTATAAACATCGAATTTATTCATAAGCCGGATGACAGCAAGACTTATTTTTCGTTTTTGCTTAGTTTTTTTTTCTTTCAAATTATATTCATTTCAAATTTAGAAATATAGACTGAAAAGGGCGCAAAAGGAAAAGGTAAGTATCAAAATGTTACCTGTCTAAGGTCATTTCTATTGTTTCAATTAGTTTTATTGTCAACGCTACGATAGATATTTCTATTCAATCACTTTAAAGCTTAGAGTTAGTTCTTTCAGAATCTACACTTTACAAAATATTCAAGTCTGGGGCCGTTTTGGTTGATTTGTAATGTAGGGTCATATTGGATGTATCTTCTTCATTTTTTTCTTATGAATTTTTCTTGTAAACCACTGTGACACAGCAGCTGGTGTGCAATGCGTAGCGTATCTTACAGTGGGGAAAGAGTAATGGTAGGCTAATAATACGAACAATGTTTATAATAATAACAATGATACAGACATTTTTGCGATATAGGACAATGACAGCACCGTCATATTGCGTAAATGAGGATGGTCGTGCTTTTTCTACCGTTATATCAACAATAACAACGCCAACAACAAAACCAATATCGCAATGAAAAGTCAACAAAATCAATAACAAATCACAAACAGCATGGTCTCATACCTTTTGCATCTGAAGCGATTGTTGTGTTCCAGTAGACATTGAAGATTCTATCTTGAACCTTCGCAATATAGCAGGCGTATACTCCAAAATCCGCAGAACTGACATTCTTTATAATAAGGGAAAAGTCATCTGCAATGTCGAACGAGCCGTCCCAATATCCCTGACCAGATTTTTGACCAGGAAAAAAGTGTTGATCGAGCATTACCACGTATCCGGTGAGTCTGTCACTAGCTTTCAACCAAAGCACGATTGCTGAGTCTTGGTTTGCCCTGCATGGAAGTAATCCTTGTTCTCCTTCTACTAGTTGTACGGACGCATCAGTGAAATCGTACTCACTTGAACCCTCAACAGCAATACCTGTGACATAAAACAGAGTCTTCGATTACAATAATCGACACTCCTTGATAATAGGGTGACTTATATTTGCATTTAGATTCAGACAGGGGAGAATTTAAAATATCAGATATGGCACGACAAGATCGTGCTTGAGGTAACTTGTTATTCGCCGTCCAGTGTGTTAATAAATCTGAGCCTTGTGTGCGATATCTTCACTTCTTCTAACTCTCTTAGACAGAACTCGCACCACTTCCATCTTGTTTCTTATTGCTGGCCACGAATGTCATCGTCTTAGATATGAGTGCTATGATATGTCGCGAGGTTGCTGCTATCAGTCGATGATTAATTGCCATTTTTTTTTTTCAGATAGATGCTAGATTCCCCCCCCCCCCCAACACCACCACCACTACTACCACATGCTGCATGCTGAGAGGTTTACCCCCGTCACACTAGAGGCAGAATGAGCCGGAATGCCGTTGGAATGAAAATTCTTCCTGCCTATCTGCATATTCGGAGTGCATTCTAAAAATTCTGACGACTTTCTGAGTGCGTTCCAAGCATTCGGGCTCATTCTTGTGACCAGCCCGAATGTTTTAAGCATGCTCAAAACATTCGAGGAGCATTCGAAGTGGAGAAATATCGATTTTTTATTTGAAGGGTGTTGTTACTGGACTCTGATTGCATTCTAAATAATCCTACGGCATTCTAAATATTCTGACGGCATTCTAACAGCATTTGAAACAATCTGATCTCATTTGAGGGAGAATCGGAACGGTGCTGCACCTCAAATTCTGTCAGAACATTTCAAATGCTCATACAATTACTCCCAATTAAATACTGGTGAGTGAAAACATTAGAGTAAAGATTACGATTAGGGTTAGGGTTAGAGTTTGGGTTAGGGTTTAACTATATTGTCACAAATGTACACACAAGTAGTTATATGTACATGTATCAAGGTTGTATGCATGGTTGTTTTAATGTGCACATTGTATGTACACAGGGTGACCAGAATAATGGATAACATTCTAAATGATATTAGATATAGTACATACAGGCTGACCAGATCAGTGGAGAATTTTCTACATGGTATACAATGTAGCTACAGTCTATGTATGCATGTGACAGGAAATACATTATAGCTCACTCAATTTAGAATGATGTAACCCATTCCAGAAAATTCTAGGAAGTGCTGGCTGAGTGAGGCACTGCCCTTGTAGCCCAATGTGATTGGTAGTTAATTTTGGCAATGATTTTATGCACATATTAGGAAGTGAGTCATCCAGGATTCCTGGAATTTGGACTTGCTAGTATGTTCAGGTATGTAGCCCCAGGTTGGAGAAAATTACAGAATGTACTAGAAAGGGTGAATAGATAGTATATAAGCAGGAGAAATTCTGAGGTAGGCAGAGTACCCAACACCTCTGCTCTGAGAGTTACGTCACTTCTGGCTCTGAAGCGACTTGTTATAGTCAGTCCTGTGTTACCTGCTGACCTGCTATACAAACTGTGTTTGTGGAGATAAGGCCTGGGAGACATTTTGCCTGCGGAGAATTAATTTGCCTACGTTGGAGATAGACTCCATATTTTAGTGTCAAGAGACATTGTTACGGCAAAGCTGTGACGGGCTGGATTCCTCGCTGGACATTATAAAGTGAATCATCATTCAACACATTAACTGGACGTGGTCGTCATAACATTTGGATTCTGCTCGTTTTGCTGTGGACACATAACTTGGATTTTACCCCGGATCTATACCTTGGACTATCGTAACCTGCACCTCTGGATTTACGTCGAAGGTATCATTCATCGGTGCATCGTGGATCATTCCTTTGTGTATCGAGCATCGTGTTTGGACATTTCCAGGGATATTGCATGTAATAAGTGTAAGTGATTCTATTACTGATTTGTAACTGTTTCTATTGATCGTTATTGTACTGATGTGAGAACCGATCACGAGTCTGTACCCACAATATCACTGTTAATAAACCGCCTGAACAGTAGTTGATTGTTTCTTTTGTGCGATCATTCTCAGAGTGATTTTGGTCGTAACAAAATTGGGGGCTTGTGTCCGAGAAGTGAATTTAAAGCCAAAACTTAGAATTTGGAACGTTCCGGAAGCCAGAATATTGGTACAGACAAAATACTAGTGAGTTGATTGTTCAATTGTACACTGTGTGTAATACATGTGACAATGACAATCAGTACAATGGATGTTCAGGCATTTGTTCAGAGGACAGATTTGTCCCTCAAAGATTTGCAAAGGTTACGCAAATGTGATTTGACTGCCATTGCACAGCATTTAAATGTAGATGTTCCACAAGGTGTAAGAAAGGCAGAGATTCTTGACTTAGTAGCTGGTCATATGGAGCTCAAAGAAGAAATTGACACTCCAGATCGAGCTCAAATTTCAGATCAAACACGGCTTGAGCTTGCTAAAATGGAAATGGAAATGAAGAAAGAGAAGATGAGATTAGAAATGGAAATGAAGGAAAGGGAAACGGCTAGAGAAATGGAAAGAGAGCAAAGAGCTAAAGAAATGGAAATTAAGAAAAGAGAAATGGAAATGGAAATGCAGAAACTTGAAATGGAGCACCAAATGAAATTGCGTGAGATTGAATTGGCTCATGCACAGATTGTTGAAAATCGTGAAAGGGCTCCCCTTGAATTCGATTTGGCTAGGAACATTCGATTGGTGCCAAAGTTTGAAGAAAACAGAGTTGATGCATATTTTGTGTCATTTGAGAAAGCGGCTAACAGTTTGAACTGGCCACAGGAATTTTGGCCCTTGCTCCTTCAAAGTGTGTTTGTCGGCAAAGCAGCTGATGTGTACTCATCTCTCTCTGAAGAGCAATCACGTAACTATGCTACAGTCAAGAAAGCAGTGTTGAATGCTTATGAGTTGGTGCCAGAGGCTTACAGACATAAGTTCAGAAATTCGTACCGCAAACCAGGCCAGACACATGTTGAGTTTGCTCGTGAAAAAGAAATGACGTTTGATAGGTGGTACCGATCCCTGAAAGTGGATCACGATTTTGATAACCTACGTGAGGTTGTTCTTTTGGAAGAATTCAAAAAGAGTGTTGCTTTCAGTGTGAGGTTGCATCTGGAAGATCACAAGGTGACAAGTTTGTATAAAGCAGCCTTTATGGCTGATGAGTATGAGCTAACTCACAGACATGAAAACGGACCACCTTTCAGAAATTTCTCTGGAAATAGGAGAGACAAAAATCAGTCGAGCAACCAACAGAATGCTGGTTCAGGAATGTTGTCTGCACCACAGCCTCAATCTGACAAAGGGTCCAGTACAAGTGCAAATGTCATCAGATGTTTTCATTGTCACAAGAAAGGGCACATAAACTCGCAATGTTGGAAGTTGCAAAATGGTGCAACGAAGGAGGTGGGATTTGTCATGTCAAAAAGTGTCCTACCCGAAAACAGTGTCCCGTTCAGTGAAACACAGGCCATTGAAAGTCAGTCTCCCAAATTCAAAGATAGGACTAAGCAGGTGGATGAGAGCTATCGTAGCTTTTTGTTTGATGGTGAGGTGACCCCATGTACTTCTGGTGAGGCAGGTAAACCAGTAGTCATCCTACGGGATACGGGGGCCTCTCAGTCGTTGATGGTGGATGGTGGTATGACTTTTCCACCAGATAGTGCAGTGAATGCAAAAGTCTTGATTCAGACTGTTGATGGCAGTTATATGTCAGTTCCACTGTATAGAGTGGATTTGAAGTGTGACCTAGTTTCTGGTCCTGTCACTGTTGGAGTTGTTCCTGAGTTGCCCATGGTAGGCATTGACTTCCTGTTAGGGAATGACTTGGCTGGGGATAAGGTGGTTGCGTCTCCAGTTGTTTCGGATAAACCAGTGGTGGTTGCTGAAACTGAGCAGTTGCAGGAGGAGTTTCCGGGGATTTTCCCAGATTGTGTTGTGACTAGGTCTCAGGCTCGTAGAGCTGTTCAAGATGATGCGGATTCTGTTGATGTGGAGGAGAATTCCGGTGTTTGGTTGGCAGAAACCTTTTTCAAGGATTTGAATGATGGGAGTGCTGTATTAGGCTCCGAGGCTAACAGTGATGGGCTGTTTAGCAAGTCTTCCTTGGTTGAAGCACAGCAGGCAGACTCTGAGTTGAAATGCTTGTCTCAAACGGTGTGTTCTGAGGCTGAGGCTGAAAAGGTCCCTGAGTGCTATTATGTCAAAGATGGCATTTTGATGAGGAAGTGGAGACCTCCCCATAGGCCAGCTGATGAGGATTGGACGGTGGTCCGTCAAGTTGTTGTCCCTCCCTGTTACCGCGGTGAGATCTTGAGGATTGCTCACGAGTTACCAGTTGGCGGCCATTTAGGCGTCAGAAAGACAAAGGATCGGATCATGAGGCATTTCTATTGGCCAGGATTGAATGTGGATGTGGCTGAGTTTTGCAAGACTTGTCACACATGTCAGGTGGCTGGTAAACCAGTGAAGCCGGCGCCGTTGATTCCGATACCTGCGTTTGATGAACCATTCAGTCGGGTTTTAGTCGACTGTGTTGGACCTTTGCCTAGGACTAGGTCGGGTCATAAGTACCTCTTGACAATCATGGATATGTCTACACGGTTTCCAGAGGCTATCCCATTGCGAAATATCACTGCTAAGACTGTGGTAGATGCTCTAGTGCAGTTTTTCACTAGGTATGGGTTGCCCAAGGAAGTGCAGTCTGACCAAGGGTCAAATTTCATGTCAGGCATATTTCAAGAGGTGATGTATCGTTTGGGTGTGAAGCAGCTGAAGTCGTCAGCTTATCATCCCCAATCCCAAGGTGCGTTAGAGCGCTACCACCAGACCCTAAAGACAATGATTAGGGCATTTTGTGAGGAGTATCCCGAGGATTGGGATAAGGGCATCCCTTTCCTGCTGTTCGCAACGAGGGACTCCCCAAATGAGTCGACGGGTTTCAGCCCATTTGAGTTGGTGTACGGTCATGAAGTTAGAGGCCCATTGGAGCTCATCAAAGAGAAATTCATGACTGAGGATGATGAGGTCCACCTACTTGACTATGTGTCAAAGTTTCGTGAAAGGCTTTCTAAAGGCTTGTGAGGTAGCTAGGGAACACTTGAAAGTGTCACAAGACTCTATGAAGAGAAAGGCAGACAAAAATGCCAAAGCCCGAACCTTCAAACCAGGTGACAAAGTTCTTGTACTGCTGCCCATACAAGGTGAACCACTGAAAGCCAAGTTCAGTGGCCCATACTGTGTCAAAAAGAAACTCAATGATGTGATCTATATGATCAGTACACCAGACAGATGCAAAGAACAGAGAATGTGTCATGTCAACATGTTGAAAGAGTGCTATGATGGAAAGTCCGTTGGTGTGACATAGGTAGTGAATAGCATAGTAGAAGTTAAGGGTGAAAAGTTTTCACTTCAAATCACATGTACAGTGTTTAGCTTATCCATTATCGATGTATGCAATTTGAGTTTGACATGATTGTATAAGCTTCGAGAATCCAAGCAATATCATTGTAAATGGTATCCATGAAAAGATAACATGGAATCAATGCAGCTTTTCAAAAGGCATGTGATAGTATGTGATTATGGTTGCTTGATTTGGATTTTACCTCACATTCGTTGTAAATAACGATGAGAAATTGTGAAGGTAAAAGAAACCCTTGCTACGGCAAAGACTTTCTTTTTCCCATGGGGGATGGTGTCACAAATGTACACACAAGTAGTTATATGTACATGTATCAAGGTTGTATGCATGGTTGTTTTAATGTGCACATTGTATGTACACAGGGTGACCAGAATAATGGAGAACATTCTAAATGATATTAGATATAGTACATACAGGCTGACCAGATCAGTGGAGAAGTTTCTACATGGTATACAATGTAGCTACAGTACATGTATGCATGTGACAGGAAATACATTATAGCTCACTCAATTTAGAATGATGTAACCCATTCCAGAAAATTCTAGGAAGTGCTGGCTGAGTGAGGCACTGCCCTTGTAGCCCAATGTGATTGGTAGTTAATTTTGGCAATGATTTTATGCACATATTAGGAGGTGAGTCATCCAGGATTCCTGGAATTTGGACTTGCTAGTATGTTCAGGTATGTAGCCCCAGGTTGGAGAAAATTACAGAATGTACTAGAAAGGGTGAATAGATAGTATATAAGCAGGAGAAATTCTGAGGTAGGCAGAGTACCCAACACCTCTGCTCTGAGAGTTACGTCACTTCTGGCTCTGAAGCGACTTGTTATAGTCAGTCCTGTGTTACCTGCTGACCTGCTATACAAACTGTGTTTGTGGAGATAAGGCCTGGGAGACATTTTGCCTGCGGAGAATTAATTTGCCTACGTTGGAGATAGACTCCATATTTTAGTGTCAAGAGACATTGTTACGGCAAAGCTGTGACGGGCTGGATTCCTCGCTGGACATTATAAAGTGAATCATCATTCAACACATCAACTGGACGTGATCGTCATAACATTTGGATTCTGCTCGTTTTGCTGTGGACACATAACTTGGATTTTACCCCGGATCTATACCTTGGACTATCGTAACCTGCACCTCTGGATTTACGTCGAAGGTATCATTCATCGGTGCATCGTGGATCATTCCTTTGTGTATCGAGCATCGTATTTGGACATTTCCAGGGATATTGCATGTAATAAGTGTAAGTGATTCTATTACTGATTTGTAACTGTTTCTATTGATCGTTATTGTACTGATGTGAGAACCGATCACGAGTCTGTACCCACAATATCACTGTTAATAAACCGCCTGAACAGTAGTTGATTGTTTCTTTTGTGCGATCATTCTCAGAGTGATTTTGGTCGTAACAATATATAGGATTAGGTTCAGGATTAGGAGTAGGGTTAGGGTTACGGGAAGGGTCGGGGTAATTGCCCAAGGTGTAACTAGCCTAGACACTCTCTTTCAAGAAGGTCTTGCTGAAGGACAACAATCTGTAGCAAAGCAATATGGTCCAAGGATGATCGGGTTGAGACTGGTGAAAATCACCGTTTTACACGTTATCGGAGACCATTACGGCGGCATTCTTGACACACACGGGACATTCGTGTTGCATTCTAAGTACATTTTTAAGTGTATTTCAAATTTTCGGGCTGCATTCTGTTTGAATTCGTGAACATTCAAAGTATATTTGGTAGCCATTCCTGGAACGATCTGACCGCATTCGAAATGAGTTTGTACTGCATGCGAGACGCTTTTCGACCATCAGACTTCGGGCAGCAATCGAACTGCGCTCGTGCGGCATTCGAAGTGCTTTCTAGGGATTCTGACCCCATTCTAACAGTATTCTGAATATTCCTACAGCGTTCCAAGTACATTCGAGCAGCATTCGAGAGCTAATTCATTCGGAATGTGCAAGAATGATTCAAGAACGATTCGAAGTCCATCCCAAGTATTCGAACAGCATTCCCTACTTAACCGTTAGAATTAGAATTTTTCTCCCGGATGTGGCACGAATTTGGAAAATCTTTAATTCCGGCTGGTTCTGTCTGATTCGTGCTGATTCCGAATAAGTGTGACGGGGGTAACGCCTTGAACCCAAACATGTGTTTGCATGAATTACGAAGAGTTACCACTCCATCTCTGTAACACCTTCCTGGAGTGACTCACTTTCTGCGTGGGTTACCAGCTCCTCGTGCATGGGATGACATGCACAAGCTTGTCCAATCCCAGATTTTTGGTAAATTATTTCGACGACCAAGCCATTATCATTTATTTTTCATTACAAAAACAGACGAATAAAGAAAATCGACTTCGTCAAAGAAGAAAACGGTTCCAAATTAAGCCAAGTTGACTTGAATTGTAAATTATTTTCAGTTCAATTACAGAATCAGCTAGTGATTTTCGTTGGGTTGTGTGTGTGTGTGTATGTGTGTGTGCGTGTGGATCTGTGTAGTTTACAAAAAAGTGCTACTTTTTGGATATACAAAACAACATGGTATTTTGTAACATTTGTCAAGATTTTAATCTTTTTTCGACATATTGAAACAATGCTCTTCTCGTAATCATGTCTAAATTTCAGCTGACAAGTCGACTTGAATAATTTTATGAAGAAAATTACATATTCAGTAAATGTCTTACCATATTTCACAACTGTACTGTGCTAGTACACATGAATAGTCTTGTCTATGATGCACTAGGCAGGAATACCTATTCATTCATAAATATACGGATCGAGGGTGTGAATGTGCAGAGGTCATAGCACATGCTGTAGTAGACATGCACACTCACGCAAACAAATCAAAATACACACACGAACGAGTATGATGATAATAATCATAACATTAACTTTTTATGTGCCATGATCGCACGTCCGACTCAGGCGACGGCGTGCCAACTTCGCATATTCTGCTCAAACGCGCAAACCCGCCCAATCCGATTGATAAATCGTCAAATGCCGCAGTAAAATGAAAGCGTTTCTCGCGCTTCCGTTCCTCTCACAAATATCGCTTGCATTTTGTGTGGTGATTGAATATCAAGCGGTGTTCTCTGCTGGATTTGCATGTAAATTGAAAGTTTCTGTCACTGTTTGCGTGCAAAAGTCGTGCCTTTCCAGTTATTTTGCTACTGGTCATATGAGAGATTTGTCATGCGATAGTACATCAAAGCAAAGCTTGGCATTTTTCCACAACTTTACTCACTATTTTGTCCAACATGACAGAAATCTATACAAGTTACATAGACTTGAAAAACAGCATGTTATCTCAAGGCATGATTACGTTGGTGTCTCAGAATAATGTGGCACGTAGAGTGTTTCCACCATGGCACATAAAGAGTTAATAACATTAATATTAATGATAATGATGATGATGATGATAATAATAATAATAATGATAATTATGAGAACAATAACATATATTTTGTGTGTTTGTTTGCTATCAATCTTGTACACACAATTGTTCAAGTAAAACTGTTACATGTTGGAATATAATAATATTGTAACGCTTCACTTCTTGTACTGGCATGCACCATGCAATGTGGTTAATGGTTTGACTGTGATCATAGTGATCATCAAAGTGGAGAGTGAGTAAATTAAGCCGTTGAGGACGACCTGATTTTGTTATAACACCCATCTCCAATCGACACCTGCCGGAGTATACTCTGCACTAGTCTTTAACGGGTTAAGATATGACGAGTATTCGACATTGTTTACGCATTAACGTTCATAACAAACAAGAAAAGAAGGTACTAGTAGCATGTGTCTGTAAATAATTGAATCTCAGACTGCCCGAGGCAATGTTATACAGCATGTTTATAATAACATCATAAATGTTCATCATCCGCGATATATTTTATTCATCTGAAGATCTATTTTTGTTTTTTATGTGTTTAACAACTGCTCTTATGAGCTCTTGTCGATTTAAACTGCTTACTAATATCATGTTTCTACTGGATTACTGGTCCACAGTAACAGTGAGAAAGAATGCTGGTGTTAAACGATAAACGCAGTAGAAGTCGTTAATGTTTCTGGCCTGGTTGCTGAAGCAGAATATGATACTTAGTCATACTCACAGTAGGAAAGGATCACTGTAAACAGTAGAAGTGCCGCCTTCCATTCTTTTGCAAAATTAATTTTGCGCCAACCTGCCATATTGGAAACTAGAACACAAGTCCTTTGACACCACTCAGCTATGTTGGGAATGAAAATTACACAGAATGATGTACGCGAAGGGTTTGACAGAGGGAAAAATACCGCTTCTGCGCAGTCGCAGTTGGTGAGTCTAGTGGGAATTTCCCTTGTGTGGACTTCAGTTTTGAAAAGGTACTGTATCTGCCTATGACATCAAACACAAAGTGTTAAAGCTATTTCTATAATATTGCACCAAAAAGGAATGCTCACCCCCTGAACCTCGTGTATACAATGCCGGTGTGTTGGCACCTATTATCAATTCGCTTTGCGAGGATATTTTTTCGATCAATTTCATAATGAAATCAATCAATGATTTCTACATGCCCCGCAGACACAGATGCGCAATACAATGTACACACGCTCATACACACATACACACACTCAGAAACACATTACACATAACAAAGACATACACATTCGACACACTCACGCAAACACACATACATACACACACACATAAGCAAGCAACTGCAACATGTAACATGCAACTACAGTGTACACATGTTGGCTGAAGAAACATTCTGGCCAGCAGCTACGCACAATTCTATAAATATAAAGTATGAGGGGCAGTTCAGATAAAAGTTATAAGCTATAAAAACGAAATGACAAGCAGCTGAAATGGTAATAATTATTCGGCCTGATGTATTATATTACATGAAATGTGACTGTGTAGTACAAAGCTAACACAAGAGTCGCACCCCTTGATATTGCATGAGGACTCAAAAGAGGTAAAACGAAACAATGAAGTCAATTTTGAGCTTTTCATATTTTCTGAAAGAGTGATCCTTCCTCTACATTATTCCCAAGTTTGGGATCATAAAATGAATGGAAAATGGTGTTTTCAGCAGTTTTTGTACAACCCTTAATTTTGAGAGTGTTGTGATCAGGTATGTCTTGGGTGTCTATTCTAAGTTTTTTGAAAATCCTTTGCACACTCTTCGCTTTCAACTCTTTGGAAGAATGTTATATAACTGTTTTGAAAGTTGTTCATTAATCATTGACATGTTGAAAATGTTAATAGAGCACGCTTAATCTTTAGCTTAATCAGATAAACCCTTTATGGTTGGTGCTCCAGTAGTTTATATCCTGTTCTTTTTTTTTCTTTTTCTTTTTGTCCCATTCATCACACAGTAAGTTTGGTACATATCAAATGCTTGAATAGACCCAGTCACCATGTACTTCAGTCTTTCTTTTCTCAGTTCACACTTTTCCAGAGTGTGTGCTTTCTTTGAAATATCTAGATAGGTTAGGAGAGTCCATTTGTAATGAGTTATACATCATTTTAAACCTTACAGTCTGCTCCTTTAGAATCTACCCTTAACTAAAAATCCATATCTGGCGATTTGTTTTTTTATTTTTTATTTTTTGGTTTTGTGATGCAGGGGGACATAGGTGATGATAAGAAAATTTAAAGGAAATGGCTAGTAACTGATCAGTGGAAATCAGTTGGAATGCTAGGGGATGATTGTTCTAATCCTTGTGGGGTTCATTTAAGAGTACACTATATATCTATTGTTTTGTGAAAATGATTTGCTTCAGAATGGTTTCATATTCAAGTAATGTGCAGTTCAATGTTTCCAGGTTAGCATGTCTGCACAGTGTCGGGGCGATCGTTAACGGCCCGTTAACGATCGCCACATAATTACTGCATGGGATCAGTCCATGCCTTTTAATCGATAGAATCATGCTTCATTAAACATAAACAAAGGGCATCATTGGCAGAACTTCAATCTTCATCTCGAAGTGCCTTTAAGGGGGATACAATGCTTTAGTTGGGTATTGTGCTGGTCATTTGCTCAGACTTTTCTACTCAACATCTATCATGACGTATTGTGTTTATCTATAATTATGTATGAATTGTAGCTTTCTGTCACATAGATACATTCTCTTTAGCTGTCCAATGGTCCTGTTCGCACGCTCATCTCAGAGTATTTCGAATAGAGAAATGACAAGTTTTCGTGTTTCTTTAAATTCATGTATAAATAGAACGAAAGCAGAGGACATGACCGATGACGATTCCATCAAGGCGAGATGTCAAAACACGTCACATATCCTTTAAAGTTGTCGAAATCTTCGTCCCGTTGAACGTTGAAAGATAAATAATCCTCTATTTCAGCATTTGCATTTTCGTTCCAACTTGGCTATTTCTTCGGTTCCCGTGAACAAAGGGTTAATAGACATTGAACCATATGACGATAAGTACCAAAATACCTAAACGGGAAACGCCATGGACTGGTGCAGCTCGTTGTCAACCAAAGGCCTTGGGCGAACTGTACAATATGTGCAGGTCATGCCTATTGAGGTGTATTGTAGTCAATATAGGAGACATGACATTATTTCATATGCACAAATCTAAAAATATCCCCACACAACATTGGAGCGAATGCCAGCCTATTGTCACGTACAAACAAAGACTCACAATACCATTCATTGGTGGGGAGGATTTCGGCAAGACGGCGTCAGTCGTGCATATCGAGTACAAAGATGTTTTTGAACCACCGATAAGGACTGAGATGGGGTTGTGGTTTAAAAAAAAAGTAGCATATCCCGGAGAGTTGTAAATTGAAAAACTTGAAACATACCACGTTCCGAGACATTATTTCCATACATGTCCTATAAGAGTGGGAATATAAGCCACCGAGCCCATGGAAACAATGGACACATTCATGTATGACGAGGACAATGGAGAAATCTCAACAATCGGTACCGTGAGGCGACCATTATTGAAGTCTATAGGAGACGCACAAACCTTCAAACACAGTAATGTATAGTTAGTTAGACTTGGATAATGGAGTTCTGATGTCAAAGGCAAACGGTGTTTTCCCTATGAAATTAATGTATCGCATTAAAAAACAAAACAACACAAAAAAACAGATAGCTCAAAGGTGATTAAAACTTATATGTGACCCTGCATCACAAAACAAACAAAAAGTTCCCAGACATTGATTTTTCAATCAAATTCAAATTCTATATACGAGAAGACTCTAAGCTTTAACATGATGCATTACTCCATTCAAATGGACTCTCCGAACCTATCTAAATATTGGAAAGAAAGCACGCACTCTGGAAAAGTGTGAACCGAGAAAAGAGGCTTTGAAGTAAAGGGTCCATTCAAGCGTTTAATCTTTACCAAGCCGCGTTAGCTGTGCGGTGAATGGGACAAACAACAGGATGTTAACCACCAGAGCAATAACAACGAAGGAATTTTCAGATTAAGCTGAAAATAAGCATGCTTTATAAACATATTCTGTCAATGATCAATGCTAATGTTTGGAGCAGGAAAGTCTCCATTTATAAAGTTATTTGAGTTGAAAGTGAAAAGTGTGTACAGGGTTTTTTTAAGAAATGAAGAGGAGACTCTATTAAACACATCAAATCACACTATTCTAAAAAGAAAAAAAAAAACAAATGTCAAAAACAGTTTCCTGTTTGTTTATGATCCCAAACTTTAAAAGAATGTAGAAGAAGATTAAATTGCTCTTGAAGAGAATACAAATGTATGAAAAACTCAAGATTAGCTAGGTTGACCCATTTCACTTATATTCAGTCCTCACACAAGATCAATTTTTGTTCCTTTTATGATGCACGGTCATACAATCTAAACTAGCGTTTGGCTGGTCGTGTTTTATTCGCCTTGACTATGTTTACATCGAACGCCATGTGACCATCTATTACAGTAAGTTATGGATAGTCACAGTTTTTAGTGTTGCAAACTGGCAAAACAATCCAATTCGACATGAATGTATCATTCTATGTGTTATCAATAGCGCATGATACTTCATACATGCATATTTAATGTCGCATGTCTCCTTTGGGTGCACGAGTATAACATAACGAGTTCGTGCATAGAGCTTAACGAGTCGTAGAAGCTAAATAATCATACATCTCAAGATATAGACACGAAGTGAATACCAGACACGAAGAAAATACCTTACACGAGCTCGACATCGTTTATATATCTGCTATAACAAGACGGGATGATCCCACGCGCTTAATAAACAAGAGTTATACAGACCACAAGCTTGACACTATGAAGTAAGACAGTCTCACGAGGTGGAACCTATGAAGAAAAAAAAAATGCCTGCGACAATGACACTAGGCAAAAAAGAACCCACAACGACTTTGACACATTAAAGGAATATAAGGCCAACAACTTCGACACTCGGCAAGCCAAGGGATAATGAGCACAAGATCGACAGGATGAACAGCGCCATCTATTATTCAACGATCAATAAGTGCGTATGTACTCGGGGTCACCCAACTAGAAAGAAGTGAATAGTCGAGGCTTGGCTTGGTTACTTCAGGGTAAGCGATGGATTGACGCCCATGTCAACATGTCAACCCCTTTAACGCTTGAAAGATGCAGTTTTTTCAAAGTATTTTGTCTTCTGAGATGTATGAATAGCATTTTTTTTCTTTTAGATGGGTTCTATTATTATATATCTATACGAGGGTTTTTATAGGAGATTGCAATTTTTCATAAAATAGAAATTGTACCTTCATCGTCCACGTGGCTGTTACAATTTCTTGTTGAGAGTTTATTCAGGAAAAAATGAAATGATATTAGTATAGGATGATGTAGATTCAGATCAGACGACGGGAAAAACGTACACTGTGAAGTGAAGTTTAAACAGTGTTAAAAGGGAATGTTTCAAGCCGTCCATGGAAATGTGAACACCTGCTTTACATGATTCGGAGGGGTATTATTAAAGTGCGAGCGGCTTTCATCAGTGAAGGTATCAAATCACGACAGAAAACACAAAGGTCTACCAAGGTATTTGCAATAATAATTCGGGAAAAGAAGATGCATCCATATAAACAGTTATATCTTCCTTTGTAATTATCTCCGATTTATAAAACAGGAGTATAAGTAAAAAAACACAGATCGACGACGTATCGTAGCAATATCCTCTCGCCTGTGGCAGCATTTCATAGTTTCAGAGATGAATACAAATTGTTTCTCTGAACACATCCTAAATCACTCTTGACAGTGTGGTAGCATACTTTTAAAATATGGTAGTTTTATGATGAAGACATAGAGAAAAGGGGAGGGGGGCACGTGACTCCGGCCCCCTTATCATTATCGAAGATGAAAACGTTTAAAATAGTCGGCACCGATTAAAAGGGAGGGTCCATGAAGAGCACAATACTAAATGCAAATATCAATTTCACTCTCTTCAACGTGACATCTGAAACCGCCCCTCCCATCATATATTTCTTCTTCATGCCATCATTGCAGCAGCACTGTACAGAATTGGTACGTACTTGTCAATGATGTATATCTGGCGATCTTCATACTGTCGAACTCATGTTCCTTAATTGTATAGTAGTGTCGAGTTCATGAGGTTTAAGTACCTATGCAGTGTCCAGCTCATGGACCTTTTTTGTATGTTGTCTAGCTGCTCATGGGCTACACGACTTGTGGGTGTCGAGCTCATAGGATGACCCCGTCGCCCCTTAGAATGCATGAGTTTTCACTATCAAAATGTAGTCCGAAAAAGGGAAAACTTGCATACGCTCTCAACAGTTTTTGTTGGTGTTGCTTTTGTTACTGGATAGCAATATCTTTACAACGATGACTTCTAACGATAACGCTACTATTTCAGTTGCCAAAAACGTGATTGTATAATATTCTGTAAATGAAGAAGTGGTGCATTGATGGTATCGCATGTTGCATAATAAAGTGTTCATTCATTGAGAATAATGCTTATCGATAAAAACTCTCAAAAGAAAAATGTCATTTCATTAGTTCAGTGTTTATTCTGATTTGTTTACTTTCACATCTATATCATTTATTGTCCGTGAGTTTAATCTATACATTATATGAAATTGCCTCTCGAATCGAATAAATCTGCAATCATGACTTCAGAGTAGGTTCTTTAAAGATTTAACTATATCAATGATATTATGTCAAACTTTGTTTAGTTTTGTTTGTCTAACAACAACCTTAGCCATTCTCATGACCATTACCATCATGGAGATCTCTCTCTCTCTCTCTCTCTCTCTCTGTTGTTGTTGTTGTTGTTGTTGTTGTTGCATGTTTTGTTTACTTCAAAGTAAATCTCATTCTCATTCTGATATCCTCTCTTTTTCGTCCCCCCCCCCCCCACTACTCAAATTGAATTCTCCTCCTCCTTTGGTCGTAATATTCTTTCTCTTATCTGGACAGGTGTATCCTCTTCCAACTCCTTTAAGCTTCCTTCGCTAACATAGTATTCTGGTTCACTCTTCCTCAAGCCTTCTTCTCCTCCTTATCCTGCCATACTACTGTTCTTCTTCTTGGCTGCAATCCTTGTAAGTACATGTCAAAAAAAAAGGTGATGTCCCCTACACGAATATTGCACTAAAACCCAACATCTTGCTTTATTGAGTTCCGATTTGTATTAACATACGGAACACAACGAGAACTACTAACAACATGTAACAAATATGACTTGCTGTGAAAAGATCTAGAAACTTGCAACAACAAAAAAGACAAAGGGAAGGAGAAAATAATTATTTGTCTAAAAGTAAAATACCCAAGAAGTGAAAACTAGACTATGAATTACTGGTCACATTACCTTCAATATTTTGCACGAGGAAACGTAACATCAAGAATAGAATAATAAGCTACTGTTAAAGAGTTGAGAAAGAAAACTGTAAGGAATAACAAACATTTAGAGATAATAACATACCATACAGGAGATGAATTCCAATAACATCCCAGACATAGCAAGAAATCATGTAATTCCTTATGAATTCTACAAACATTACAATACTATTATGAACAAGAACATGAAGATGTGAGATTGTGAATTTGGGAGGCATGAATGACAGATGAGACAGAAACAAGAAGAAAGATAGTAGGAGACTGCAAGTCTAGCTATGTTGACAAAGTGCAGTTTTATGGCACGTATTGAATCAAATAAGGGGAAGTTAATATGATAGAGTGTGATAGAGTACGAGAGCATCTTTTTTTAGTAATCTAATACTACCAAGTTGGAACACATCAGTGAAATCGACAATCACCTGAAAAGTTATGAATGAACTTTCTGATGTTGTTGCGTCCCAAGGCCGCCATTGCCGGATGAGACGTCTACAACAGCAACAACAACAACAATAACAACAACAACAACAACAACAACAACAACAACAATTCCTAAAGTTCCCCTTGTGGATTTTTTTTTTATATTGTTTTCAAGATTACAGATTCATTCCTTTCTAAAAAATTCGAGGTAAATCCATTTCCTTTGCCGTCTTAAGGAGGTTAGTGACTGGCCAACGAAAAAAATAAAGAAATAAAAAAAAAGAAATAAAGGATATTATATTTTGTTGATATTGTCCAGATCCAAATATTAAATCTTATTGCGACGTTCCGCTACTAAAACATAATAAAAGATGATACAGATTGTCTTTTTTTGTTTGTTTGTTTGGTTTTTTTTTTTTTGTTGTTGTTTTGTTTTTTTTTTGTGTGTTTTTTTTTGGCAAACGCTAGTGACTTTTTCTTTTGTCAATTCTGCATTCGCAGAAGAAAAACACAATGTACTTTGGATAAATTCTCAGGCCTTTCAGCCGATAGTGACGTGAGAAGTTGTTAGCTACAAAAGGACATTGTCGATTCTAGTACAGAGCTGTCTCACTAGCTAATACGATTTATTTGAGACAATTGATACATGTACTATGAGTACTTATTGATTACGGTGAAAGCCAAATTTGGTTCTCATCTTTTCACACTCCTTCGGAAATAATGCAATCATTAAAATGGTTGTTTTCTATGTCAATTTGTAAACATGACACTTCCATAATCGAAATTTGAAATTTTAAAATGATGACATCAGTTTGCTCGTTTTTCTCTCGACGATTTCCCTCGTGGTCTTAGGTCTTTCTCATATTCATGTATTCAGTTACAATGTTATAGTAGTTATTGAACCAAGAGATCACTCTGTAACAAACATAAAGTATAACGCAGATGGCGCTACACTGACTCGAATTAACCGATTGCCCTTTCAAGCTTGAAGTTAGTGGGGTTCTTGCTCAGGTTGACGCTGATGATAAAAATTGAGTATCACTTATTTTCGCGAAACACTGAATTCAATTGTTCGCAATATAAATCAGTAATGATGGTTAAGATATAATTCATCTTAGAGTAATGTATGATTTCGGGTACAATCACATAAAATGTATTAACGTGTGCATGACTGTGTTTGTGTGCAGTGTATGTCAGTGTGGCAGAAATTATACCAAAGTTAAGACTTGCACTTCCTAGTTTACCTGCTAGATACACGCCACTTTATGGTGGCGTTTTCTTACGATCTCTCTACTGTTGCAGCTGAATTGACGAGGGCGCTATTTATTAAGTCCATTCCAGCTTTCTCCGACCTGCTTGAATACACTTTTTCCCTAATGTTATGATGATGATACATGTCCACCTAAATGTTAAAGAATGAACACAAGATTGTGATTTGAAATTGAGTCAATGTATTTTTTTCTTTGTTTTCCCTCCAGTCAATCAGATAAAACCTTGTCTATGTTCATTACATTTTTAGCATTATCTTTGTCGTATCTCAGCATGAATATTTTTACCAATATCGTTCATACGGTTGGCAAAATCACTGGGTGAACAGACCGTTCAAACAAAAACAAAACAAAACTGGGAAAGATACTTATCCTCCTATAGAACATACTTATATATAAAAGGCTGATAAACATCGAGTAATATTTCAATTTTCAATTCAATTTCAATTCAATTCACTTTATTGATAACCATAAAAGTAGAAATATATACAGTGTAACATGTTTCGGCGAGTTCACAAAGAAAGCCAAAGGCTTGAGATAAAGTGTTCCCCTTTGTAGAGTGTGATACATAAGAATATATGCAAATGCAGGTTCAGAGTTACATTCAGAGTACTTAGTGGCAGTTACAGATTACAAAGACAAATAAAATGAAATAAAAGACATATGTAACTACATTACACAAATGAAATACAATTAAAGACATATACTACTACATTACACAAACAAAACAAACAGACGGAACAAAACAAACAAAAATGGACTGATACATTTGATACAATTCAATAGGCATGTAAAAGAATGATATTGTTTATATCTAGACGTAAAAGCACTTTGAGTGGATACATTCTTTAGAAATTTAATCTAAATCATTGTAGAACTATGAACCTTTAATAAAATAGATTTTTTGTTGTTTTATTCCCAAGCGACAAAATAGCAAAGCAATATTATCCTTGTTTCGAGTTTCAATGTTGTGTAATGTACGATTCAGTGTAAAACAACAGTCAAAAGTATCAGGTAAAATTGCATTCGAATATTTATACATAAAAAGACCAAGTTTGACTGAGACACTGTCGGACAGTGTGAGAGTATTAAATTAAAAAAGAAAATGAAGTGGTGTGGTCCAGAGGGTTGGCGTTTGAACAAATTCGAATTACTTTTTTTTTCTGTAAAGCAAATAAACGGCGCAAATTTGTTAAGCTTGTTCCAGACCAGACAAGACTACAGTAATCAAAATTGAGTCAAGATAAAGGCATTATGCAACATAAAGAGTATGTTGTTGTTGTTTTAAAGAACGAAAGAAGAGAGAGAGAGAGAGAAATGGGGCCCTATACAAATAATTTGCCCCAGACAGCACTTATAACATAATACAAACATTATAGATCTTAAAGAGATATAAACATTAAACAAGAATATTAAATGTATACCAAGTCTCCACGAGGGAGCTCATACCGTCTCCACGAGGGAGCTCATATTGTCTCTACAAAGGAGCTCATAAAGTCTCCACGAGGGAGCTCATATTGTCTCCATAAAGGAGCTCATATTGTCTCCACAAAGGAGCTCATAAAGTCTCCACGAGGGAGCTCATATTGTCTCCATAAAGGAGCTCATATTGTCTCCACAAAGGAGCTCATAAAGTCTCCACGAGGGAGCTCATGTTGTCTCCACGAGGGAGTTCATTATGATATTGATGTATGTAAAGGCAGTATCAAAACGGCAGTATCAAACGGAGCTTATGCATTTACCGATAGAAATACTAATCTTCCCGTATAACATATGTCACCCTGCATCACAAAAACAACGAAAAGTCGCCATGTAAAAGATTTTTTCAAGTTAAAACAGATTCTAAAAGAGGAGATTCTAAGCTTTAAAATGATGTATAACTGGACTCAAATGGTCATTCCTAACCTATCCATATATTGCAAAGAAAGCACACACTCTGGAAAAGTGTGTACTGAGAAAAGAGGCCCTGAATTACAGGGTCTATTCAAGCGCTTAATCGAGCCGTGGTCTATGCAATAAATAGGACAAAAGAAGTAGAATGTAAAAATTCATAGCAACAACAATGAAGGGATAACTAGACTAAGTTAAAATTGATCATGCTCTATCAACCTATTTACTCAATGTCTAATACTATATCAAATCAGTAGCGTTATCCTCTCAAAAGTTATTATATTTGTGACCGTGCACCTCAAAACGAACATAAAGACGCACACACTGATTTTGCGTGAGGACTGAAAATAAGTGAAATGGGTCAACCTAGCCGAACGTTTTCATATTTTGTGAAAGAGCGGGTCTTCTTTTATATTATGCTAAAATTTGGTATCATACAACGGGAAGGAAATTGTGTTTATTTAGCTGTTTATCTGGAACATTTTTGGTAGAATAGTGTGATTAGGTGTGTCTTTAGAATCCTTTTTCATTTCTGAAAAACCTTGTCCACACTCTTCACTTTCAACTCTAATAACTTTTGAAAGGATAGTGCTACTGCTTTGAAAGTTAGCATTAATTATGGACAGAATGTGTTAACGAGGCATACTTAATTTCAGTTTAATCTCATAATCCCTTCATTGTTATTACTCTGGTGGTTTACTTCCTGTTTTTGTCCCATTCATCGCACAGCCAGCACGGTTTTGTAAAGATTAAGCGCTTGAATAAACACTGTACTTCAGAGCCTCTTTTCTCAGTTCACACTTTTCCTGAGTTTGTGCTTTCTCTCCAATATTTAGATAGGTTAGGAGAGTCCATTTGATTTGAGTTATACATCATTTTAAAGCTCAAAATCTGCTCTTTTAGAATGTGGTCTTAAGTAAAAATTCATGTCTGGCGACTTTTTGTTTGTTTTGAGGTGCAGGGTCACATTTGAAAGTGAAGAGTGTTTAAAAGGTTTTTAAGAAATAAAAAGAGGACTCTAAAGACACACCTGATCACTCTTTTCTACCCCCCCCCCGCAAAAAAAAAAGTTATTAAAACAGCTAACAACACAATTTCCCGTTTGCTTTATGATCCCGAGCTTTAGAATAATGTAGAAGAAGAACTGCTCCTTCAGAAAATATGAGAAACTCATGATTGACTAGGTTGACCCGTTCCACTTATTTTGAGTCCTCACTCAAAATCAGCAAGTGCGATTTGTTGTAGGTTTTGTGATGCACGGCCACACACACACACACACACACACAAACACACAAAGCGCATGTTTAAATGCAACTTGTCCCTGGGTTGTTGTTGTTTTGCTGTTGTTGTTTTGCTTGGTTTTTTTTCTAACTGATTCGACGGCATTCATCAGCTCAATCACGCCAAAAAATAAAGATAAAAATGTTTCCCATCTCCCCATCTCCAGGAACTAGAGCAATAACGACGTGTGCGAGAATCGTGTCTATTTTCTGTCGACATTCTGAAGTTTAGGGACAACATCTACAGAACTCAACTTTGATGATGACGATGTTAGTCTGAATGAAGAAAGTAATTAGTTGTCTCACGATGTGCAAACGTTTCGCGGCTATATAAACCGCACACAGCGAAGTCTATGTTCATTGCCTGACGAAGACTAGCAGTTAGCAGTCGAAACGTCGCAACCTCTCAACGTTTGCACATCGTGAGACAACTGATTACTTTCTTCATTCATTCTTCACCACGATGAACCTCTTCCAATCCATTGATGTTAGTCTGTCTAGCCATAGTCCAGTTGCGTTGAGTTCCACATCATTTTCAGGTTTTTGAGCCTGCTCTTTTAGAATCTATCTTAAGTAGAAGTTTATGTCTACCAACTCTTTTGTTGTTTTGTAGTGCAAAGTCATTACAATCATGCATTTTAAGACTAGCAGATTTCGCTGCCGAAACGTCGTACTCATTTTTTTTTTCGTGTTTACCTCGCTTCGTGAGACAGAAGATCAGCTTTATTTCCTTCAGTTACTACCACGATGATGAACATCTTCGGTACTAGTAAAGCATAGTCTGGAAAATATTATTTTTGGTTTTAAAGGAAAGAGAAATGACGCTCTAAATTGTGCTGTGATTTTGATTACGCAACAACTGTTTGCACAAAAGCTAAAAAAAAAAAACAAAGTCCCTTGGTTTAACTCTATGATGACACAAATTATTGAACATTATGCAGATGAGAGATATATTTGAAGGGTTTGTTTGCAAAAACTGATAAATCCATTTTTGAAGATTTTGAAGTACGGTCTCTGTCATAAAGTATAAAATAATACCTTTTAAATGATATATTGGTCACTACATATAAAGGTATATTTTTGAAGTTATGGTCAAAAGAAGCAAAAACTTTCTTATTATTCTCTCTATTTTTCTTGACCTTTAATCGCAAATATCTCCATTTGGCAAATATGGACTTATCGGTTTTTGCAAACAAACTCTTCATTTATTCTGTACCGGGTACTCTCAACAGGTTCAGTTTAAAGTTGCAGTCACTCCAACATGTGTTTGTGTAAATGTTTACCGGAGAAATGTAAGGGGAAAAAAAAGATTATGGTTGAATATTTTGACTTGTACTTGATATGTTGACGTGGAGGTAATAAAATAGCCCATGGAGGGCTAAAAAGTTTGAAAAAAAAGGAACATTGGACACGCCATTGAATGGTGCGGCATACATGTATTTTATTACCACTCAATATTGTTATTACAGGTACAATAATTATGTTCCCATCATGCCTATGGGTGGGTATTGTAGTTAAAAAAAATGAGACATACTGGTTTTCCATGTGCACACATCGAAATATTCCCACACAGGACCGCGACCAAAATCTGCCTGTTGCCGCATAGAGACAAAGATTCACAATATATTGCGGGTGAGGAGGACTAGCAAGACAGCCGCGTCAGTCAGTCGTGTAGAAATTTATTGACACAAAGCTGTTTCTGATCCGTCGGTTATGACTGAGATGAGGTGGTAGATATATTGGAAAGAATTCAAACCCACCAGCATGATATCCAGAGTGGAGTTGTACATTGAAAGACTTATGCCACGTTCCCAGACATTAATTGTATTGGACAGGTAAGGCACCCATCCATGAAAACAATGAACGCATTCATGTTTGACGAGGAGAATGAAGAAATCTCGCCAATCAGAACCAAGACTGTCCTTATTGAAGCCTACTGAGGGCACACACTCATCCCAAAGCACCGACTTTTATGACTTTTTAGACTTGTATATTTGAGTTAATATGTCAAAGGCAAGCGGTATTTTCCTTGCATGCGAATGTTCGAAACACAGAAAACAGACAGCTCAAAAGTTATTATATATTAAATGATATGAAATAGTCTGAGGTTGTTTATATTGGTTTTATTGTTAAGAAAAAAAATATATTGCATGTTCAGCCAAACAAATTAATGATAATACAACCAAGCTCAATATGGATGTCTCACTCTAGCTGTCTGCTATATTCACGTGCACATGATTTAGTGCACTTCGTACATGATGCATATCTCACTTGGATGAACGTTACAAACTCGACACCAACCCGAGTCATAATAACAATTAAAGAGTCATATAAAGAGACAGACATTGGGTGATCGCGGCTCGATATCAAGTAAAACAGACCCACCAGGTATATGAATATTTATCCTATAAATCCTAAAATTAGACGGAGTCACCCCAATAGTCATATTAAAGCCAGCGAGCTAGACACCAAAGGATCATGCCTACGAGCTCAACACTAGACATAGGCCTATGAGACCCACAAGCTTGACACTTTAGTATAGTAATTATTGAAATAATGATTGTAACTTAGTTATGTTTGTTTCATATCTTTTTGAGCTCAAAGTGGAAATAAATACAAATCAATCAATCATTCAAATCAATGGTAAGTGCGTATTATTGCACAGGGTCTCCCGATTAAGGCATGAGGAAGAAATGCATCATGGAAGATGGCAGTTTCGTTACTCTGGCCTGCGGGACAGATTTACATTCATGTAAAAAATGACTACCTTTTTATTGTTTCTAGTATTAGTAACGTCTATCGAATTTTTGTGTATTCTGTGATCCATGATTTAAAAATAATTGAAAATTACAAGAAACCGTTAAATGAATGTATATTGCTTTACATGGTGTCAAGGAGTAGAAATACCAGCGAAAGTCATCAGCGAAGAGCTGGATTAAGTACATAATAACTGCAAATTACATAAGGGTTTACCGAGACATTCCCTACGTAGGGAAAAAGGAAATGCATCTTTGTAAAAAGTTAATTCTTCGTTTGAAATATAACTGGTTTATTACGGAGAGCCACTATAGATCAAAGCAAGTGTCAAAATGTGTCTTGCCCATTCGCGTAGAAGAAATTAATATGTTCTAACTCCCGAAAGTTCATTGACCCCACCTATGACCTTTGGCCTTGTGACCTTCAACTTCCCAAGGGACATTTACCAGCCAAGTTGGTCTCAAACAGACATAGGGATCAATAGTTATGAGCCATAATCGAAACGAGCCGTAAAAACTTAACATTGGGCCCAAAAAGTTCGTTGACCCCTGCCAGTGATCTTTGACCTTATGGTTACCTTCAACTCTCCAAGGGACATCTACCATCCAGGTTTGGTAACAAACAGACATATATATCATAAGTTATGACCCATAAGCGAAACGCACCGTAAAAACTTAACATTGGGCCGTAAAGTTCATTGACCCCTGCCTGCGACCTTTGACCTTGAGGTGTACTTTATGTTTGGTAAAATGTGTAACTTTGCATAACCACTCTTCCCTCCAAGTTTGATTGAAATTGAAGTCCTCAGTAGAGAGTTATTCAAGTTTTTGTAACGTTACGGACGGACGCCGCAGGCGATCCCTCAGTCTTCACACACCTCCGGTAGGATCGACAAAAAAAAAAAAAAAATCAATCAATCAATAATAATGATAATAAACGACGCATCGTTGAAACTACTTCAAAGCTCTTGTCAGGATTTCATAGATTCAGAGATGAATGAAAATTCTTTTTCTAAAAGTTTGGTTCCTGAGTAGTTCTGAACAGTCTGGCAAAAATAACTTGCGTATACGATAGTAATCTATTACACGGAGGAAGAGAGAGAATGGGCGTAAAAAGAGATTTTACATCCGGCCAAATTTAATGATTATGAAGAACATGTTTCCCTTCGTTTCTCATCCTTTCACTACGACTCAGTTTCTGTTCTCATTTTCTCTCTTATTTTCCGTCTTTTTCCCCCTTCTTATCAAAATCAATACTTTTATTTTGTAAAGCGGTTTCTTATCCTCCTTTGATATCATTATTTCTCTTATCCTGTGTCTCAAATAATCTTCTTTAAGGCCTTTGCGAATAATTCCTGTTTATTCTGGTTTATTATCTTCCAGCCTCCTCCTCCTCCTCCTCTTGCTTCTATAAGGTACTTTTCTTCTATTTTGCAGACAAAATGAAAGGTGAATATATAATTATGACTTTGCATCACAAAACCAACAAAATGTCGCCAGACTATGATTCCTAGTTAAGGGCTGATTCCGAAAGAAAATACCTGATTAAGTTTGGAATGACGTATAAGTCGATTTAAATGGACTCTCCTATTAAACCTATCATAAAATGGGGAAGACAACAAGCACATTGGAAAAGTGCGTACTGAGAAAATAGACTCTGAAGTAAAGAGTCTACTCAAATGCTTACTCTTACCAAGCCGTCTTCTGCATTATGAATGTTACAAAAAATAAATCACAGAATGTAAATATCCCTAGCAACACCACTGAAGGAATTAACAAATAAAAGTGAAATTCAGCATGCTGTATTACCATATTCTCTTAATAACTAATACCAATATTCAAAGCAGTAGCATAAATTTTTCAAAAGTTGTTAGACATTGAGAACATGTTGTGTGAATGTGTTTTCTTTTTTTGTGTGAAATAAAAGGGGGCCTTTCAGGACGAGCAGAATACACTATTCTTCAAAAGGACGCTCTAGAAAACGGCTAAAAATACAATTTTCCATTCTTTTGTGATTTCACCCTTTAGCAAAATATAGAAGAATAAAAAAATACCAAGTACTCAACATTGACTGGGTTGATTCGTTTCATTTCTTCTTCTTCTTCTTCTTCTTCTTCTTCATCTTTTTAGTCCTCCCTCACCTACAATCAGGGTGTGTGACTTTCTGTTGCTGTTGTGTTTTTTTTTTTGCTTGTTTTCATTTTTTTTTTGGTGCATAGTCACAATTCATCAAAAAGTAACATACCCGAGCAGTGGAAAGTATAATAGTTAAGGTGACATTACTTCTGATATTTATTATGATGCAACACAACATTAAGAGATAGAAAGTTCAGTTATTGTCATGAAACAAGAGACAGAAACAAGAAGGAAAAGAGTCGGAAACTGCTGCGCCTGAGTTGACGAATGAACGTGTAATCATACGGCAAATTACAAATGAAGAGCTTTATCACAACAACGAGCTAACTCCATTCTTCTTAAGTGGAGATATTTGTTATCAAATCTAATAAAGAAACAAAGAAAATAATAAGAAAAACAGAATATTTTAATCATAAATTCTAGAATATTTCTTGTTATGCACAAGTGAGCTATTACTTGGAAGATTTAATTTTGCTCTGATGATGGACTTATTTGAAATGTTGAAATATGGCGCTCAGCTCGTTTTGCAGTAAAAATCTTCAAATTTATTTCAGGGGGATTAAGTATAATTTCAGTAAAATGCTACCATGTAAGGACCATAGGAGTCTGAATAAGACCGACAATAAATTCAAAAGTTACCACATTTTTAAAAGTCTGGGTGTTGACAGGCCGTCATTACAGGATGGAACGTCTTCAACATCCGTAAGGTCACAGTAGTGGAGAGATAGAACGATAATCATTTTTTTTCTTTTTTTTTTTGATGTTGACAGCACACATTTATCCCATTGTATCTGGTTTTATAATCATTTATTTATATTTATTTCCATGTTGTCTGAAGGAGGTGAGTTAGTGGCTGAAAAGGTGATAGCATCTGATATTGTCCAAATCTACTTTCATTTTTTTATTCAAAAATACCACTACTGAAACACAACGAAATATGTATTGTAGCCTCCTTATCTAATAATGCCGGTACATTGATTTAACACAGACATGACAGACTGCCTAATTTTTCTCAAGCCTTACTGATGTCTTCCCTTATTTCTGCATTCAGATAAAGACACACATAATGTACTTAGCATAAAGTCCGTAGGCCTTTAACCGATAGTTGCGGGGGTGACGTAAGAGGTTGTTAGCTATTGTTGGTTCTGGTTTGAAGCGACCTCATTACCTTGTACGGTGCATGTTAGACAATTAGCTATCAAACCAGAAGATTACTCTGGTTTTAAATGCGCTAAAATATGGTTATTCAAAATATGACGTAGATTGCGCTTAATTGAAATGAATAAATCAATGGAACTTTCGAGCTTGAAAGTGACGGGTTTCTGGTTCTGGTTGGCGCTGAGGATTAAAATAATAGTTCATTGATTATTAGTAAGTCTGGTAAAGAATGTCGCTTATCATTACCCAGGGCCGGCGCAGCCGTGGGGGCCGTGGGGGCTCGGGCCCCCACACTTTTTGTGCACCATACAAAGGAATACATAAGGTGTCATCACTTTGTTAGCTCATGAAACCCGGAAGTGGGCCCCCACACGTTTGAAAACACTGCGCCGTTCCTGTTACCAATAAACGTATCTAATGATGATTAAAATGCCATCTTTCGATAGTATTAACTTTGGTGTAATCACCATAATTATAATTATGTATGCGCATGTGCAGGGATGTGTATGTCCTGGCGTGACCGAATGATTACACGACATGGTAGACCAAGACCAATCCTTGCACTTCCTCGTTTTCCTCTTTGATGTACAAAACTTTCTGGTGACATTTTCTCACGATCACTCCACTGTTTACTGACTTGAAGAGGGCGCTCTTTAAGTCCATTCCACCTATCTCTTGTTCAAACACGTCCTCTCTTAATGTAATGATGATGTGTCCACCTATAGTAAGAAAACGTATAGAAAATTGTGAATTGAAATTCGGTCCATGCAAATATTTTCTGGGTTTTTTTTTTCTCCATTCAATCTGATAGAACACATCTATTTTATCATATCATGTAAGAGTCATCAAGGTCGTACCTCAGGATCAAATATCTTTACCAATGTCGTTAATGCGGCTGCCTGCAAAATAACTGACTAACAGACTGTACAAAGAACAACTGACAAGAAGAATATTTTCAAATCTTCTGATTGAACAGACTGCCAAATGAACGACTGGTAAACATGAAATGGAGTTAAAAACAATAAGAAAGATATTAGCATTACGTCATAGTCCACATTTATGACGACCCACTCAAATAATGTGACATGGCGTGATAACATGTTTGTCCATTAATTATTTTATGTTGAAAATGTTATAGAATATGTATGACAAGTTCAAGTTCAACTTTAATTTCATTTCCATTAAATAAACAGGAGAAATTATATTCATTGCATAAACAAAACAAATTTGTAGTAATTTCGATATGTAAAACGTACATCAACAAGATACATGTGATGGTGCGTAACGACATAATTGCATTTATAAGGTATATACATATGTGACACTGCAACTCAAAACAAACAAAAAGTCGCCAGACATGAATTTTTAGTGAAGACCATATTCTGAAAGAGCAGACTTTAAGCTTTAAAATGATGTATAACTCAAATCAAATGGACTCTCTTAACCTATCTAAATATTGGAAGGAAAGCACAAATTCAGGAAAAGTGTGAACTGAGAAAAGAGGCTCTGAATTAGAGTGTCTCTTCAAGCGCTTAATCTTTACCAAACCGTGCTGGCTGTGCGATGAATGGGACAAAAAACAGGAAGTAAACCACCAGAGTAACAACAATGAAGGGATTACCATCTGAAACTGAAATTAGGCATGCCTCATTAACACATTCTGTGTATAATTAATGCCAACTTTCAAAGCAGTAGCACTATTCTGTCAAAAGTTATTAGAGTTGAAAGTGAAGAGTGTGGACAAGGTTTTTCATAAATGAAAAAGGGATTCTAAAGACACACCTCATCACACTATTCTACCAACAATATTCGAGATAAACTGCTAAAAATCACACTTTCCTGCCCGTTTTATGATACCAAATTTCATCATGATGTAAAAGAAGACCCGTTCTTTCAGTAAATATGAAAAAGTCAAGTTCGGCTAGGTTGTCCCATTTCACTTATTTTCTGTCCTCACGCAAAATCAGTGTGTGCGACTTTATGTTCGTTTTGAGGTGCACAGACGCATATGCATATTACACGGATGGGAATGGAAATGGAGGGTCCCACTAAAAAGCCAAGCTTGTACAATATGGGACCCTCCGAAATACATAAAAAGCAAATAATGGCTTCATGAAACTACAAACAAATATATGAAACAAAATCAAAGAAACCAATGTCAACTGACGTGAAATGAAATAACAGGAAAGAACGAAAAAAAAAAGAGAAAAAGGGAAACAAAAGAAAATGAAACTGCAACACACGCCATCGTGGACACAATCAAACAGATTTCCAGGATGTATAGGAGTAATAAGACGCACCCTTGAATGATATTGTGAATATAAGGATTGGGTACATATACCAGAAAAACTACAAAAGAGCGGACACATTAAAAACAAAGAATAGACACAATGATGCATTGTTCGATGACTGTCGTGTTTGAGGAAAACTTATATTCGACAGATTGTTTTACTCTTATGACGTTACAACTACAATTCGTAAAGCTTTATTTGCAACTTCGCACAAAAACTGTCCTGAAAAAAAGAAAAGATTATGATAAATCTCACCGTCGTGGGTTTTATGATACCATTATACTATCCCAGCACATTAACCCCCCCCCCACCACCACCACCACCACCATCACCAGAATTGCATTTACCACTCCTTAACCTTGGTCCAATTTCAACCAAATTTGATGAATTTTCCTAAAATCTTATTAAAAACATTTTAATATTTCTGCTATATTTGATATCGCTAGTTGCCATGGCAACCATAAACTGACAACCATGTCAGTCAGATTTTGCCATCTTTTTTTTCTGTTCCAATTTCAATTAACAATATTCCGCTGTATGAAATGGGCGTCTCTTGACTGAAATTGATGAGACGCAAAATGTGAAGGAATTATGGTCCTGAAATGTGCTTCTTATTATTTCCTTTGTTTTATGGGACAAAGACATAAAACAGAAGATATGATAGAGATGATTGAAAACAACAAGATTTTCTCAAAATTGTCCTTCTTATCTGTGTCATTTTGATTCCTTCTCAAAAGTTATGCCTGTAATATCATTAGATTATCATGTTATCAAACTGCACACTCAAAATTACAGCATCATGCAAATATGAAATGTAATGATTATACATGCACCTATCCCAAACATTTCATCACAAGTCTCATAATGTATTTCTTTTTGTTATTAATAGCGCCCCCATGTGGTGACCTTGAGAAATTTCAACAATAAGAAATGAGTAGATTCCACTTGCTTATCATTTGTGGCAAATATGAAAATGATTGGTCCATAATAAGATATTTTGGGGGGCTCAAGGAATTATATAGAAAAATGATGTTTTCAGCATATTATTTCCTATGTATCCATATTCCTATGTATCTCGTAATATTTCACTGAATAGCGCCCTCCATGGGTAAGCTTGAGAAAATTCAAATGAACAGTCATGTAGAATATGAGTCCCCCTGCCCAAGTACGAATATGACGATGATACGTCAAACGATAAAAGAAAAGGTTACATGGGGGCATGATGCCCCCCTTGGGCCTATACTAAGGGTCAAAATAGTTTGGGTTAAGCAGCTGGTGCCAATCTCCACTTACCTGACTTCGTAAGGCGAATCATCTCAGGAAGGCTGTCGCCTTTTAAGCGTCCGGGGTTAAAACAGCCAACGCTGTAAAGAGCGTCGAAGTAACCTGTATCATTCATTATGGCACACGGAGAGAAATGGTGATGTATTTATATGCATATCGCATTTTACTTTTATTTATGCCTATAAGTATATAATCATTTTATCATTATTATCATCATTATTATATTATATTATATATATAATATAATAGGCATATATATATATATATATATATATATATAAGTACGTACATACACACACAGACAAACACACACACACACACATATATATATATATAATATATATATTTATATATATATGTATATATATAGAGAGAGAGAGAGATATATGATATATATATATATATATATATATATATATATATATATATAGGGATTCATGCTTGTCATGTTTTTTAACACTGATTTCATCCTTTCATCTTTGGCTCTTCGTGGAGGGAACCAGTCCATGGATGCGTCGTTGCTACGCCAAACGCGCACAGACACACTGCGCGGTTACCATGCACTGTGGCAGCAACTACCAGTCTAGACGCGAAGTTTGTTCGACGCGAGCGGAAGGTAGAGGTAATGAAAAAAAAAAGAAAGTGCTAAAGGAGAGGAAGCAAGCGGTGTTCATTGTTGAAGATTTGACCTCACTTAGATCCAAGATGTTGAGGTTAGTCAGAGCGGATACATCAACGGTCCAGAGAGCATGGACCATTGACGGTAAGATCAATTGCATGCTAAAGGATGGGTCAAAACAAGTTGTCGAAACACCGGATGACCTGTTCAAGATAGGGTGGACTGAAGAGCGAATGAAGGCATCCGGCCTGTTTGAGGCAAAATAGGAGTTAGCCGGCCCAGCAGAGGGTATACATGTGGCGAAGCAAGCACGCATAACCAGCTTAAATGTGTGCGGAATCCGTACAAAACTGTTGGAGGGATCTCTAGAAACTTTCATTCAAGATTTTGATATCATTTGTTTAAGCGAGACAAAGGTTGATTTTATTTATGATGACCTTATTCCGAATGGTTATTCATACATTTCCAAAGAGAAAAATAATACTAATACCAGAGTACCTCACGGAGGCATCCACGGCTTAGGTATTTTAGTTAAAGATCATATCTGTAGACATGTTTCAGTTGTCAAAAATGTAACGTCTGAATCAATTCTGTGGTTGAATATAAATGAGAATGCATTTGGATATCCCTTTCTCCTTGGTGCTGTGTACATTCCACCAGAGAATTCAAAATACTGCAGTGATTCCATATTTGATGACATTTCAAGTGATTTGATATTTCTGACGAACCAATTCAATTTGCCTTTCTGTCTGGTAGGAGACTTTAACGCGAGAACTGGAAGTTATAGTGAAATATTAACTGATGGAGATGGATTTAACAGTTTCATACCTCAGAATGATCAAAATTGTGAAGAGTTGTTGTGTACATCTGATCTCTCTCATACAGTTGTATGTCCAGATAGGAATAACATGGACAAAGTAATCAACAATCATGGAAAACAACTTATTGAATTGTGCAAATGTTTTAGAATGGTAATTCTCAACGGAAGGTCGAAGTCTGATAGACATGGGCATTATACGTGTGCGAATTCGAGCACAATTGATTATTGTGTGGCTTCATTTGATTTGTTGCGTACGTTTGAAGACTTTTCTGTTGACATATTTGATCCACTGTTGTCTGACAAACATAGTCCTATTATGCTAACATTATCGTTGTATACAAATTCGGCTTCTAGGACGATATTTACAGAAACAAAAGATTGTCAAACAAAACCAGTGACTAAAGTTAAATGGTCAGAAAGTTTATCGAAGGAATTTAAGAACAACATTAATTTAGATGGCGTTGATAAATTGTACATAAAAATGACCAGCATGTCTACTTGTGAAATTTCGCAAGAACAATTAGACGATTTAGTGTCGTCTATCCAGCAACTATATCTAGACGCAGCGGAAAGTTGTAGTATGGTTAAAACTTATTGTAATAAGGAGAAGAAAGTATACAAAAATAATCATTCTAAACCATGGTTTGATAGTAGGTGTAAAAAGTTACGTTCAATTTATTTTCGCCTGAAACGTTTGCTTAAATCTGAGAAAACTTTAAACAGGAAACAGATCTCAGAGGAGTTGATAAAGCAAAAACGTATTTATAAGAAGGAGTTAAGAAAGGCAAAAACTCAATACAATAGTATCCTACATTCAAAATTGCGTAATGCTAAAGTAACTCAACCGAGGGAATACTGGAATATGCTCACCTCGTTAAATGATAAAAGAAATGAAATTGATATAGACCTTAACGTACTTGAAGAGCATTTTAGAAATCTTAGTCAGACTAAGGGCACCGAAGAATCTCCTTTGTACACTCCTATTCCAGTTAGTCCAATAAATGAAGATTTGAACAAACCTATTGATATTGACGAATTAATCGCGCAAGTTAAACGTTTGAAGAATGGTAAAGCTTGTGGAGTTGATCAAATTCTGAACGAATTTCTGAAAAACTCTTCTGGCCGTTTGCTATCTTGCATTGTCGTACTATTCAATATTGTTTTAGACAGTGGTGTAGTTCCTTCTGATTGGACAATTGGACTAATTAGGCCTTTGTATAAAAAGAAAGGAGACGCAAAAGACCCCAATAACTATCGAGGCATCACTTTGCTCAGTTGTTTAGGGAAGCTCTTTACAAGCATATTGAATAAAAGGTTAACGTCTTATCTCGAGGACAATAATTTACTTGGAGAAGAACAAGCTGGCTTTAGAAATGGCCATTCAACTCTCGACCATATTTTTGTTTTACATTCCATAATTGATTTGTATCTAGCCGAAGGTGAAAGAGTATACTGTGCGTTTATTGACTATAAAAAAGCATTTGATTTAGTAGATAGATCAGCTCTATGGATGAAACTTTTTAATGCAAATATCAATGGAAATTTTTTTAAAGTTATACATAACATGTATGGCCAGGCAAAATCATGTGTAATAAAAGATAACGAAGAGTCCTCCCTATTTCAATGTAATATCGGGGTTAGACAAGGAGAAAACCTTTCACCCATGCTGTTTGCCCTCTTTCTCAATGATTTCAGTAACTTTCTAAAATGCAAATGTCATGGCTTGGATTTAATGCCAAAAAAGCTCAACACACATGCCAGACAAAATGAAATCCAAGTGTACATTAAACTTTTCACGTTACTCTATGCAGACGACACCTTGATTCTAGCTAAATCACCGGGTGACTTGCAGAATGCGTTAAATGCACTATCTGAATAATGTTACAACTGGTCATTACATGTTAATTCAGACAAGACAAAAATTGTTATCTTCTCTAGAGGTAAAGTTAGGAAACTACCTTCCTTTCATTTCAACAATAGCGAATTATCTGTAGTAGATGATTACGTATATTTAGGCACAACATTCAATTATAATAATACATTTAAAAAAGCGCAGATGAAACAGTTGAATCAAGCCAAAAGAGCTATGTATAGTTTGTTATTAAAATCACAGTCATTGGATCTACCTATTGATATACTGTTAGAATTATTTGACCAACTTGTCATTCCAGTTCTTCTCTATGGCAGCGAAATCTGGGGGTTTGAAGTTATACGTGACCTCGAAATATTTCATGTCAAGTTTTGTAAACAGATTTTGAAATTACATAAGTCAACGGCAAATTGTATGGTGTTAGGCGAACTAGGTAGATACAGTCTTGACAAATATATTATCAATAGAATGATCAATTTTTGGAATAATTTAGAACACTCTGGAGAAAACAAACTTTCGGGAATGATATATAGAGTTTTGAAAGTTTTGTATAATGAAAATGTATATCAGTGTTTGTGGCTGAAAAAAATAAAAACTACCATTGATATGTTGGGAATGTCAGATTTGTGGTTTAAATGCGAAACGACAAATAGTACTTGGATAAAATGTTCAATTGATCAACGTTTGAAAGATTGTTTGTCTCAAAACTGGTACTCTGCTATGTATAATAATCCTCAATGCATTAACTACAGAATCTTTAAAAAGTCTCTTCAATTAGAAAAATTTATTATTGATCTTCCTAAAAAATATCGAATACGTTTTTGTAGATTCCGCTGCCAAAATCATCGTCTTCCTATAGTTACAGGGAGATGAGAATGTTGAGAGAAGTAAAAGAGTATGCAATCTTTGTCAATCACAACTAATTGGAGATGAATTCCATTATTTGTTTGTTTGTCCGGCTTTTTCCACGGAGAGAAAATTGTATCTAGACAGCAACTTCACAAAAAGGCCAAATACTTTCAAAATGGAAAAATTATTTAATACAACCAACTTAGGCACACTTTTAAATCTGGCTAAATATTGCAATACCATAATGCTTCGTTTTAAATCTTCTTTAGTCATGTAATTAATCAAAATAGTTTGACTAATCATCAAGCAATTGTAATTTGTAATACTTTGTAATACTTTATCGTGTATATATTGTATAAAATTTTACAATTATTGTTATTTTTTGTTTTCTGTTGCTGCTGGTGCCCTGTTACGCATCATTGTTTTACTGTTAAAGTTCACCTTTAGATGTATTGATATGCCAAATAATTTCACATTATTTCTTATCTAAGGTTATACAAATTGGTTTTCGATATACATAATTTTTTCCTCTATGTGTAAATATGTTTTATACTTCAGTGTAAATATGTTTTATCGTATTACTGTGTAAATTAGTTTCAAACTGGATTAAATGTAAATATGTGTAATAGTGTAAAAGTGTTTAAAAAGAAAAATCTGCATCAAAGTGTAAATATGTTTCATGTTAATAATTATGTTGAAATTGCGTTCTCCAATACCCTAATGGGGTGACATGAGAATAAAATTACTGTCATTACTGTCATTACTGTCATTACTGTCATTACTGTCATTACTGTCATTACTGTCATTACGCATTCCATCACAAGCAGGTTAGGTTTGAAATCCGTCCGACCAGGAGCAGACGTATACTCTTGTGTGTATGTTCTGCTTCAGAAACGGATTTTAATCTAACATCACATCGCATCCTGGTCGCTGATGAAGAATGCGATGACTAACCTGTTTGGTGTCTTGTCTCTAAAACATGCGCTTTCCTCGCCAGGATAAAGCGTTTTAATGCCATTTTAGGTTTTAATCTCATTCACTTCTGTTCGTTAATTATTGATCAGTGACTACCAGGAAAGGCTGGTTGACTATCAGGTAAAGTCTGATTGACTATCAGGAAAAGTCTGATTGACTACGGGAAAGACCGTTGACTATCAGGAAAGTCTGTTACAGTATTCCATCACGGACAAGGCACAACTATACTGGCTGGGATGTCTCTATGGGGGCCGGAGGTGTGAGTTTGCGTCAGTGAAAGACAAGATGAGGTGGGTCTCTGAACCGTTTATCTTCGTGATAGTAAATCGGAGCATGACGTTGGCAATGTAAGTCCATTGAAAAGCTATCAGGGATTCATGTTTGTCATGTTTTTTAACACTGATTTCATCCTTTCATCTTCGGCTCTTCGTGGAGGGAACCAGTCCATGGATGCGTCGTTGCTACGCCAAACGCGCACAGACACACTGCGCGGTTACCTTGCACTGTGGCAGCAACTACCAGTCTAGACGCATTCCATCACAAGCAGGTTAGTTTTGAAATCCGTCCGACCAGGAGCAGACGTATACCCTTGTGTGTATGTTCTGCTTCAGAAACGGATTTTAATCTAACATTACATCGCATCCTGGTCGCTGATGAAGAATGCGATGACTAACCTGTTTGGTGTCTTGTCTCTAAAACATGCGCTTTCCTCGCCAGGATAAAGTGTTTTAATGCCATTTTAGGTTTTAATCTCATATATGTATGTATATGACCCTGCATTACAAAACCAACAAAAAGTCGCCAGACATGGATATTTAGTTAAGGGCAAATTCTGAAAGAGCAGACTATAAGCTTTAAAATGATGTAAAACTCAATCCAAAATAATGGATTCTCCTAACCTACCTAAATACTGGAAAGAAATAACACATTCTGGAAAGCGTGAACTGAGAAAAGAGTTCTTTCCAAGCGCTTAATCTTTTAAACTCTGCCAGCTGTGCAATGAAAGGGACAAAACACCGGATGTAAACCACCGGAGCAACAGCAATGAAGGGATTATCAGATTAAGCTGAAATTGAGCATATTCTGTATATAATTAAGTACTGTCCAGCGAGAGAGCAGTGTATTTTAGTTAGGCCTGTATTAGCATATACCCCTGTTGGCTACTGCTGTAAACATCAAGCTCACCTCCTGTACGGTTAGTGCTAAAAAATTCAGTTGTTTTCTCATGACCGGGCTTTTGTATGTGCTAAGTTTGTTCCACCATATCTGATACTTTTCGAACTCGGAGGTGCTTTCACGCTAGATTCTTTTCTTTTCTTTTCTTTTTTTTTCCCCTGCCTTAATGATGTGGAGAGGCTCTCCGTGTCGTAGATGTATCAGAGCTCATTCGTTAGATCCTTGCTTTTCACTATCAACTGGTAGTTTTAGGATTTCCTTCACCTTTCTTCATGAGTTTTGTTGGTTGTTGTCTTCACGTTACTACAATATATTTAAATATTAGCAGCCTTCTCACAGACATCATGATTAGTATGTATTCGGCCCACTCGTACGCTCATTTCCCAATTAGGCACATTGCTCCGTTGGGCCTCATCAGCACATCTCCTGTCGGGAAAAGTTGCTATAAAAAAAACTAAACAAACAAACAAAAACACACACACAAAAAAAAAAAACGTATTGCTACGTATCGTTACCTTGACTGTTTGGGTTTTAGCCGAAAGATTTCAGCTGCTGTTTCTGATGATAGTTGTAATATCTATGCAAAATTTGTAAGGCAGTTTTGAGCATGTATCGTTCATTAGAATAGAAGGCCTACGTAGTAATATTTGTGAGATACCATCAGATAGGAGCGACTGTAACATTAGTCTTAGTATAGAAGATCTGGCACTGTTGGGCTGCAATATGTCGATCAGACTGTGGGTTATTTGTGTGAATCTGAAAGAATATAATATGCTATCAAATCAGTCATAATCAAAATGTATCATACTTTTCCAAGCAGAATAATATAAAACTTATTCTACAAATATGAAACATGGTGCAAGGTGATTGATTAAAACTGATTACATATAATTTTAAAGATACCCCCTCTAGTATGAATGGAACAATCTCATACTCTTCCCTACCGATATGCCAATTTCATTGGTCGATATCGTAAGGTCGCATACAATAGGCATCTTCCTGGACTTTTCCAAGGCTTTTGATACGATTAATCACGATATACTTCTCTCTAAGTTATCACATTATGGTATTCGTGGAAAAGCCTTGCAATGGCTCACGAGTTATTTATCTGGCAGATTTCAATATGTACATGTGAACGGTTTTGATTCTTCTATGAAGAAAATCGAATGTGGTGTTCCACAGGGAATTTTGTTAGGCCCACTGTTATTCATAGTTAACATTAATGATTTTTTTATATCTTCAGATAAACTCTCTGTTATATTATTTGCGGATGATTCCAATCTTTTTTATTCCCACAATGACCCTAATATTTCAATTAGTACAGTGAACTAAGAATTAAAGAATGTCGCACAATGGATATTTGCAAATAGATTGTCACTGAATATTGAAAAGACGAAGTATACTTTTTTTCAGTAATTCCATAGATTACCAGGTAATGTTAAATTTGACACTACTCTTCGAGAAGAGGTTTCGTCTATTAAATTTCGAGGTGTTTGTGTTGATAATAAGATATTATGGAAGTGTCATATAAATTACATTTGTAATGTAATCGCACGTAACATAGGTATAATTAATAGATTGAAATATTACCTCCCTTCTGTTTTGATGACGCTTTATTCAAGTTATTATTCACGGTATTGTCGTATTTGAATTACGAAATTCTCGCTTGAGGGAATACAATACAATGGACATATTTGACATTGTTAGACAAACTTTTTTTCTTTTGCAAAAGATGGCGCTCAGAATTGTTTCAAACCTTCATATCCGAGCACATACTGATAAGCTGTTCCCTGTTCCCTGAACACAACATCCTGAAAATAAAAGAGTTGTATTTATTTGAACTTGGTCAATTTATGTATAGTTAGAACTGCAACCACCTACAAAAAAAAATATTTCATTCTTTATTTTACCGCAAATTCCACGTACATAACTATCCCACGAGACAATCTAAAGAATTTCATCTTCCCTTAGTGAGAACTGTACACACTCAAAATAGATTTGTTTGTAGCGGACCCAGATTTTGGAATAGCTTAGATAACGATTTAAAAGACATTTAAGGATAAACTTTACAAAATATTTGCTTTCCATATATACCAGATAACTCCGGTTAATGAAAAAATCCACTATGTTTCACTTGTCCTTGAGATTCTGTAGCGTGTCCACAGACCTTTTCCATTCCTTTCCTTTTCCTTTTCCTTTTCCTTTTCCATTCTTCCCTGCTCATCTTTCCTCGTTCCTCGTTGTCCAGTAGCTGTGTGAGTGCATTTTCTCCATTTCTGTGTTTTGTGTTGTTATTGTTGTTGTTGTTGTTGTTGTTGTTGTTTTCGTTATATTTTGTGTGGCCGCGTGTATATCTTTTTTTTTTTCTGGTCAATATCCCTGGCACATACCTGGCCTTATAGTGTCTGTGCCATAAATGTGACATGTTATATAGTTTATAAATGTGTTTGCATTCTAAAATCATAGTAAGTATTGTTTATAGTATCAGCATCATTATATCAATGACTAAATGTACAATAGTCATTGCTCTTTGTATGCATGTGCTGAAATTAGAGCGAGCTGCCTTTGCAAAAGGCTACCTATGGGTGGGTCATGCGATGCGCCGCGTAAATACCAATTCCGTGATACACACAACTTGTATTATTTTAGTAAAGTATAACAGATATCAACATCTAGGTGAAAGCCATATTTCACTGAGATGCTCCCCCAAAGAGGGCGTTTATTTAACCTTACCGTCTGTGAAGTCGAGATGGCAAGTGCCATCAAAATTTGCCTTGATCGTTTCACGATAGACTCCTTTCTTTGATGCAAGCTTTAAGCATTCCGCCGATATATCCAGACCATAAACGTTGCGATATCCTTTGGTGTACATCTACAGGAATGAAAAAAAAGGTAATGATACACAGAATGAAAACTATGTAACATGTACATAAGGATTTCGTATAATGTATTTACTGATATACCAATTTGCGTATGGCTCAGTCATAATTATTAGCAAGTTCTCACACTCGTTATATTGTTAATGTTGTAACCCCCCCCCCCTTTAGAAGTCCGTTTGTAAAATGTAGTACACCCTATATTCTGTTAAAGGTATCGTTTGTAACTGAAAGCAAAGATGTAAAAAAAAAAATGTTTTAAGTTAACGCATCTGATGCATAGACTGTGTATTGTCATTGATTGTGTTGGTCAGTTGTATCACAAAACACCTACGATATAAACATTTTGTAAAAAAAAAGCCGAAAATATAAAACTATTCTAGAAGACTATTTTCAATAAACCACAATTGTCAATTAAATCATTATTTTGAACACGGTTTAGTCTAGAAGCAATTTTACTATAACTATTGTTCACATTTTGCATAATTAGAAATACTTAACATTACCTAATGATTGAGCAATGAGTATTTAGAAGTTGTTGTAATAAACCACTGATATTGAAGACCCGATAGCAAACAAAAAGCAAAGCAAACTAAGAATGCAAATGAGAAAAGCAATTAGCCATACAGAAGAGTGTCTTTCTCCCCTTAGATTGCCTCCGTACCATTTTTATTTATGATTATGGTGACATGGTGTTGAGGGTGTTTTGTTTTTTCTTTGCTTGCTTGCTTGTCTGCTTACTTGCTTGTTGAAATATGTAAACAAAGACATACAAAATTATATGGCAATGTACCCAACAATGCTAAGAGAATTGTGACAAAATTTGTGACCAGTGATCACAAATTGATCGAGTTATCTTTAACGTTTGATAGATTGAAGCAATCGGATTCTATGTGTATACTAAAACACTATTTCTTTTATTTATCTAGTTTATGACACAAATGACGGAAATACCATTTCTCCAACTACTCCAGTACCGCAGCCGACTTCCAGAATCATTCCATTTCTGTCCGGTACGGTCTGGAGGATCACGTTGGTCGTCTCCTCGTCGGCTTTATAAGATAAACACTTTAAAATCTGGGAAGTAGAAAGAAGAACAATCACATTCAGTAATCAAGGCCTTTTCAAATCAAATCGGAAAGTGTAATTTGAACTCATAATGACTGCTACGAATAGATTAACATGTGTAGGCTATAAGACACTGGTTTGTTCTATCACAATACTGCACCGTATTAGCACAAATTTATACTATAATTTCGCCTCCCTCTCCCTTTTCAAATTTCTTTTTTCCGTAATCCCCTTTAGATTTTGTCTTTTTGTTTTAAAATTTGGAGGTTAATGTTTGTATGTCAGATTGTTTGTATTTTTTTCCGCTTTCAGCAGTAGAAATCTCCCTAACACACGCACACACACACACACACACACACACACACACATACACCATAGTTTTACTCGACAATTGTAAAACTTGTTGAATCAAATGCAATGCTGACATTTGTCATTTAGATTGTGGCTCATCTTTTCTTAATTTATGCAAAGAGAAAAGAAATGTATTGCCGATCCCAAACAATAGTACACATCCAACTCAAAAGAACATCCACCGCAGGACAGAATATAGCCTTCTCAACAAAGCAATAAAAAATAAGCCACATTGTTTTATTCTAAATTTCATCATATGCACATAACACTGAAACAAATTAAATCATATTTATACAATGACGTCAATAACCAATACATGTATTTACTTGTTCATAACTATTTGCAATATCATCGTATGCTAACTCCGCCTCATCCTGTTTTAATCCAAGAAGATGTTTGACGGTAGACTCCGCCCACTTGACGCTTTCAATGTCGACTTCGCTGTCTTTGTCAGTCACGGTTGGCTTTGTTTCTTCCATGATGTCTTGGTGTCTTCCTCGGTGTTTGCCTGTCTGTCTGTCTGTCTCTCTTTCCCTCTCTCTCTCTATATCTGTATAGGTGTTGTTTGTTGCAGAATCCTGAAATGTAATAAAAAAACAAATGTTACTCTTCACTCTTCTACTGTAAATGTGCCTGCAATCATTAGTAGCATAAGGAATATTTTCTGGTTTGGGGGAAATTGATTTAGGAAAAGGCTTTCAATGTAAAACGTTAGATACAAAGTGTTCATGTAAATTTTTATAACTTTCTTTCCTTCTTATGGTTTTTAGACGAAACTGTCAAGCATACAAAGAGTTTCGCCAAAATAGAATGTATAATTCACTGTTTCATATAATCTATTTGTATTTTATTTCAATATAGCTATATTCTCAAGCGCGATCTTGATAAGAGTTCCTATGTTTGTGTTCTGTGTCTATGTCTATAATTCTTCTTGTATACCAATGTTGGTTGAATGACTAGGCAGTATGAAGACAACATCCAGATATCAGAGATTCAATTTTTACTGTCTGTGGCATGTATTAACTATTACTTGCTATTTGTCACAGAACGTGGCGTTGTCTGTTTATTAATTCTTTGTTTGTTTTTCCTAACTCGTCACCGTCTATCTTAAAATGGTAGCAAGAGGCCAAAAACGACGGTATTCTCGTAGCAACGTCCTTATAGGCTTCTAAAGCGAAACCAGGTAGCATTGGTAAGGAAGAAGGAAGACAAGGCACACCCACGAGCGTCATGATCTTGTGGTCTTGCGTCATATTTTCCTTGAATATTTGTTTTACCCATATTATTCTGTGCCAATGAGTTAAATGTACAGAAACGTCACGCACAGACCTATGGAAAGGTAATTTATGTGGCACACAGGGAGTTAAAAAGGGGGAATATTTGATAGAGATGCTGTAATGACAATCGTTTGCAATGCCATGCTTGTTAATGGAGTCATCCTAACTATATCTATACCTAATTCGAGATCTAGGCTGAGGTGAATAATGGCCAAAACTTCATAATTACTGCTTTACATCTACATAAAGTATCCAGCGCCAGATCTAGGAATTCTGTAAAGAGGGGCCGCCTTTACAGAATTAAAGGGAGGCGCTCGCACCTCTCCCCATTTTTTTTTTCTTTACATATTTTTGTTTCCCTCCCCCTCCCAACAACAAAAAATAAAAGTAAACATAAGGGGGAGGTGCCCTATGCAGTCCTCCCTGGATCTGCCACAGGTATCCTATGTAATATTCAATCTAACCGTTGAAAACTGTCTATCGAAATTTTCTGTACGATGATGGTGGCACTCACCTCTCCCGTGGACTTTCTTCTCTTTTAGGGGCTGACTCCGTCTCTACTCCTGAAACTGTGGCTTAGGCACTCTTTGGCAAAGATATAAGCTTGACCCGTCCTCCAACAACAAAGAAGAAACAAACAAACAAACAAACAAACAAACAAAGACTTGCTGCCGATTTATTAAAAATCGGCCGATCAGCAGACTGCTCTACGCAACCAACTAGCACTGCTTACTCTCTTTATTTTGCTAAACGGCGGCAGTGTAGACACGCGGTGCTTGTGAATGCTTTTGGCGTAAATAATGATCCCTTTCAGAATCGCAATCACATGTTGTGTAAGCGTGTCGGGGCCACCCATGGACCAGGAATAGTCAGAGAATCAAGCCTCTCTTTTAGCATCATGTTTTCACGAGCTACGATCCGATTGCAATAACTACAGCAAAAAGTGGGGGAGGGGGGGGGGGTCTCGCAATAGAAAAAAAAAGTTACACAAAGACAGACCTCTTACTGGCAATATACTAGTAGTGATATGGGTGCAATTGGCACACAAAAGTACATAAATTTTGGAAACACATCTGTTTGTGAGTGTGTGTGTGTGTGTGTGTGTGTGTGTGTGTATTTCTTCAAATATGTAATCCTCATAGTTCCAGTACATTATTTCCAGACAAGTTGAAACGCAACCGAAATTATGTGACCAACTTAATGTCGTTGTTGTTGTTGTTATTTCCATTTTTTTTTTTGGGGGGGGGGTGTTTTTGTTGTTGTTGGTGGTGGTGGTGGTCATGATTCCACCGTCTCTCAGGTGATTTACACCACCTGGTTGAACAAGGGCGTGAAAGACCTTTCAATAATCCCTGGTTCAACAAGACCGAGACCAACAACAATAGATAGAGACTCATTTTTGGACACTTGTATCTAGAACCTGAGTATAATGACAAGGGAAACCACATTCGATGATGAAGATGGTAGTAAAGATTAAATTAGTAACAGGTGTGGATGGGGGAAGGGATATTAAAAGATAATATCTTCAACTCAAATATTTTGCTATATCCACCTCTTTATTGCCACTGCCTTGTTCTATTCAACTATTAACTTCACATTATCGGAAAAGCAAAGTATATACAACGAGCTTTTGTATCTTCCCTGACTACGTTTCTGAAGTTGACATTGCACACCACAGTATAACAAAGATTACAAGTCCAGCCTTCTGAAAAACAAAAAACAAATGTAATTATCGGACAGACTTTCAACATGACGATGATGATAGAATGAACAGGATGAGCAGGATTAAAAAAAAAAAAATCATTCGAATGTTATGAATTTTTCTTTTTTTTTTCTTCTTTTTTTTTTCTGTTCAAAGAAAACTTACACTTCATTAAAGGTATTACGCATAAACAACACAAGTTTGAACTATGGGTCAGGGCCCGCTGTTGCATAATACCAAACGTTATATATGTATCTCGATACTCACTTTTGATTGGTTAATACGTGATTTATGTTTGATAAATTCTGACTTATACGTATTATTTCAACTTGTTCACAACTGGGCTTACCCGTTTTTTTTTTTAATCTTTTTAAAATTATAAAGAATTCTGATTTTTTTTTAACGCATAGACTTCCAACAAAACAAACAAATTACCGCCCTTCTGTCTTTTATCTTCCCAAAAAAGCCACTCCCGATGAGCATCGACACCCTTTAAACAAAATGAAAGTCAGTTTTTTTTTTTTTTTTTTTTTTGATAGATCCCTCCATGCTCATTTTTTTTTTTTCAAACAGATATCAATTTACTCGGGGTCCTCCCAAGAGACGGAAACCCACGTGCCATACGGTACACGAGCTCGACATCGAAAATAGATCCATTAGACATACATCCCATGAATTATACAGGCCAAGAGTCTTACCACCACAAGTTTTATGACTCCTGTATTGCCTTCGTTGCTGCTGGGTTGTTGTTGTTGTTGTTGTTGTTGTTTTTTTTTTTTGGGGGGGGGGGGTGGGGGGAGAGGTTGTTGTTGTCGTTGGTGGTGGTGGTGTTGTTGTTGTTGGTCATGATTTCACCGTCTCTCAGGTGATTTACACCACCTGGTTGAACAAGGGCATGACAGATCTTCCAATATTCCCTGGCTCAACAAGACCGAGACCAACAACAATAGATAGAGACTAATTGGTGGATACTTGTATCTAAAAGCTGAATATAAAATTGACAAGGGGAACCAAATTCGATGATGAAGATGGTAGTAAAGATAAAATTAGTGACAGGAGTAGATGGGGAAGGGGCATTTATAAATAATGCATATTCAACTCAAATATTTTACTATATAAGACTCTTTGTTGTCACTGCCTTGTTCTACTAAACTATTATCTCGACATTATCGGAAAAGCAAATTATAAACAACGAGCTTTTGTATCTTCCTTGACTACATTTCTGAAGTTGACATTGCACACCACGGTATAACAAAGATTAGAAGTCCAGCCTTCTAAAAAGAATGTAATTCAAGGACAGACTTTCAACATGACGATGATGATAATCAACTCATATATCCATGCAACGGTAGAATAAAAAGATGAGCATTCGAATGTCATGAATGTTCTCCTTTTTCGTTTTCGTTTGTCGTTTTTTCTCTTTAAAGAAGACCTACATTTCATTAAAGGTATACGCATAGAAAATTTTGCATAACATCAAACGGTATATATGTATGTCGATACTCAGTTTTCATTAGTAAATACCTGACTTATAATTGATTTATTCTGAATTGTATGTGTAATTTGAACTTTTGCACAACAGGTCCTTACTTTCTCATATTTTTTAAAGTTATAATGCATTGTGTGTTTTTTTAACGCATAGACTTCAAACAAAACAAACGAATGACAAATGACCGCCCTTCTTTCTTTTATCTTCCCAGAAAGCCACTCCCGATGAGCATCAACATCCTTCCAAACAAGATGAAAGGCAGTCTTGTTAGTTTGTGTTTTTAGCTGTTTTTGTTTTGTTTGTTTGTTTGTTTTCTTTTTGTTCAAACAGATATCTATTTATTTGGGGTCATCCCAAGAGACTGACACCCACGTGTCATACGGTACACGAGTTCGACATCGAAAAAAGATCCATGAGACTTACATCCCATGAATTATACAGGTCAAGAGTCATACTACCCATTATGAGTTCAACCCTAGGCCAGTAAGATCCGACCTAGTGTTTGACACTAGGCAAACAAAGCCAACGAGTTTCACACTTGAATAAATGAGGCTCACGAGAGTGACATTATTAGAGCAAACGATACTCACTAACCTACACCAGGCAAAATACAATTTCTGAGAGTTTGAGAGGATGAATAACGCCATCTATATGCCAACTACAAGCATGTAGTATTTTGTTCAGGGTGTCGAGAGCGAAACTGGAACTAAGGTATGCAAATTATCTCTCTGATAAAAACTGGTATTCATACTTGATGTTGCATTATTGACAGGGGTGCAATAACACATTTGCAGGGGTACTTTTATGACACTATTGAGCAAGAGATATGCGACTTATTTTTGAACATCACCGTCAAAATCACGCTAAGTATGCTTTTGTACAGAAATGCAAAAAGAAAAAAAAAGGCAGTTCTGTCACGCTAAGACTCTCAGCCACCCCCCCCCCCCAAAAAAAAAGAAAAAAGGAAGATAAAGGCTTCAATGTTAATTGATCAGTTCGGTATGGCCTAAACGAGTACAGAAAATGTAACGATTGTTTATGCAAATTAAATGGGCTGCCCTACAAAAAAAGAAATGACTCGTGATTTTAAATCAGCTTACATAGATTATGCCAAGAGGAATGTGCGGTATCAAAATGTTATTTTCTATTGCCCATAGTAATCTTTTTTTTCTTCGAAGATCCTATTCCAGACTGTACTAACCGTGAACGTACGCATATTATCATCAGTTTGTTTGTTTGTTTGTTTGTTTGTTTGTGGTTGTGTTGTTTTTTTTTTTCGGGAAAATGGGGAAGGGGGTAGGAGTCCGTTATAGTTAGGAACTCCCCTTTCCTTTTTTACTTCTTTATGCTATTATTGAAACTCCTTGTACAATTAAGCACTTATTAATGACACAGTTTATCATTATTGAACTTTTTGGCCTATTTTGCTTAATGTTTGTTTAATGGTTAGCCTTTTTTTTTCGCAGTGTCGGATTTCTGGGCCTTGTTTGCCTAGCGTCAAACTCTCGGGCTTTTTGAGGTGTCGAGCTTATTTGCCTGTATAGTGTCAGCCTCTTGGACCAAACTTCCATAGTGTCGAACTTATGGGCCTATCTTACACGATGTCGAAGTCGTGGAACATAACAATTCGCTTAGTGTCGAACTCGTGGGCTGTAACACGTGGCCGTACGAGCCGCATGTCTTGTGAATTTCGTTTCCATGATTTTCACCCGTTTACTCACATCCCTTGCAGTCCCCAGTGTCTAATTTTACTCAACTCTGTTTCATTATTCACAAATCAGAGAGATATAGTTTCCGAAAAAAATACATAAGCTTTTTACCTTCCTTTACTATATTCCTGAATTCGTCATTCCTAACCACGGTGCAAAGATCAGAAGCCCTTCTTGAAAAATAAATGAGACCAATGTTCAACATGAAAATAAAGATAACATCAATGTGTGGACATAATGGCATTATCAAAAATGATCAGGGTAGCCTGAAAGCTGAGGATGTCACACAAAAGCGTCTCTCTCTCTCTCTCTCTCTCTCTCTCTCTCTCTCTCATTCTCTCTCTCTCCCTCTCTCTCTCTCTTCATTAAAAAAGAAGGACAATTCATCGAAGGGAGTCCTATACGCATAGCACATGCTCAAATTCTGGTGATTCGTATAGATTTGGGCCCTGTAATGGCATAAAAGATGAGAACAAGCATAACGTCAAAATTAAGAGCATAACTTCATGAATACACCATCTATTTCAAGGTGTTATTATTTATGTGAATTACTAATATGACTGACTTTATGTTTGTTAATCTGACTATTACGCCACCTCAACTTTCATACAACAGGGTCAAGTCATCTGTTTTAAAGTTGCATCGCAAGGGTGTTTCTGAATACGCTCACGAGTTGAACTCAAATAATTTGTTTTAATGATATTCTTTATTTGAATCCATTCAATATCATGTCGATGTTAACAATGAAATCAATATGAACAGAAATAAGCAGCTGTATTATTTTCTCTCTTTTTCCCAACATACAGTACAATACATTTTGTGTGTGTGTGTTTTTTTTTTTTTCAAATCATGCCATGTATGAGAGAAATGACATGAAATTCTCAGACTCTCAGAAAAAGATATCTTGATCAACTTAATCAAGGCAATCCATATCACACACAAACACACACACACACACACACACATACAAAGACGCACACTCACAAGAATGAACACACAATATGACCATCATCATGTATCTGCTTTAACAAAGATCTTTGTGAGCATATGACATAACCTGAAAAAAAAAAAAAACATTAATGAGTGGATTTTTGAAAGACTGGATTTATCTTTCCAACACTTTTTTGTGTCATCTTAATGCTTGTTTTTTTCTTTGTTCAAACAGAAACCAATTTACTTACCTCCAATACTACATTGCATGCTATTTGTGAATTAATGACATCGGAAATGAGCTCTGATGATAAATATGGTTACAATGACAAGAGAAGCCACATAAGTAATTGAAAGAGAAAGCAACGAAAGGATGGACATAACAGTGCAAGATGCAATTAGAGATAACGACAATCTGTTCGCAACATGAGCTCTGAAAGAATGATGACTGTGAAATGGTGAATGTGCCATACGTTCATTCTCAGAGCTCACTTACCAGCACCATTCAAATAGATTTTGATATCACGCACTACGCCGAACTCATCTCTGCTTCATTCTTCATAATAACATAAAGTCATTGTCTCAAACAGAATGTGCAATGGGTTTTGATTCTGCCTACACCCAATTTCTGAAATAGACATTCCATACCAGAAGCCCTTCTGTAAACATAAATCAGACAATCGCTCAAATTGGCAGTGATGAGTCAACGAAAAGACACAATGGTAGCATTTCATGATGGTCTTGTTAGCGTATCAGCTGCCGATGTTAAGCAACTAGCGATTTTATTGTACGTTTTATTACAGAGTGGAGTTCTTTCACAGTGTGTACTTAAACGGTCCAGCGTAAAATCCTTGCAATTCGTACATTTGCGCCCTTTTGCATAAACAAAAATGTTACCAAACATAAAGTCAGAACATCAAATATTTTAAAGTCAGGTATAGCCGCCTCTCAGACTTCGGTATTTACAAACTTGTGTTTGGTTTTCTGGCAAACGTTTGATACAACCTGAACCCACCTGGGCCCAATCACATCAGAACTCAATGACTACACGGTCCAAATATGTACGATGGCCCTCTACTCCTCATCAGCATGTCTGTTTCTTATTCGAAATTTCGAAAATGAATAGTATTCGAAAGAATACAAATATAAAGTCGGGAATAACCAGCCTCTCAGATTTAGGTATTTAAAAACTCGTGTTTGGTTTTCTGGCAAATGTTTGGTACAACCTGAATCCACCAGGGCCCACTCACATTAGAACTCAATGAACTACACGATCCAAATATGTACGATGTCCCTCTACTCCTCATCCGCATATCTGTTTCATTCTTCGAAATTTTTAAAAACTTCCTTTTTTGTCCTTCAAACGAATATCAATTTTGCATATTTTGTCTAGATAGACCTATAGTGAGCTCATTACTTGATATGAATATAATGTCTCTATTGCATAAAGTGTAATTTATTGTTATTTTTCTGCTTCATAACACATGGCCAACAGTAAAAGTTTATTCTCACTAACACGTGGGTGCACTGACACGGGATAGTCAGGCAGATATGGGGAAAAAGATGGCGTCTTCGTCCAAGAATGTGAAATTTTGGATAATTTTGGTCGCCGATTACCGGATCTAAGAGATCTGACCACTCACTGAAAGACTATCTTGAATTTCAAAATGGCCGCCATGACGAAAATTGAAACTCCCTATGTGGAGTTTTGAATGACATAGGGCATTTAAATTGTGTATATCAAAGTATGCTAATATGCTAAATTTAAATGGATCAATATAGAATATCTGGCAAGTTGCATGGCCGGCATTTTAAAACTCCCTTCGTGGCTTTCCTGTTGAATTGCTGAAAACCTCTGGTTTAGGTTCGTAAGTATAGGACTACCTGATTAAGAGCACGTTTGCAAATGACTGAGTGCCCGCTTCTGATGTTCTAGGTGTTACAAAAAAAAAATCGTGATAATTAGAAAAGTATGTTCCAGATAACACTGTCATTGATATGAGTAATAACTGAATAGTTGCAATTTACTTGGAGGTGGTTTGAATATGAAAGCATGAATCAGTTTCATTAAAAATAATCCATTATCAATCTTAAAGTTAAGACCCATATTTTCGTCAAATTTGAACCCTCTGTACAAAATTGAAGTTCATACAGGAATCAGTGACGAGTATGTGAGTGTGTGCTTACAATGACCCTGAACAGTAGTCACAAATACACCTGCTGACTAGGCTTCTGGCCTCTTGCTCCAAGGCACATGAATGCTTTATTAATAATTCATGATGGATTGCTCTGGGCACTGCTAGTCTAAAAATCATGGTAAAGGGTAAAATGCATTCACATGAAAAGGGTAAGCATATGTTTTCATTTGGTTTCATAATACACTTCACTTCAGGGTGAATACAGAGACAAGCTGTGAGAGTGGAATTTCTCGTGAACATGTAATAGAGCATTCAAACTTCAAAGTCTGGTCATTGTTCAGTACCATTGCCAGAGTGTTAACCACACACTGCCATACACATCAATGACCCTGTGCAAAGTTAAAGTTTTGTAAAGAGGGTAGAAAATAGACCAAAATCTGAAACTTAACTTAAAAAATAAATCTTGAAACTCATATATCTTTTGATTTTTGTTTTACCTCCAACGAAATTGCACACTATTCAGCTATTGCTCATGTCAAAATCAATACAGTTTTCGGACAGTTAAGGATCAACAGGGCATAATGGGATATGTTTTTGTTACACCTTGTATGTACATTATGATGTCATTGAAAACGCATTATGCATTATTTTTGCTGCATTTTGCGAATGCCAGTAGATGCTAGTTTTTTTTTATATATATTATTATTATTCTAGTAGTCATCTAATGGTGGAATTCATGATGGCCACCGTACCGTTTGCCGACACGTCAAATTATCATTCTATTTCAATCAGCATGTGAAAACATCTGTGAGCACCAAATTTCTAAGCCATCCGTTATTAAGAGCTCAAGCTAGGGTTTCTTAACATCTCCTCATCGCTGTCACGTTGAAATTAAAAATGGCGACCATTCGATCCTTGCCAGACATTCAAGGAATTTTCTTCCTTGAGTTTAGCATGTCATATAGCCCTTGTGAAATAAATATTAGCGCCACATTAGAACTATATTATCTAGAAGTGAAAAGAGGGATCTGCAATGCTTTGTCATGGCCGCCATATTGGACTTATACATGGTGGCTGATCTCTTATACCGTCCCTCATGTATATATGTATAACACTTTGCCACCACCATTTTCACAAGTCTACGTTGGCCTCGCTGTGGTAGAACAGTATAGTTGTTATAATATGAATGCATACGCCCAGTTTGATATCAACTACACAACCACACAACCACACAAATTGATATGTGTGTAAAGTATAGCAGATATGCATTGTGCACACACACACACGTTACTGAACTGTTTTTTTTTTCCGTAGGCCTTATACACCAGGGCAAAGGTTCCCAGAGTATTGATGACTTTGATAATAACACTACAATGAAACATAACGATGAGATGATTCAATGACTGCACTGTATGTTCTGCTTTTGTACAAAGAAACAGAGAGCAAAGTCAGAAGGCGTGATCAGCATGGCGATATAGGTACAGCACTTACGTGAAATGAATGCAAAGGTCAAAGTACAGTCGCATGCACCACACAATGCATTATATCAAAAGGGGCAAAAAGATTGGAACCCAAATCCACCAACGGTTATGAATAATTACAATACAAACGACAAAAGATAGCGTTTTCTTTTCTTCTTTATTATCTGCATAATTACGTTGATAAACCCAGAGGTTTTTTTATGGGTGTATCGAGTGGAGTTCAGCGTATCATTTTTTTTTTTTTTGCAAATGCATCATTGAGGGATCGTTCGACATTTTTTTCCTTCAATTATTGTATGTGCCTTTACACTAATGTTGCAAGAGCAGAAGATGCCAACTCATGTAAGAACCAAAGTCGTTGCAGAAATGAAGCCGAGAACCTCAATCAGTGGCGGATCCAGAGGGGGGGGGGGGGTGCAACCGCCGCACGCCCCCCCTTTTATTTGTCGTTAAAAACAAAAGAAATAAAAAGAAAAAATGAAATGAAACCCGGAAGTGGCACCAAAAATATTAGTCACGCCCCCCCCCCCCTTTACAGAATTCCTGTATCCGCCCCTGTCAATGCATCTCGAAATAAATCATGAAGAGGGGACGAATTTCTTTGTGTCTTAAAAAAATCCTTCGTAGATTAAGACCACTGAAGACAGAGCAGCTGAAAACCAACAAATAAACAAACCAAAACACACAAACAAATAAACAAACAGCAACTTTTCACACATTTAATGAGGTTAGTCTTTACTTTATGAAATCCAAGCTTCCAAAACTTAAAGTTTTGCCCCATGAAATCATGAAAGTCATATTTGATGTTCAATAGGCTACAAATTCTATTTCGTTGGTGCATTTTCAGTCCTGAGTGTTTTGTTCTCACCAAAACTAGTGGAAATCTGAATTCATCTTATTGGTGTTGCTACCTAGCGATAAATGAACCATAGAATTTCATTATTGTTTGTAGAACAAAACATCGCGTCACAAGCACCGTGGGGATAACATAACAGATATGATAATAAAAAAACGCAGAAAACCAATAATAAATGTAATTAAACAATGCAAAAACTCATTTGCAATAGATCCTCTTAATGATTAAAATATAAACGCCATGCGTACATACATAGCAGGGGAGAGGCAATGGGGAAGAGGACGGGATATGCCGGAGGACCCGGGCCCCATTTTTTTTTTCAAAGATCTGACTTTGTTTCGTGTGTGTGTGTGTGTGTGTGTTTGTTTTAATTCGTTCTCTTTTGTTTGTCTGTTTGGCTTATTTTTTGTTTGTCGGCCGATTTTGATAGAGGAGTGGAAGACAAAACTGTGAATATTTTTTTTTTATGATTTCTTTTTTTTTTTGGTCTGTTTGTTTATACACATGTATTTGCCACTGGATTTTAGTGAAGAAGCGGCAGCCTAATGCCTCCCCCCATCTTCAAAATGAATCAACGTCCCTGCTTCTATAATGTCGGTCCCCTCACTCTAAAAAAAATAAGCAACGCCGCCCAGCACGGTGGAATAGAACGACTGATGAATGAGCGTTCACAACACACCTGAATAGGTCAGGGTATAACCAGGGAGGTTTTGTCTCACCTCCCTGGTATAACTTGATGCTTTGTACTTTGTACAGTGTACCTATTCATGTGCAGGTTAGAGTTTCGGGACTGTTCCGTTCTTGTCCGAATTTATCTGAAGATTTGATGGCTTCCGTCGGATATTCACAGACCAACTATCAGAAACACCTACCAGGCAAATCATCTAGGAACTTAAGACAGGTATGTTGACATGAAATCAAACATGATTGTGAGACAATGCATGCAATGTTTTAGACCTTACATTTTTGGTCTCCGTTTATTGGTAGTTCGTGTTATTTTGCCTGACTCAGTATAGAGTAATGGCGGGCTCACGCATTAGGTTGCACTAACAAACTAATGTGAGGCAACCAACGGTTACAGAGAGAGGTTTTTTGGCGAGCCTTGCTTTACCGTCTGCTCAATGGTTTTGATGGCTTTTATTCTGTTGAAAGGATGCAAAATCCCAATCAGGTTTATGCAACCCTTGTATTCTTCAGGATATTGATCTGATCCATTGAGACGACCACCGACAACAACATTTTGAATTCATTGTATTTCCGTATAAATGGCGGAGAATTAACGAAAGAAAAAAAAAATCAATGTCAAGGTTGCTGAATCCTAATCAGGATGATACAACTGTATGGTATCTTTAAGAATTTTGAGATATCTAGATGGCCAGCAAAAACTTTGTTTCAATATTTCCTTATAAATGTGAGGAAAAAATCGAATAGACTCGATGACTTTATCCAATTCCTATGGTGATCGATGGATCTGAATCTTATATAAGGCAAGTCTTGTTGGGAGGGGGGGGGGGGTAATGATATTTCAAACAATGGTTAAAAGATGACTGTACAATGTTAGAACTGCTACATTTATTATTTGGGTGAAAAAAATGCAATTAAATTTAGCGTTTTTCGCAGACGAATTCAAATGTTTCAACTCTGCCATTGTTGAATATGACATCACGTTCCGATTGTAACATATTTGTGGTCACCATTCTGGCGGTAGACTAAATATTTTCTAGTCAATACCCATGATTATTGTTTTTCTTTAACAATCTGCTTGATGTAAGCACAGTTCAAGATCGAAATAAATTACAAATGTATACAAATGAATGAATTAGTGTTTGCAATATCTCTCTGTAATGAACTCTTTCATAACAGGGAGAACAAAATAGGACTACGTACTACCATGCTGCGAATTATCTGGACCGGAGTGTTTGCAGCCCTTCTAGTGGCAGTCTCCCTATCCTCAGGTAAGCGCACAACGTCATCACAAACTTCATTACTATACATACTCATGAAGGTCCTATGATCCTTTCTGCTTGCTGTTAATACGAGCGTGGTGTGTCAATTTTTTTGATTTATCATTTGGGTAAACGTACCTTTCGAATTAGCAACAATTTGCTTGTCTTTATTTTTTTTTTAGACAATTTCAAAATGTAGTTATCACTTTCTATTTGGTAAATCCATTCTTCTAAAATCAAATATTTCTCTAATGTAAAGACATGTACAGTAGTTGCACTGTGCATGCAGTAGTTTTAGCTTGCCACTAAATCTCCTTAAGTTGACAGCAATCCTGGTATTCGACAATATTGATGTGAGGATTTTGTTTATTGGTTTTATAAAAAAAACAGATGTTTCCTTGAGTGTTCATTGACGAATCGTTCCTATCAGTTCATATTAATGCGCATTTTCTTTAACCATGAATTCCATAAATTTGCTTTTAGAGTAAAAAGCCTAACTAGATGAGAGAGAGAGAGAGAGAGAATGTCGTGTGTACCAGCGTGCACTTTAGCTATCAACGACTCTTGCTTTCGTATTCGTTTTTTTTTTTTTAACATAAAGCTGAAAAGAGTCCGATCCGATTAATGTTACGTTTAGAAGGTTATCGGTGCTTTAAACATGGAATTCCAGTGGGGAATTCCAACTTATGAAGAATGGCAAAGCGAAAGAGGAATGTTTGTTCAGTCGCCCTTTGACCCAAGTGAGAAGAACACCAAGAATGTTTGCATTCATTTATCCCAACACCACCCCTCCTCTCCCCTCACGACCCCCTCGCTTTCCCTCTTTCTCTCTCCCATGTCTCTTTGTCTCCTTATCACAACGTCAGTTTGACCCGGGGCGGGGGTCTGGAAACAGGAGGAGAGGGGGGTGCAGCTCCCCTATATACTTGGAACTGTAGGTGAAGCAAAACAACAAAAACAATATCAAAATAGGAGAAACATTAAAAACCAAAATAAAAAAAGAAGAAAAAGAGGAAAGATCTCACAGGGTTCTGTTCTGGGGGTTCGGGGAGGAGGGGAGGGGAAAAACTATTTCATGACCAAGGAATGGAATGTCAGGCGTCAAGTCTAGTGTTGTACCATGCATAGCGTCTGCGGCGATATTATCTTCAAGAATATGACGCTAGAAAAATATCAGACTTTGCATTCGAAAGTTGGGACGGATCCAGGAATTCCGTGAGGGGGATACACCCCTCAGTCCAATATTTTTTTCTTTGTAGGCCCTCTTTCTTTTCTTTTAACAAAATAATAATAGGAGCGCACACCCCAAGCGCTCCCCCTGGATCTTCCACTGAAAAGGGTCTTTGGAGTTGAGGATATGTTGAAATTCAATGTTACACATTATTCTGTGTCTGAGATAGGAAGAGAACCCGAAAATAAATGTTATAAAACTGAAAGTATCAACATCAGAAAACATGGTATAAACATTGGTCGCATCTGAACCATTAATTTTTCATGGGTATGTGGCTTGGTGGCATGACGTGAGATCCTTTGTGCCGATTCTACACACGCACATACACACACACACACACACGCACACACATAAACAAGCACACACTCTCTCTATTTGAGATGTATGACAGTAGTCATTTTCCATTAACCCTATAAAGCCCATTGAGGGCACTTTGTGCCCCCCCCCCCCACCAGATTCTCTTTTACCACTCCTTCGCCCTTAATTCGACTGCAACCAAATTTGGTGACTTTTCATAAAATCTTATTGCAAACATTTTAATATATAATTTACCTATCTTTGATGTTGCTGGTTGCCATGGCAACCATAAACTGACAACCATGTCAGTCAGATTTTGCATCTTTCTTCTGTTTCCATTTCATTTAACAGCATTATGAAATGGGTGCGTGTTTCGTGGCTGAAATCTTTAGAAGGAACAAAAGTAATTATGGTCCTGGAAAGTCTTACTTATTATCTACTTTGCTTTAATGTGACAAAGGCATACAGGATAGATATGATAGAGATAATAAAAAAAAATGATATTTCCTAAAGATTGCCCTTCTATTTTGAGTCATTTTGAGTCCTTCACCCAAGTTTTGCCTCTAATATCATTTGTTCATCATATTATCAATTTGCAATCTAAAAATTCCAGTACATGTATTATGCAAATATGAAATGTCATAACTATATATGTACCCATCCCAAATATTTCATCTTAGGTCTCATAATGTATCATTATAAGTGTTGATATGAATAACGCCCCCATGTGGTGACCTTGAGAAATTTCAACCATAACAAATAATGAAAGTCCACTTGCTTATCATTTGTTGCAAATATGAAAATGACTGGTCTATAATAAGACATATATAATGGGAATGAAGAAAAAAAATGAACAGAAAAATTATATTTTAGTATATTTCCTATGTATTTGTTTATATTTTGGTAAATAGCGCCCTCCATGGGTGACCTTGTGAAAATTCACATGTATGGTCATGTAGAGTATGAGTTACTCTACCCATGTGCTAAATATGACAATGATACATCAAATGAACAGTGTGCCCCCCCCCCCCCCCTTGGGCCTGCGAGGGGTCAAAATAGCTTGGGCTTAATATGGTTATGACGTTTGCGTGCTTTTGAAATGTCTAGCACCTGTCACCAGTTATAGTGCCTCTTTCTGTTTTCCATCTTTAGCTTCTAATCTTTTAGAATGAAGTTATTATACAGTAAAACGAATGATTAAGTCTGTTGTAGTTGTTACTCTAAAGGTTATTCTTTTGATAACTCATTATTTTGTTCCTCAATCTGTATCACTTTCTTTTTTTATTCCATAGGTGACCAAATAAGGCAGAAGGACTATGTGATGATTGATATGTATTTACAATGTCTTTCTTAGCGTATGTAGGGCCCTACTATTGACCAATCAAAGTGTCTACAACTTAAAAAAAATAATACTTTCCGTGAAATTATACCTAAATTGATTTGCAGTTCAAAATTCTCCAGTTGCGACCCAATTTTGTTGATTTATACTTTTCCTTACACTGTCTCGTCTGTATATCTGCATTTCTAAAACATGTTTGTTTGTTTTTTGTTTTTTGTTTTTTGTTTTTTTTTTGGGGGGGGGGGGAGCATGAATGTTTTCCCATCTTCAGGTGTAGATGATTCTGACTTCCTTTCTCACCTGCAGTTTTCTTCAAAATATAATCTAATGAATAATTGCAACATAAATGTTCAGTAATAGGTATAAAAGTAATGTTGCATTTGTTTTATCCGAATGATTTTGATATATGCATATGAATATATATATATATATATATGAAGAGTTTGTTTGCAAAAACCGATAAGTCCATTTTTGAAGATTTTGAAGTACGGTCTCTGTCATAAAGTACAAAATAATACCTTTTAAATGATATATTGGTCACTACATATAAAGGTACATTTTTAAAGTTATGGTCAAAAGAAGAAACAATTTTGTTATTATTCTCTCTATTTTTCTTGACCTTTAATCGCAAATATCTCCATTTGGCAAATATGGACTTATCGGTTTTGCGAACAAACTCTTCATATATATATGTCATAAAATTGACAATAAGCCATAAATGTAATCATTCCCAGCGAATATTCATTTTCATAAGTGTAAACAATGGCTAACGAAAAGAAAAACGATAAATGATAATTTATGTGAATGCTCGTAGAGTCATGGAAACTGATCATTTTAGTTTATATTGTGTATACCGCGTAGAAACAAATCAACCTTCATTCATCTGAAACGTGGTTCATTGAGACTCCACATGTTATATTTCAACGTTGGCATCATGGTTTAATTGTTAATGGGCAAGTCCATGCTATTTGATCAGTCATGGCTGAAAATTCAAAATGATTCAGATAAGACAAACTTGGTGTCATTGTAAACCCAAGATGTTAAATTACGTGAATTTTGATGAGAAAACAGAAAATGGCTTGTATGTTGCCAACAGTAAATGAATACATTTGCATGAATTAAAAATAAGAGTAACGTGTGGGACGCAAAAAAAAAAAATGCATTTTTAAAGATATTTGTAAAGTTTCCACCTTTGTAGCTCAATACTAGTGCGGTTGCAAAGTCTGAATGGGATGATATCATGACTATGAATTCCAGTTTCTCAACTCATAAAGTATGCAAATGAGGGACGTTTAAAAATTAGCATGTCCCACGCGTTACTCTTCAGGTTATTATTTCTCATCTGCATAAAAGATGGCAAATACATTTTCCTGAAACTTTCAAAAGACCAAGTCTACATTAGTCTCCATCATATATCCAGGAGAAGAAAAGTTATTCTGATCTTTATGATTACAACAATCTTTGATCAGATTTGGTAACGCCTGGGACCTACTTGTAGGCCGTAACGCGTGGGACAGCATGTGCATTACAATGGGAGTATACTGAATTTTTTTTCCACAACGAAGTAGAATTTCCCCAAACCTTATAAAACAAGGAATTCTCTATACAGTACACAAAATATTAACTATTTTGGCCTTGTACATTCCTGGCATCATTTTACTGAGCGGAATAAATTTTGAAAAAAAAAATGTGCAAAGCAAAAAACAAACAAACAAAGCAAAATAATATGAAGCAAACAAAATATATATTGTACTTCATAGGTCTTGATGAGAACTCACTATACTTTGCTTAATTGCGATATACTTTGCCACATTTTTTGAAGAGATGACTTAATTTTTCATTCAATGAATGAAATTTACAGTCTTTTTCTCTTTCTTTTTATTAAACAAATAAAGTGTCCGCTTATAATGCCATATTAACCCAATTTTGTTTTGTTTTTCCAGTCACAAAATGAAATGAATGTACAGTGTATTGTACGTCTTGTGTATGTACAATAATACTTTGATATTGATTAACTACTCAAGATTTATTGTCACAATATGTTGCTTGATGAAAAGTTGTTCAGGGTTTATGTTGATCTTAATATGCGACTATGGTGTTGTGTCTTACACTAAACATGCATGATTATTTTTATCTATTATAAGTTATCTTCATTTGAAAGCCTATATGATGACTTTACGAAGAGAATGGTTTGTCACAGTAATAATTCTGACATACTTTTGTTGACCTTCTTCCTCTTCCAAAATATGTAAATACATATTCTATATGAAAACAATAAAAATGGTAAAGCATAAAACTACAAAAAAAAAAAGTTCAGGCGGTTCGGGCATTTCAGGAGCAATAAGACAGGTAGTTTCAAGCAGTTGATTTACTAATGATTAACAGCCTACTTGTATCCATTTTCATTAGACGATTTGCATAGCCTCCATGAAAAATGTTGTAATAAATTAATCAGTTTGTCTATGCCAATCAATTAGTTTACGAAGTGGTGAATAAAGCCTTTTTTTAAGCAAATGAAGTCAAATATTATACATCTGTCTTACTATCTTAAAAACAAATACCAAACTTCAAATTTTCTCAAGTAGATGTGTCATTTTGAGACAGATTACCCATACTGACAAAAATGTCCCACGCGTTACTATACCCATCTTTTTAAAATTGACCTTGAGGAAAACAGAGAGATGAATATCAATGAAACATATTGCTTTGTCTTAAGCAATGGATGTGTAACAAGTTGTTCACAATTACTTTCTAGTGTGACAAGTATTTTCACAATATTTTGAGAAACAAAGTAAAGAAAAAAAAAAGAACCATGTTTATGGTCCCACGCTTTACTGGAAAATATATTATTAGCATTAATTGATTACGGAATGAGTAATCCTCATTATTTCTGTTGTTTTGTGCATACATACATGTACCTACTATCTAGGAGAAACAACCAAACAATTGAGCTTTCAGAGCTAACTGTGAAATATAGGGCTTAATTTGTTTGTGATGCCCACGTGTTACTGGTGCAAAATAGCTTGGACTTGCCCTAATAGTATAGCGAAGGTGCGAGGGGGGTTTTGCGTATTTTGCTATTCCCTGCATACTTTATGTTATACTTCTTTCGTAATTTGTATAGAATTAACATTTTCCTTACAATTTTAAAATTTACTTGTTCTATCGCATTTTTAAATTTTCATTGCAAGGAAATAATGTAGATACAGATACAAATATCAGACGATTTGCTGGGTGAAAAAATCGATAAATGTACCTCACATCAACAACTTTTCTCCAAACATTATGAAATGTGATTGGGGTATTGGTGATAAGGACAATTGTTAATAGACCGTCCATCAGAAAAAAAAAACAGCAAAAGAAGGGAATGCCCTGGTATCTCATTCCCATGCTGTTCTTTTTTTATCTTTGTTTGGAATGCTATATGACTTGCAAACCCTGTAAGTGAATAGTGCCTCTATTATCAGATGTTCGTGGGTCAAGAATGTATACGAAATTTACATTACATAAAGTTGTGCCTTTTTTGTTTCTTCCTCTTTTTTTCTCTGATTCGTAAAGGTGAATGTTTCTCTTTCAACAAGCTTATCTTGCATTGTGTATTTATCAGCAGGCTGCGTTTTTAGCCTGTTCCTGTTACATGGAAATACATTTGATTCACCAATTTTATCTGGTGACAGTTCTGGCCCAAGGTCCCGTGGTTACCACTGAACCAGAGGTAAGACTACGACAAGGCTTACCTGGATCGGTGTCATGTACCGTGACCCGGAAGCTATTTGCAGTGTACTGGAAGAAAGGAGAAACAATCGAAACTGCCACCACCGTCGTGATACTGGATACCTTTTACAACAATGGAGACATCAGCGGTCCAGGGTTTGATGATGGGGAGTTTACAGTTGCCTCAAATTATTCCCTCATCTTTACTAACGCCCGGTCTACGGATTCTGGAAGATACTTCTGCGAGGTGTCTGATTACGAAACTGGGTCCCTGTATAGGAGTTACTCAGATGTGACGGTATTCGGTAATTAGTACTCATCTAGCGTTAAGTTTGTCTACGTGCAAATTGGCATTGGGACATGATATAAATCAAGCACACTGAATAAGAAATATTTAATATCGTCGTTATTTTATTTCTTTTTATTTCTTACAACACAGTAACATTAATATCTTAAATATACACGACAGCATCATGCTGTCATTTTGCAACGAGCGGTATACTTTTTGGTGGGATTGAAATGAAAATAGGACTGCTTATTATCATTTTTTGACGTCTTTTTTCTGTGAATATTTCACGTATAAATTGATAGCGTTATGTGTTATGACGTCATTGCATAATTACCCCATATTGATTACCTAACATGGAACACTATGCAAATCTTCACTTATACTTCTAGTTACATCCAACTCGGGATAGAGTGCACAATCATCAACAACATATTTGTAGTTAAAATTGCATGCAAAGAATATATTATAACCATAATTTTGATTACCCGTTGTACCTGACTTCAATCTCCATGTTAGAGCCAGTGAAATTACACTTGACTCAGAGTGTATATGCCGTGATATCAGTAGCTCAAAGATCCTGTGTTGTGGAATGATTTGATGCCAATAATATATTTTCATAGCTATCAACTCACAAAATCAGTATTTAAGATTTTGTGTCTACTCCATTCAATGCTACTGTTGTGCAGAGAATGAATTACGATGATGGTTGTTCTCATGGCATGACAAAGTGTTATAATGCTCATCAAGCATGTATGTTACCAATATCATATTGCAGTATACAGTCGTGCACCTAGCATTTTTTCCACTGCATTAAATAATTTGTTGAGGAAGGATTACTGGTAAAAATGATAATGGTGGCTACTTGTATAAAGCACAGGTCTACCTTTCAGTGCTCATGGCGCTTTAAAGATGAAAAGAAACGAAAATGGCAAACAACAAACAACCACATACCAGATAAAGAGTGCAATTGTCCCGAACATTAGAGACATCAATAGTCCTCAGTGTGGGAGGAACAGCTAGGTCTTAAAATTTGGATTTAATTGTTTCTGCAGATGACAATATAGCTTTTTTAAATACTTTATATACCCGGTTATGTACACTGTATTATACAATAGTGTGTGTAAATGTGTGTGTGTGTGTGTGTGTGTGTGTGTGTGTGTGTGTGTGTGTGTGAATGAGTGTACGCACATATATAAAAAAAAAATCACGTCTGATCATGATACATGCTAATTTCATGACGAGATGTATACACATTTTAAATCAAAATATATACAACAACGCGTAAATCCCTTATACACAGATCCGCCAGTCATCACCGATGGTAGACGTGTTCTTCAGTATGGCGACCCGGCCATCCTGAGGTGTCAGTATAAAGAGCCGGTTTATGGAATCTACTGGCTCAAGGGGGATACCTACGCCGATGCAAAGCAGTTGGTTGTACTCGATCTTTTCTATGAGATAGGAGAGCGGAAAGGTCCTGGGTACGACCAGGGTGGATACAACATATCCGGAGACTTCTCTCTTGTCATCAATTCTACAAGAATAAGAGACAGAGGAAGGTACTTTTGCGCTGTGTCAGATCTGGCAACAGGCAGACTTCTCACGAACACAACGTACGTCGACGTCTTCGGTATGTCTTTATTTTTTATATTCATTATGAACATTTATGATAAATTCTTCCGATGATAATGATGCACTTGTAATCATAACAATCGCTGCCCATGAATTATTATGATACTATCTCTACACAATGGTTCAAGGAGATAAACTAAGTAGATTGAAATGCTTGTTTATTTTGTCTATTTAGGAGCCTTATTCACTAGCCTTATTCACTATTGTATATCCACCCCATCTATGATTTGAAATTTGTGTATATACAGCTGTATGTATACATAATTTACGTGTATGTATGTATTTATTAATTAACACTTAATGTATTGATGCACCTATGTAATTGAATATTCTTCTATTCATTTATAATCATAATTGTAATAATAATGATATGAATTTATATTGCGCTAAAGCCACTTCATAGAATGCTCAAAGCGCTGCATACTATTATTACCCCGGTGTCTGGATACATTATTTCTCCCTGGGGCGCATTCAAGCCAGTAGCCATTTTACAGGCACGTACGTCATGCTGATCAACCAACACAGACATTCTCATCCTACTGGTTACCCATTTATACTCCTGTATGGGGAGCAGCACTGTGGAAAAATTGTCATGCTGAAGGATAAACGTGTTTGATTTTGTGGGGCTCGAACCGACGACCTAAATCACGCTCATGCGATTCAGAAACGTGAGCTCTTACCACTCCGTACGACACCTCCACATTTATTTGAATAGGAAAACTAAAGTGCGGGGTTTAAGGCTCTCTTACATACGGTCATGCGTGCTCCTATGAGTGGTTTGCGTGCCAAAAATGGGCCAAGTAGTGATGCACGCAAGTGGAAAATACTTTTCTTGGTGGTCACAAACACGACGCATACCACGAAGGCTGAAAAGTGGCCGGCCAGTTTTTCGCTACGACCTGGCTGCGACAATTAGCACGCGTAGGGCACGCTCGGAGTACACTGTAAAAAATTTGTTTAGTTTCTAAACACCTAACTAAACACTTTTCTGTGACAGTTTAAAAACACTGCGACGCGTTTATATATTGAACATGTTTAGGAGCTAAACACATGTTGTGTTTATTTTCAGCACACCCTAGGTGTTTATCACACACACACATGTTTATGTTTTAAACGGTTCTGATGTTTAAAAACTAAACACCTGCTGTGTTTATAGCCTAAACACCAAACGTTTACACCATAATCACTCACAGTGTTTAAATACTAAACACCGCACAGTCACATAATCACCCACAATGTTTAAGATCTAAACACTGAACAAAAAAATAAACATGACGCACTGTTTACGATGTAAACACTGCGACATGTTTATTCACTGTGACAGATTAAAAACACTGCGACATGTTTATTTGCCTTTTTAGTGTTTATTCTCAGAACACATGTCTGATTTTTAGATCGATCACAAAAATGCATACACTAAACATGTGACATGTTTACATATTAAACATCGCAATTTCTCAGTGTTTATATGATACATGTTTACACCTTAAACATGCTAAGTGTTTATATGAGACATGTTTACACCTTATACATGCTAAGTGTTTAAATGAGACATGTTTACACATCATGCTAATTTCCACGTGTTTATATGATACATGTTTACACATCATACATTAATACATGCTAATTTCTACGTGTTTACATGAGACATATTACTCATCATACATGTTAATTCCCATGTATTTATTAATGCAGGGCTCGACACATTTTTTGAAAAGTATGTCAATAAATTCGTAACTTTTTGAGCCGGAAATTAGCAGTTGAATTAGTTCAAAGGATGGATGAAAAGGACTGAATGAAAGCCTGAGAGTGAGTGTTGCAAGTTTGTTGAAGTTTAATTATGAGTAGATATGTCCAACTTCTAATTCTTGCTATCATAAATCTTAAATATTTGACTCATTTTTTTTTTTTTTTAAAGGACTTTTAATGTTTTTTATTGTTGCTGTTTTTTCGGACACCAAATTTTTCTCTTGGGCCACCAAAAATTTGAAATTTAGGATTTTGGTGGCCCCATCGGGCCACCAAACAAAAAAGTTAGTGTCGAGCCATGATTAATGTAAAGTGGATTGTTTCCATGGAATGAGATAAACGCATAACATTACTTGTATATAGAATTTACCCAGTATGTACCAAATCATCAGCACACTTACATCGCATAATGACAGGGAAGACCTGGGTTAGCTTTCACAAACATTTTGGCTACAAGAGTCACAGGCAATTCTCTGAATGCAAGTTATCAAAACAGCAGTCAAAGCTTGGGCAACATCTGATGAATAATATGTTAAAATCCTTTAAATATTACCATGTTCTGCTATATGACACCCTACTGAGTTAAATGCAAGAGACCTGGGGGTCACAGGCCTGTACACGAAGACATAAATAAAATTCTCTCCTATACACACAGTAAAGTTTGTATATGCAGGAATTTGCACACAACTCACTTTTGGGGAACAAAAAATATTACATTTAAAAATTACTTTTCAGTCACATGTAATTCTTGGCCTACTTTCAAGAATTACCTTCTTTCTACTGTTTTCAGAAATAATTCTTAGTATTGTACAACAAACTAATAGACTTGTTGATTGTGGATTACAACTCAATGCTTCGGAACAGGAACATAACTGCAGTCTGTGAACAAATCCATGCCGACCTTGAAGATTGCATCAATTATTGGTAAAGTGCTTTGGGATATCCGAACCAGATTAGGCTCACGGCAAATTATACAATGCACAACATATGGGCGTATTGGTACTAATTAGGGAGTGTAGCTGATGCACTCCACCATAAACAAAAAGAAAAAAAAAATGTTTTCACAGCATTTAGCCTGTGCTGAACATCTGCGCTCCCTGCATGTGCTGATCAGTACCAATTTCTTTTCACTGCGACGATCACTGAAAGTACATGTAGGCTAACAGTACTGTATGGATTTTTCACTTTTGCTATTTTGAGAGATGTTAGTGGATTTCAAGGGGGTGAGCGAGAAAAAACTTCTACCTTGCTAGAACCTGGGAGAAAGAAGTTAAACTCAATGGGTATACACGAATACTAGTAGTCTATGAGAGTCTAATCAGTCTCATCATACTCCACATAATCATGGCATGGAGGGCTAATTTCGATCTCGACACAGCTAGAATTTTTAGTAAAGACAAGAGGATATGAACAAAGAAAAAAATAATACATTGCAACTGGAGGCGGGAGGGTATGCAAGGCTGTCATGAATACACGATGTGATCAGAAGGACTCCTCCCTTGTCAATTTGTCAGTCAGTTGCAAGACTCCTCCCTATTCTACATACATATTGTAATACATTTCTAATACCTCTCTCCATGTGACCTATTTCAAGAATGTCTCAGAAAGAAAATAACTACTGAATACTGCATTTCCTATCAGGTCTACAAGAAAATTGCAAAGAATTCCAAACAAATACAATTACTGGCCTCTTATGTGCGTCCAATATCTGCTGATTGTATAGGAAGCACCTGAGGAAAAAAAAAATGAAATGGCTGACATTTTGATTTGATTTGCTTTGATTTCTACATTTCTTTTTGTACAAGAATATAACAGAAAGTCAATCGAACAATGTTCTTGAGTAATATCTTAACAGTGAATTACAAGGACATTGGTTGATGAATAAAATGAAGTGAATAAAACTTTTTCTTAAAGATTGCAAAACGATTTCGAGCAAGTGTCTTTACATATTAGATGAAATTACAATTTTACATATCAACTGTCAAAAAAAGACAATTAAACAAATCTATGAGCAATAAGCATGCAAGTGACAATTATCGTAAGCACAGAGGACAATGGCATGGCGTATGTAAAATAAAGCAATCTTAAAAAAGGTGGGTCAGAACTTATTAGAATCGCTTTGTTTTGGATATCCCTGCCATTTCAAAACCGATTTTCATCAAATAAACATTGAATTCCTTTTCGAATTATACAGTGCGTATCGGAAAAAAACGTTACACTTTTAGAAAAATTGTCTAAATTCCATTTCAAAATATTTGAAGATTTGTTCATATTTATGGATGCCCAGTAGTGTCATCTATCAAGTGCAGTCAACAAAACAAATTTTTGTTCTCGCTTGGCTGAACACTGACGCTCTTTGTCCAGAGTGTGAAAAATGACTTGCGCCAAATTGAAAGAAGATGGAAAATTCAGCCAGCAGTACAAATGAGTGTCCCCATTCAAACAAATTGCTCTTTTGCTCGCAGTTTTGATTATGTTATGATAGTTTAGGAATTTTCTTGCGAATTTCTGTCACGTTTTAGATTATTCCATTGTGTTGTAAAAGGTTGATTAACAACATCAAGATCTTTTAAGCAGTTATAAATCATGCACAGACATATCAAAACCACATGCCACTCACTCAGTCAAGAAGAAAAGTACAAAATTAATGCATCCTCAGATCATTCAATCAATACAATCAATCCGATCAATCAATCAATCAATCCATCAAGCAATCAATCAATCAACCAATCATTCATTCATTCATCTAATCAAATCAATCAATCAGTCAGTCATAATTGTATGCATGTTTAAAGTGGCAGATCGACATAGGATATCACTTTCCCGGTCCCCCCCCCCCCCCCCCCGGGGGGGTGGGGGGGGGGACGTGATTGATTGATTGGATTGATTGATTGATTAATTGGATCGATTGTATTGATTGAATGATCTGAGAATGCATTAATTTTGTACTTTTATTCTTGAGTGAGTGACTGGCATGTGGTTTTGATATGTTTGTGCATGATTTGTGATAACTGTGCCTAAAAGATCTTTATGTTGTTTATTAACCTTCCAAAACACAATGGAATCATTTAAAATGTGACAGAAAATCGCCAGAAAATTCCTAAGCTGTTAGCTATCATTACATAATCAAACCGTGAGCAAAAGAGCAATTTGTTTGAATGAGAACACTCTTGTACTGTTGGCTGAATTTTCCATTTTCTTTCAATTTGGCACAAATCATTTTTCACACTCTGGACAAAGAGCGTCAGTGTTCATCCAAGCATGAACAGAAAATTGTTTTGTTGATTGCACTTGATAGATGAGACTATTGAGCATCCATAGATATAAAAAAAAAACATCTTCGAAATATTTTGAAATGCAATTTAGACAATTTTTCTAAAAGTGTAACGTTTGTTTTTGTTTTTGTTTTTTATACGCCCTGTATAGGCCCCCTACCTTCATACACACACACCGAGAAATGAAGCCCCATCGCATACAAAACTCTATCACCCCCAACATGATTACTTTATTCTAGTGTACAGGTTTAGGGTTTAGATGCACACTCTTGGTCAAGAAAAAAAAAACTGTAGAAAGGTTGCTCTAACAGCTTGGATGCCTCCTAATAGGTCTATTGTACATCATGACAATGTGAGACAACATGCACATGGTTAGCGGGAAAAAGATTATTAGCATTCTAAATTATTACCCATGGTTCATTTCCTTCATATGGCATGTAGGCCTATAGAAATACATCAGTACTAGCATCATACTCTTTCGACGTCCTTGTAATCCTCAGATGTTTGCACTTTTATACGGGTTGTATAGAAGTAAGCGCATGCATCTTTCATTCTAATCCAGACAGGTTTGGCGTGATCCCTGATCAATTCTTCCATGACGTACTGGTGCTGGTAAAAAGAAATGATTACACAAGGAAAACAAATCAGTTGGCTTTGCAATACAATGGACTTGACTGCTCCCATAGATTCCAAAAATAAATGAATAGCAAAGAAGACTGAATCCATAGCAAGTTCAAATTATAAGGGTAGAACAGAATCCCTTTTTCACATGAGCACTTAGTGTCTTGCATCAGTTTTTACTTACTTTGCTGAATTTTCTGAAAATAATTCAGGTCTTTTTTTGTTGTTGCTTCTTTCTTATTCATCATCATTATCAAGCAGAGTTACGACCATTACTGTATCCTTTGTCTCTAGGGTGTAGATATTCACATCTGTAATTTACACTTTCAACAGTATTTGCAATAAATCAATTTTCCATATTTTTTCTCTTTTCTTTTTTTTTAATGGATTGGATTCGGTTGTTGGGAGTAGGTCCTCTCCCCCTCCCCCCTAAAAAACAAACAAACAGAAGAACTTAAAGCATTTAAAATCTGCAGTTTATAGAAAATCATTTACATGCTCTGTAAGTACATAATATTCATTGATTTGGCTCTGCAATTTTGAGTACTAACTTGATTTCCACTTTCCACATGGGTAGTAGACAGTGATGTATCACCAGTTGATTTAATCTGCTGACTGCACCATGCCTCGTTCTCTGCCAGCAGAGGTAATACTCTGGATTTATACAGTCGTCAGGACATCATCGTCATCCACTTTGGTGTCATCGCTTTTCAAGACATCCTAATGGGCTTTACATTCAACTTTCACCACCTGTTGAGTTATGAAGAATTTACAGGGAATAAAACTGGATTTTCATTCAAAATATATTCACTAACCCATCGTCATTCACATGAAAGATACTTCATAACTTCGTAAAATTAAAGATATAGTGAAATCAGAGTTTTCTTGTGATTATATAAGCTTTGCTTCTTTCTACACAGAGGAATAAAATCAGTGTGTTCATTCCCAGTCTAACCAAGTGAATGCACTACCTAAATTTTGTAAGGAGAAAAAAAATATTAACATGAGCTGTCTACCTGTTTTTTTTTTCCCTGTAAACTCTCACTCTCTCTCTCTCTAAATTTAGTGGAGGTTCTGAGGTTCCAATGGGATGAGAAAATTAGACCAAAATAGGCCCTATTGTACCACCCCCCCCCAAAAAAAAAAAATGCCATGAGGTGGACTTGCCATGAGCAAACTGAAATCAAAATCACCAATCTACCTGCTAATTATAATTTAGAACAGTAATTAAAATAGCTTATCACTTAAATTTAAGATTTATGAGAGGTTTTAAAAAGAAGCATGATTTGGAAGATTCTGTCTCACCCCCACCCCCCCCCATTGTGTCCTTGTTTTGCTGTAGGCCTATCATGTGCACTCACACCAAAAGTAAATCCTTCCTTAATAACATGAAAGTGTTACTGTCTACTATATATCTTACTCCAAAACATGTACAAACACATTGTATAAGATTATTTGCAAATAAAATTTGGTGAGATATCTCATATGGTTTAGGACCTATTGTTAGTACATAAATCAACGATTAACATAAAGTGTTTCTAAACAGGAGACTTGTTACCTGTGTGGTGTCTCCCGATCTGCTTGCCCCACAATCTAACTCAACCCAACTGTATCTCGGATGACGATTGGTGATAATGATGATGATGACGGTCTAGACCCTAATCAACATTGTTGCTCTCCTGTTTATAGAATAATCAGGGAAATAAAACTTACTGGAAGGCATCAAAAATAAGGACGATGGTCTAGAAGAACCTAACAGTAGACACTAACGTTACACGGATAGGCCTGATACACTTTGACTGATGATGTTGAATTCAGGTAGAGTGATCTCAGACTTTCACTGTTTTATAGTTACTGAATAACCCCATGAAAACACTAAAGTTACAATCAACAAAGTCACATTGATTTAGTAAGTACAATCTGTAATACCAAAGGGACTTAGAAATTTATTGACGGAACATATGTGACAGTGCACCTCAAAACAAACAAAAAGTCGCCAGATATGAGTTTTTAGTTAAGACCATATTCTGAAAGACCAGACTTCAAGCTTTAAAATGATGTATAACTCAAATCAAATGGACTCTCCTAACCTATCTAAATATTGGAAAGAAAGCACAAACTCAGGAAAAGTATGAACTGAGAAAAGAGGCTCTGAAGTACAGTGTCTATTCAAGCGCTTAATCTTTACCAAACCGTGCTGGCTGTGCGATGAATGGGACAAAAAACAGGAAGTAAACCACCAGAGTAACAACAATGAAGGGATTATCAAATTAAACTGAAATTAAGCATGCCTCATTAACACATTCTGTCCATAATTAATGCCAACTTTTAAAGCAGTAGCACTATCCTTTCAAGAGTTATTAGAGTTGAAAGTGAAGAGTGTGGACAAGGTTTTACAGAAATGAAAAAGGGATTCGAAAGACGCACCTAATCACACTATTCTGCCAAAAATGTTCGAGATAAACTGCTTAAAAAACACACTTTTCTGCCCGTTTTATGATACCAAATTTTAGTACAATGTAAAAGAAGACCCGCTCTTTCAGAAAATATGAAAAAGTCAAGTTCGGCTAGGTTGACCCATTTCACTTATTTTCAGTCCTCACGCAAAATCAGTTTGTGCGACTTTATGTTCGTTTTGAGGTGCACGGTCACATATCAAACGAAAGGTCCAGCCAATTAACGTTACATTACAAAATACCAGCTTTCAATGAAGACTTAACATGTTACCTCTTTAACAAATTCTTGGGAAATGATATTTTCTCCTAAAGTGAGACGAAATTGAGGTAAATCTGTTGAATATTTTTGGTGAAATAGTGGTTACAAATAAAGGCGGTCGATGAGTAGTACAGACACTAGGCAGTAGGACCTACGTCAGTACATAATGTAGGTCCAACCACGTAGTAGGCCCTTACGTAGAACCATGTAACGTTGGGTCGTTAGGCCAAATCTGTAACGTTAGAGCGTTCCCCAATAATACTAACGTTAAATCTAACTGTTAGAAATAGAAAACTAAAACAAATGAAAATCTTCAAGAGCGTAGCCTATTTCTACGCCCACAGTTTTACATTAAACGAGGGCAATTTTGCAATAAATCTTGGTATTTACAGAGAAAAAGAGCAACAGACTCACCGCTTTCATGCAGGCCGGCCAGGCTAGAACTCTATCGCTTCGACGCCTTAAGAATGATACACAGTGCTCTGCGGTGCGGCGCGGTGGACACGTACGTACAGCTCGACAGGCGCAGGCCTAGGCGCAGGCATCACTAGCCAGCCAATCAGACAGATCCATTCGTACAGGTACGCACAAATCTCCTTTCCCGCCAATTGTGCGTGCATTATGGTCATAGAACGAGTGTGCGCTAGAAGCACACGCACAGGACACCACTGCGTGCGTTGTGGCCGCGGCCGTCACATGCGCTGCTGACTTGTAAAGTACGAGTATTACAGTGTTTATATTAAACATGTGCGGTGTGTAGAACGTGTTTATGAGGCGTTCTAAAAGTAAACGCGTCTGTTTACCCTGACAGTAGAAGTGTTTAGGCCTAACCAACAAACAATTGGGTATTGCCCTAGACCATGAACGAAATCATTAACAAATACAACTCCCATTTTTTTTCTAGCAGTTAAAATATAGGACTCTACATGCGAAACCAAAATATAAATTCATCACAGTTGCATTACATATTTTAGGTTATCCTTTTTCTTTATTGATTAGGCATATAGTATATCCATGAAAGGCCTAAAACATGAATTATTTCATAATGCATCTTGATGTCGTAACAGTTCCACTTTCTCGTGATGAAAGGGAACTAGAAATTACAATTTACACACCATTTCCAACACTTCTCCATATATATGTGGATATATTGAGATTAACATAGCGTGACCAGAATAAACACTCCAACTAAACACTCCAAGCTAAACACTTTAACTCGCAATACTTTACACGTGCTATACACACCGGGTGTTTAGATGTTAAACAAAGTGTTTAGATTTTCAACACTGTGTTTAGTTCATAAACATGTCGCATGTCGCATTTTTTACAGTGTACGCAAGACAAAAGTACTGAGTAAGTTCGATAGGCGTGCGTGAAACGCAGGCAAAACATGCAACAATTTCGGGGGGTATTTTCCCATGAAGGTGTACTTAACACGCAAGAGGTTCTTGCTTTCCACTTGCTTTCAATGCACGTGTTAACAAAAGGGGGTGAGCGTACTTCCTCCGTGCGAATAACCTGCTTCAAAAATGCGTGGTGAGTACTACTACCGTACTTGTGAAGTACGTCACACTCAGACGACGAACGTGATCAGCACGATAAAATTGGGTCAGAAGTACTATGTTGAGACATGCTAATCAGGTGCATCGTGCTCCTATATAATAGCTGATACGGACAGCGTGCTTTCAGTTCTGCGTTGACATTTTCTGCAGTGGGTCCACATGAATGATGAAGAGACTTGGTGCACCCTTTTAAATTATTGTGATTATCCGTGCGTTCTTCCAATTTCACGCACGATTGTCTTGGTTAACACTTCCGTGCTCCTTACGTTTCTCTTACGTTTCTTACTTCGTAAGTACGATTTCTGAAAAAGTACCCTTCACTTACCATTCACGTACAATTATCCTACTCATTGTGTGGGACGGAAGTAGAGATCTTACGTGCTCCTTGCTTCTTTCTACTTCCAAAAAGGCGTACAGACCACTTGCGGGCCTCACTTATTGAGCAAGACACACCCACTCATTAAGTACTTACTACATACTTCCCCTCCGATTTAATTTTCACCCTGCGACAACTCCACGCCTGACAGGAACTCCGAGTCCGCACGATCTCTAAACACGCACGACGGGATATAGGCTTTGAACCAACTTACCAGGAGGAGTGTTACTTTAAGCACTTGACATAGATTTTGATTTAGCAAGACCCTCACACAACACCTCGACCTTTGAATGAGAGCCTCTGTGTGTCTGCAGAGGTATCCAGCTGGAGGCTTAATGTCATTCCAAAATGCGTTTTATTATGGAAACAGTTTCATAGATCAAACGAAGAATAGGTAAAATGTCCCAATTATACATTGTAATGATTCTTGCTTGTCGACACGAAGATTTTTAATTTGAATAATAATGCTGCTGCTACAGGGATCAGATTCAGCACCTCTGGCTACCAGTTTACCGAAACTTACGTCAAAGGGAAGACACGGCCACACAAGCATTACAATTATAAATTTAATAAAGAAGCCAATGCTCCAATGCCAATGCAAGTCACAGTCAAGAAGTTGTTTACATCCAGCGAGTACAACGTGTTAAAGCCCAAACAAAGTTCTGGTACGCCTGCAAAAGTTGTCAAATTTTGCTCCAAAATGTGAACGTATGCCTAGGAAATGTGCGGAATAGCGCTGTAATAACAAGATATTCGATGGGTAACGACGAAAATGGGAAATATTAACCAAAAACGTTCAGTCTCAAAACTTACCCGAACGGGGTCAGGCTAGACTCGGACTTGGGGATAACTCGGCCTCGCTTTGCTTGACAGCGGGATGAGTTGTATTGGTTGTCCCTCTGGATTGTACAGTGTTGTACTATGCATATGGGAGCGGCCTGTATAAACTACATTGTAGCGTTCTGGCTACTCGCAGTAATGGTCCGAGTTGTTACAACGCGCGCATCAAAAAATCTCTTTGGTGCGCATGCAAAATTAGTGTGCGCCTCTCAAGCACCTAAAAACAATCAAAGACGCTTGATAAACAACAACAAAAACTTCAAAGACCGCTCGTCTCAGCAACTGAGGTGATGTGCGTATACTAGTAGGCTTGAGGACAGCGCGCTGTCCATTTGTTTTGTACAGGATTAGCACGCACTTTCCTGTCTGCTCAGTAAGGCCTCGTTTGGTACCCGTAGTATTATAGAGTACTGATGAACATGGCGATCACGAACTGTGTGTAAATTGTCTGAAGGGTCGAGTTTTCCCTGAGACCGTGTTAGTCTGGAGCCTTCTGAAATAAAAGTCGGTCTACCTACTTTTATTATTTTTCTCAAAATACTCCAAAACGACTCATCATTCCGGCAAACCGCGTCAGCCAGGTAAGTTTCTTTGTAGACTCTTTCGATATATTGCAAGCAAATATGGAATGGTGCCAGACGGGTTCTCAAGCCCTTACCAGAACTTTGTTTTCACTTTAACATAAAGTTTGCACAGCACAAGAGTGAAAATGCGCGCACTGCAGTGTAGTAATAAAGCCTGCAGTGCGCGCAAAGATAAGGGCGCGAATCAAATGCATATGAGCGCCCGCTGTGTGGGCGTGTCTTCCCAGACTATGTACAGTTTACCGAAACTTACGTCAAAGGGAAGAGACGGCCACACAAGCATTACAATTATAAATTTAATAAAGAAGCCAAATTGATGAGCAGATCACGCCGCCCATGAGAATGTGTAGGCACGCGCGAGTGTACACACCAATCAACAGTACACTTACACAAACACACAGAATGGAAAGGGGTCCGCAATAGCCATCCCGATGGGCGGCGTGATGAGAATAACATACAGCGAAGAGGATACGAAGTACATACAGCGTCCACAGTACACTGGACTGCGCGTGCGTTAACTGAAGGACGTCACATGCACAATATAATACATGGTGACAAAATAACTTTCGTTTGCTACCAACATTGGGCTGCGTAAGAGAGTGACGTAACCTGCCGGTAGTAATCTTGTAAACAAAATACAGTCAGGGGATTCCCCAAACCTTCATTAACTTTTTGTTATAAAAAAGCCATTATAAAACTATCCAGTTCGCTGCATGAGTGTTCTTGCATCTCTCACAAACCAACTACCAACCAGGCATCAGTTAAGACATCATTATCAACATTATTCTATTTAACAAACAACAAAAGGCCGTCTTGAACGTACGCCACAAACGCCTATGCAGGAAAAAGGCCCTCTTTTCCATGAAATTAACTCCTGCTGTATATTGTTTTCCGGTTAAAACACGCAAAGAACAGTAATCGTCGAACAGAAATCCATGGCTCTCATATTAATGCGAGCTATTCTCCGTGTACAAACCTAACATGCAGTAAATATCCATGTCTACTGCCCAAATTGTAAAGTGATGTACATACAAAATGCTCCCGTATAAGTGTGTATGCTTATGGAGCCCTACAAAAATTCCTTTCCAAGACATCAGACAGCCTAGTATAAACTGACTCAAATATTCCACATAATGATACCTCTGAAAACAGGTAAAAAATTTCATAACTGCATATATACATTACATGTGCATATAAAACAGAATGAACAATTCTTATGATTGTGACATGCATAAAAACAGGAACATGTGAAAAAAGGAAAACCTGTACGATTCTACAGGCAGGAAATCAGCATGAAATTGTCAATATCAGTCAATCTGGCTTTAATCATGCATGTTCATAGTCTGAGTTTGTAAACTGACAAGGTTGTAACAAACCGCCATGCCCGTACTGCCGCAGATATAGTCAGGTGAGCTGAAATTCAGGCAACTCACTCAGAAAGGAGTTTAGTGGTATAAGACTCGGGCATTTTATTCTGCACATAATGATAATAAAACACTTCCTGTGTCTTCCATCTCCCCAATCGTCGTACCTTGTCGGGTTGAGCGCCAACCGTTTCGACCGCCGCGGTGGCTCCCGTCGGGCGGAATGACTTCGCTGAGAAACCTTTGTCCTTCAAACCAGCGTAACTGATTCCTTCCTCGAGAACTTTCGCGATAGAAGATGCCTCAAGATATCTGTATAATGGGGGGCGAAGCGTGATAAAAACGGGTGATCCAGGGATAGCGTCGCGAACCGCGTCCGTGCGTGCAATGTACTGGCTGAGTGCTTGCACCGGGTCCAGTAACGGATCGTCATGCTTCGGCAAATGGCACTCGAAACCCTTGCGCTGCAAATCATTTTTTCTTTTTTTTTGTGGCAAACAGTGTGATAACGGCCGATCCATCATCCATGAACTTGACATGTTTGGTGCTAAAAACGGCCGTAGCCCGCCTGGAATGGGCAGAGTCGTCGGCCGTGAATGGCGTGGCACGGAGGGCGATATCAGAAGGTCGCAGCATCAGGCAAATTGACAACAGAGCAATCGTTTTCAGACGAAGATGCTTTATGTCCAGCATTCCATTCATTTTTCCAAGACCGAAACAAACGTGTGAACGCGTCCACTGGCATGATAGGCGTGTGAGCGAGGGGTTCACGCGTACCCGACTTGATGAGTGACGTCACCAATAGCGTAATGGAAGAGCACTTGGTAAGATCCGGGTAGTTCAAGCTAACATACAGGTGGGATACCGCAGCTTGAGCGTTGCGAAGGACTGAGCGGGGTTTTTCCGAAGAGTCACTCAGCGTACATAAAAAATCAGCGAGCGATCCAGGTGAGTCAGGCGGGAAGGCTAAACCGCGGACCTGGCAAAACTCGTTATTTAAGTTTACCGATGACAGAATTATATGTTTGTAGAGTAGATTTTGCCCACGCGCATGTAATCTGGTGTCGTGCGCGAGTGGACCACCCCACTGCCTCTAATCGACGTGTCCATGAACTCTCCAGGCGTATATCCTCCAATAGCGATTTCGAAGAGGCTCTGGTAACGCCCCTCTCCGTTTAAATAGGCGTGGCTTCGATGGCAGCGGAATTGGCGCGCAAATGGAGAGATGTCTCAGGCGCCCGACGAAGTGCTGGGCCCGCCAAAGTGGGGCGATGATGGTGGCGACCGCGTTTTGTTGACAAATTATGTCCAGCACACGTGGCAGGAGGCAGAATGGCGTGTTCACAAAATTGTTGTGGCTGGCCCAATTGTCCTGCGCTAGAGCATCGATTCCAGCTGTATACGGGTCTGCGAACCGACTGTTGTAAACAGGCAACTGATGGTTTAAGTAGCTGGCAAACCGGTCTATTGTGTGCGGTCCCCACACGCTGTCGAGATAAGAAAACACTCCAGGATGTAGTTTCCAATCGAATTTGTCCGGTTGCCGCGACAGATAATCTGCTAGGGAATTGTCCTTGCCGGCAATATGATTGCAACTTATGTATATCCCATTGTTCGTCGTGACTGTCCAAACAGCTCGGGCGATGTTCGTGAGGGGGGCACTGGGCCCTCCCATATGTTGGACATATAGGCCAGTGCTGTTATATTGTCTGACAAGATTTGAACGTGCTTGCCCCTGATGTCTGGGAGAAACGATTTCAGGGCTAACAGTATAGCGAGAAGTTCTCGATAGTTTGAAGACTGTCGCGATGTGCGTATGTCCCAGTCTCCCCCTGCGTGGCGGTCCCCCAGTACCGCTCCCCACGCAAGATGCGAAGCGTCCGTCACAATTTGCGCGGAAATGGGGCGTTTGCATACCGACTTTCCATTCCAACTTGAAATTGCTGATATCCACCACAACAAATCCTCCTTCGCATGGTCGTCAAGAACCAATTTAGACGACCACGACTGTTTACTTGCTAATAAGCGATAAACTCCTCTAAGCAGCAACTTCGCGGGCTCAACACACCATGCAACTGAAATACACTGACCCGCCAACCTAGCGAGATTGCGAGCCGAAATGTCGGGGGACCTCAACGCCCTACGAATGTCCTTGCGAATTTTCACAATTAGTTCGTTGTTTTTGTGCGCAAATAAAAGGCAGTCCGCTTTCATTATCTAGTTGAATCGTATAGCCAATATAATCCAACTTGGTTGTAGGATTCAAATGCGACTTGTCACGATTGATGAAAAAACCAAGGTCCTCTAACGTATGTAACAACAGGTCCGTATGATCCGTCATACATTCCTTGGGGGCAGCTAAACAAAAGTCATCGACATACACGCTCAGACGGACTCCCAAATCGCGTAAATAAGCTATCACAGGTCTCAGTATTTTACTGAAGTAGTAAGGCGACACGCACAAACCAAAAGGAGTAACATTGAAACTGTAGTAAACGCCTCTCCATTCAAAGGACAATTGGCGGTCCTCCACATGCACAGGGATATGATAAAAACTGTTATTTATATCAACAGATATCAAACAATCGTCATTCCGAACATAATCCGCGACAACACGAATATCGTCATTCCTAAAGCGCGGACTATGCACGTGAGTATTCAAATGCCGTAAGTTCAAAATTAAGCGAAATTTTCCTCCCTTTTTCGTTACACAATGTAGAGGGGAAATGTAACTGGGTACTGTTTGACATTTGTGAATAGCTTTGCAATCCAAAAGTTGTTCAATCTCTAAATCAATAAAGTCTTCTTCAGTTTTAGTGAAAACACGATTACGTAAGCACAATGATTCGGGTCGCTTTAAAAAGGGAATCCGTACTCCTTCTTCAATCCAATTCAAGACAGCGAAAGGGGTCCCAATTGTCGTCCACTCACCAGCAAAATTGCGAATGGATCCAGCCTGGAGGTAACCGAAAGGCATGTCCGTTATTCATCGCCGGTCCCACGATCACCATCCCGACGTTGGCTAGGGAAAGGCTGCCGCTGCGTGAATCGGTTGAAGTAGTCCGAGCCACCCCGTTGCTGGTATTGGTAGCTGTAACGGCCTCTGCCCCTTCCCCGGAAGGGACGGGTGAAATTCTGTGGAGCTCCGCGTGTAGGTTGGGCACGGTGAAGGGCGGCCGTCAACCCCGCCGCCTTGTGGAGATTGTCGATGGCCTCACTCGACAATCCTGACGATTGCCGTTGAAGTTGACGGAACAGTCTAGATGTAGATTGGTCGACAGTACCTTGAACGACAAAATTCGAGTACTGCTCCTGCAAGTACCGAAGGTGAGACAGGGAAACAGTAAACAGTTCGTCCAAAGCCTCTGAGTCTGACTTTCTGGCGTTTTGATCCAGGTCTACTTGTGACAAGATCTTAAAAACAGTTTCAAGATATCTCGCCGATTTAGTAATAATGTTAAATTCTCCCTGGTCCTGGCGCCTTATGCCTGTGCGGCTTTCATTTAATCGTAGATCAGAAGGGAGTTTGACGGCTTGATAGGCGTCCCGAATTGCGGCGAATTCCGCTTGCAAATCCTGCTTCCCAGATTTAACACCTTGTTGATGGGCGCAGTAGCTTGTCGACGGCCCGGCGGTCAAGGCCCCATTATCTTGGGACTGAGAGCCAGGTGGGAATGCTTGATCCTGAGTGGCCTGGTCTGGCGAAGTAACTATTGCCTCATCGGGCTCCTGTTGGGAGGGCTGCGAAGAAAGACGTGTAGAGGAGAGTTTCTCTACCATAAGGCTCAAGCTATCAAGCTTTTCCTCCAACTTGCAACTTTTCTCCTCCATAACGTAAGACGGATGTCTTGCCCGTGACCTTGCACAGCACAAGAGTCACTGCAGTGTAGTAATAAAGCCTGCAGTGCGCGCAAAGATAAGGGCGCGAATCAAATGCATATGAGCGCCCGCTGTGTGGGCGTGTCTTCCCAGACTACAGGTGGAAGCATGAAAGTGTGGTCGAAATGATGCCTGTACACACTAAGAAATCAGGGTTCAAAATTGAACCTCTAGGCGTGATGCAATAGCAGCACCCCTTTTCCCTCAAAATTTGAACCCCTGTCTAGGGTTCAATTTTGAACCCCATAAAAATGAACCCTTTTCCCTCAAAATTTGAACCCCTGTCTAGGGTTCAATTTTGAATTCCATAAAAATGAACCCTCTGAGTTCAAAACTGAACCTCAAGGTTTATTTTTTGCACCCAGGCAGGTTAAAAATTGAACCTCTGAAGGATACATTGTTTAACCTCAAGGTTGTAAAAAGGTTCATTCTTCCACCCAAAAGGGTTAATTCTTGAACTTTTCAGATATCAAAATTGAACCCTTTGCGGTGCATGTACGCTCCCTGGTTTTTATTTGTCCTCCTTAATGGGTTACATATATTATATATATATATATATATAATACATGTATTAAATAGACATATATATAATATACAATATTACATACAATATTATATATATTATATATAATGCTGAAATAATGGAGATGTTCAAGCTTAAAGTACAGCACAGTGTTCACAGTTGTTCAATCAAACACATACTCCTTAGCAATGCCAACACATACTCCTTAACAATGCCACCACCAATTCATTGTACATGCTGCTCATATTTCATGTTTGGCACACACTTTGTACAGAGAAATTAAAACATCTCTGCATCACAGATGATTACATTTCATGTTTGTTTAATAAAGTCTTGGGATGATGAAAAACGAGGAAAATTAAATAAAGAGAAAATCCCCATTTTCGTACATTATCTAAGTACAGTTCATCATTTGGTACATACAAACTTGTCACTTTCACTTGTCAAGATGGATGCATTTCTGCATTCACACAAAAATGCACATGTATTGATTTAAAAGGCTAGGTTTTTATCATTCAAAACAAAGATTAAGTCAAATCAAGTTTTTGCATTATAATGTAATACAGTTACAATAGAAAAAGTTAAATACAATACATGTACATAACATATAATCATACAGTAATGAAATACAATGTATATTCAAATTTTGTAAATAAGGGAAAACAATATTCCCTGATGAAAAAAGAAATGTATCAAAGGTCTGTCATTATATTATCATTACATCATTTTATTTCCCTATAAGAATTTCTTTATGACAAAAAATAAACATATAAATCTCCCCCAAGCAGAAGAAAAAAATGAAACATTTGCAATCCATGTGCGTTGTGCAAAAAGTACACTTTTATCATCCAAAGAAAGCAGAGCTGTTAATTCCAGATGTTGCATGTGCAAGCAGTTACAACACAGTGAATTCAGGTAAAACAAATAAAACAGTCGAATAAAAAGTATACATGTACATTACAAAATCTTCATGGTTAGTTTCCACATGCATAGAAGGAAACAAAATGGCCACAATACTTTCCAGCTACATGTCTATGCAAATGAATGAAAATACTTCATAAATTAAAGATTTTCTAGAAACCTTCAAAAAAAATAAAGATCATTAACAAGTAATCAAAGCACAGTAAACAAATATTAGTAGGATTTCCGTGAACACATCTTTACATGGCTAATGTTTACATACAATAATTGTAAAGGTTAGTATCCTCACCTGTTACATAACAGATGGAAAAGAAGGATACCAAGTTTGCTGAAACTGCAATAAAATATATAATCAACACCACTAATACACACACACATGCAAATTGTGACAAGCAAAAAAGGAAAAAGGACCCCCCCTCCTTCCTCTAACAGCATCCAATTAACCAAAAGTATGGGGATATGTCTATTCGATATAGGGATGGCATTTGTAACTAGAATCACATTGTATATAGTACGAGATATGATAGAAGACAGAGGAACACTCAGAGATAATAGTACGATAGCATAGGCAGGATAGGAGAGGCATAAAACAGGAAGGTACAGGAATTGTCCAGCTTTATACAGAAAGCTTGAATGATACCACTGTACTACAGTGTAATTCTCAGTGCTGGCTCAAGGCTAAAATTCATCTTCCACCCAAAACATCAAAATGCAGCTTATATTCATAAGCAAGAATGACAAGAAAACCAAACTACTCTATTATAGCTGCAAGAATTTCTATAACAACCTCGAGGATGATAGTACTGTACAAAGTGTCAGCATACAAAACAATACATTTTTTTTTTTTTAGTATTTTAGTCATTTAGGCAGAGGATGATACACAATGCAAAGCAGATACAAGTATTAACTCATCATCATACAAGTAGCCACAGGGTTGTAAATCTACAGTGATTTCTTTAAAATCATTCCATGAAGTGTTCTTCACAATATTACCTGCCAGTATTCTACATTGATTTTATGAAGACTGTTTCAGATTGTAGTTGATTGCCCTGGACAAAGGTTTCATCATGGATGCATCCGTAGAACTGAGTGAAGTGGTAGCGATTCATTCCACGAAGACAACTGAAGAAGGTGCCTCAGTCATGCAGAATACCTGGGGGAAAACAACAACAACAACAAAAGTGTCACACTCTCCTCTGTATAGTGATACAAAAATGTACAATATATCATACATTTATTGAGAAGATTAATTTCTGGGAAGAAGGAAAACACCAAATTGAACATTTCTATGGGTTGCACTTCCCTGACAAATCACAAGCACAACACACTCTACACACCCTCTTAAGCTTAAATTTGATTGTAGGGTAACAATCTCAAAACAATGCTATACTACATGCACAATGTAATTCTAGAACTTTAATAGACCATACACTCTACACTGAAAATTTGAAAATGTTCTGCCATCTGGATGAAATATATGCCAATGAAGAACAGGTGAAGTCAAAATTACTTGTGGGGGCCATCAACCCTCTCCATGAAAAAGGCCATACTGATCATGTACAGAGTTTTCACATTCAATGCAAAAATGCAGATTAACCTTGAACTGGGAACAACTGTTGATTGAGAGAAGAGAGATGACCAGTCCAGTCGTATACTGGGACAAATGTCTTGTCCAGGATCATCCTCCTTTTATGTTGATGCAGTGACTGCATCAGCAATTCGGTACAGCGTATTTGGCCCAGTATACACTGGACTCCTGTTATAATGAGGTCCTCAGGGCCTACAGTTTTCTTTCGTTTTATCAAAGTTTTGTTACAACCAAACAAGTAAACAATAGAGCAACAAATGTAGAGCCAATAACATTATGGCCTCAATTTCAATTTTGTTGTAACGTTATTTATTAGAACATGAGTGCACTGTGTGTATGTATAAAGATTGATGCATTAAAGAGTTCCATAAATAATACATCTGAGCATACAATGCAAAAAAAAAAATGAGGCACAGCAGTTTCGTGATCAACTCACAGTATTGTTCTTTGGCAGATCCATTACAGGTCAGTTGCAGGTTAGGTGGCAGCGACATATGACAGCAGACCTTTCCGGACTTTGCGAAATGTTGGCAAGGTTTATTTCTTCCTTGGCGTTGTAGTGTTGCGATTCCTGCGTTAAATCTATTAAGTACAAAAGTAAACCAAATACATGGTATGTCATCTTTGATAATCCAACTAAAAAACAACAGTAATGTAGAGCTGTGCAAGAAAGAATTGGATGCTATACATATGGCCACAGGAACCAGGGGGACTCGGGGCCCCTACTTTTTCGGCACCATACAAAGGAAAACATTATAAGGTGTCCCCACTTCGGGTCCCAATCCCCCCCCCCCCAACTTTCTTTACCCAAAAGTGTGTAAGTGGCACTAGAAAGAAATACATGTAGATAAAAACCTCGAAGTGTGAGCACCATAAGGATCTGTTTTTGCGCTGAATACTTTTTTGTTTTGTTTTGTTGTTTTGTTTTTTTTTTTTTTGCTTGTAAGCTGAAACCTGGAAGTGGCACCAGAAGTTGCATTCGCGGCCTTTTTTTTTTTGCTTGTTAGCTCATGAAACTAGGAAGTCCCCCCCCCCCCTTTTGAAAACCTTCCGCCAACAGTGATACAAAGACTCTGCATGGCATACTGCAATTAATCTTACAAGATTAACCATTCCATCTTTGCAACTCTTACAGATAATTAATGCTGCATTTGCAACATTCATAAGAAAACAGTTTTTATATCAAAGGGAGCAAATGTGCATTTTCCTGGCCTGCAGAGAAAACTCACCTTTGCCTTGGTGTCACAAGTAGAGAAGAAGCTTTGACATCAGGTTTCATACCGAGAATACTCCCAGGGAGTAGGATGCAATTCAGCGCAGCATAGTCCATAATGAAACAAACAACATCCTTCATTTGCTGTAAGGACAAGGATGCTTCAAACACCTTTGACCTGAAGAAAGAAAGAAAGGGGGGAAAAGAAAGAAACTTGCAATGACAACACAGAAATTTGAATTTATATTGAACTGTTCATGTGCAGTAGGCCCTATAACAAACCTGCAGGTAACAGTGCCGTCAATGCAATACAAAGCACAAGGGTCTGAGTAACGTACATTTGTTGTACCAATTGTAACCTCAAATTTACCACCACCCACCAGTTTAATATGTAGATCAATGATGTCTGCACAGCGCATGGCGATGTCAATAGGCTATTACAGTACTCTCCGCATAATCGGGTAGGCTCGGGCAGAGCGTTTCTTACCCGATTAAACGGAGTACCCGATTAACAGAAGAACACGTCTCATTCACAATTGACACACACAATGTGTATGTACATGCATTGTACACTGCACCAAACACCTACACTGTATGCTTAACAAGCGTGCTTGCACGGCACATTATACATACCTTACAATTGCTCAGTCACGAGCAATAATTTACACTCCTTTTATGGACAAATATGTCTTAAGAAAACTTTGTCGTTTGACCATAGACTCCTCACTAACACGCAGGCGTTTTCCAAAATGAACACGTCTCTTTGCGTGCACTAGTCACGTAGAACGTCGGGTTACTTTTCGAGAAGTGACTGGGAAAAAGCAAAATTATGGAGCTGGTGCATGACCTAACTTTCGTTGCAAAATTCTCGTATTGTGAATGTTGTTGCGGAGCAAGGGTGGAGCGCAAGTGTGTTCGACTCATGTCTGTCTATGTAGTTGTGAGTGCCAGTTACATGGGTAATGTTCGTTTACGTGTGGCAAGTCGGTACTGGAACATTATGTTTTCATGTTTGATCACTACCCAAATAATCGGTCTTCTTGCGAATTTAACAGAGAATGCGATCAGCCGTGGAAAATTTGACATTAATGATTTCTTAAAGTGTTATGTCTGCGATAAAATATGGGTAAAAATTAGATAAGAAGAAAATTATTTACCCATTTATGCGGAGAGGCAACCCGATTATCAGGTAATTTTAACGTGCATTGGAACTGATTTTGACTTTACTACCCAATTAAACGGAGTACCCGTTTAAGCGATACCCGATTACGCGGAGAGTACTGTATATAGATTGCCCACACTTAATACTAGTCTGCTACATGACTTACAACGCTGCTGGCAACTTGTATTTTCACCTCGAAATCAGTATAATTTGACTGTTGTTCACCATGTCCATAGATATAGAGTGTATGTAATGTAGATCTACTTGAAATATCTCTTCTTTGTTTTTTTGTTTGTTTTTGTTTGTTTGTTTGTTTGTTTTTTTGATAATCAGTACCGGTATCATCAGCTTCACACCCTTGCCACACTGACACAGCTAAACCTTTTTAGTCTAGCTAGTCGGCCACTACATACCGTACAGGAAACTTTTGTACTCAGTCTGCACTGTGTACTGTAATTGGTACTGACTGCGGCACTGTACAACCAAACCCAAGTAAGAAGGAATTTCTTTCACACTGATGATTACTAGCTAGCTGTACCTCCTCTGCCTTAGTACAGTTTGATGCACATTCTCTCATTCAGTGTTTCAATCACTGGTATCCCTCCGTATCATGTCACCGCGGACCGCGACTCTCACACAGCTTATCATGCAGACTGTATCAGGGTACAGGGGCATGCAGATATATGACTAGTGACAGTGCGCGATCGAGTCTTAGTCCCATACACAGTTGTAAATTGTGGGAGCCCGTACGCTTCAAGTTCGGGCAGGTCGCAACAGTTAGCTTACTGACTCTGTAGACTGTACAGAAAGTCAGTCTCGACTGTCTCATAAGCACATGCAATAGAAGACAAAACAGTATCACAAATCACTATACATTAAACTACCATTAGATTAAACAATGCAAACTGGTTTGCCTTATTTCTTGTCGATCCCTAAATGGCAGTAGTATAGTAACCGTAAAAAGGCCCGTATTACTCCCCATTACTGCATTAGGTCATGTGATTTTACATACAGTGTATTAATACACGCGTGAACGTGGTAACAAAGAACGGCACGACAAACGATTGAAATTATTCCCGAATAAATGAAAGATCTAGCCGCACAGAAGCGCAACCCAAATAAGTCATGATTTGTGATCATTTACTCACCTTAATCTTGTATAAATCAGCAAGTCTTGCAACGAGAAAGCCCCGCTTCAATGCAATTGCATGGGAGTTCTAGAACGAATGGAAGTGAACTGTCGCGACGCTTTGCTTTGTGACACGTATACACATAGCTAGCTCGCTGTATGCGGTGGCGATGCGAGCTTACAAAAAAAAAAAAAAAAAAAAAAAAAAACGGAGCCTCGATCGTCTTCTCTGATGTGATTGGTTAATTTCCGGGATTGGCGTGTTAGTCTTTGCTCACGTACTGTTTATGAAACTGGCACGAACAAAAAATGCTATATCATTTTATCAAACACCAACAAACATCTTTATATTGATTGATTTGCAATCTTAAAGATGAACATCATCCACAATTCAAATCACTACTGATACTGCATTACAAATCCTAACATGTTTGAACGCAACAGTATGATCTAGATTTTTGTAGCAGACTAACTCTTCTATTTGGAGGTTCAAAAATTAATCTTTCTCAAAAGTGAACCCCTTTCGGAGTAAATAGCACCCACAGAAGTTAAATCATCAACCCTAGTCCACGCAAGGGTGCATTGGGTCAAACTCAACCCCAAATTGAACCCTGATTTCTTAGTGTGTATATAAAGCAATCATCATAATATTCGGCTCGAATACCCGCTGAGCGTGATGGGTATTGCATCTATCATGCCCGCATTGTTTGTTTGTTTGTTTGTTTTATTTTTCCTCAGGATTGAAAAAAAAAAATATATATATATATATATACATATATATATATATATTTATATATATATATATATATATATATGTATATACATATATATTTATATATATGTATATACATATATATATATATAATCATATATATTGTCAGGTTTCAGGGTACGCCCCCCCCCCCACCCGACATTTAGTGATTCTGCAACGTGAGAAGGCTTCGTCATGGAGAATCTCCACTTATTTTTTCAAGTTTCGCACAACTTTTCAGACCAAATATGCAACGTCAGCGAGTACCGATATGAAGTCACGCCCATTTCTGTAACTTCATGCCATACCGAAAATGGCACAATTTTGTGATTTTGTGAACATTTCCTACGGAAAACTGTCACACTGCTCTGTCATGAAACTCATAAAACTTGACTATTTTCATTTCGATCATTCTGATGATTTATGGTAAATAAGGTGGATAAGTGGTCAGCGACAATTTCCAGTAAAAAATAAAAAACAGAGAAAAAAATACATTTCCAAGAATAGTAGGATACATTATAAGAAATTAAATTAGTTCAGTTCTTATAAAATCGTTTGATAGCTTTAGCTAAGCGTGGATCTTGTGAACAACATTGTAATACTGTAGGATTTGGTTTCATTGTTTGATATATAGTATGCTTATATACTTGTACATAATAGATATCGTTCTGAAGGTAAATCTTCATCATTTCTTTTGAAGCCAGGAAGTTAAATAATTAATATCTCTTTCTGCTATTGGGTGAAATGATTTAAAAATGCCAGCCATGAGATGTTTATGATTATATGTTCTATATGCAGCCACACCACAAGAGCCATTCCCGGAAATTGATACATGTGTACCAATCAGTACCTACGGATCTGTGCAAACTTGCGAAATCACTGAGGACAGCAATACAACGGTATCTCTCACATGCACTATGAGACGGTACTATCCCAACATCAACATTTCATTTAGTGATGCTTCAAATATGGCAAGCACAGTTCAAGTAAGTGTTTCTAATGATACGGAAGGGCTGCTGACCCAGGTGGTAACAATAGTGCTGTTGGTAGGAACTGATCCAGTTACCTGCACAGCTAGCGGGCCACCATTCGAAACAACCAGAACAACACAGGGAGTGTTTACGACGACAACAGGAAACCAGACGGAACGAAACGACATTATTGCATTACCTGCTCAGGGCTACGGCGACAGTGAGTATATTGAAGAATCTGGCATTTAATAGCAAGTAAGTAACGCCACGACATCAGCAGCAATGAGGGTACATTTAGCCAGTTCTCGGTGTATCGTTATTGGGAAGTGTGCGTTATGTTGTACGAAATGAAATGGAAAAAAAAAGCAAACAAACCATTACACTGTGTCGTTTTTAGAGAAATCATTGAAAAGAGCAACATCTTCAACATGTCTCCATTGTTTCCTGTGATATATCTCACTCTCACATTACATATAGTAGAAGTCCTCTTTATCTTAAGCCAGGGTTACACCAAACCGAATTCTCCCTAATAAATTTGGATCGATTCCACCCAAATATAGCCAGAATCGGATGGATTCGGTGGATTCGGAACCTGTTTGTCTCTTATTCGGGGAGCTCCCCGAATCAGAGACTAATGGGTTCAAAATAGGTAGTGTATCAGAACAGAATTGCCACTTTTGCTGTATCGTGTATATTCGCGATGCTATTCCGGGCCATTCTTGCCTCCAAATCGACTTATTCGGTGCTATTCGGCCGTATTCTTGCCTATTCGGCTCACTCGCCTGTATTTTGCTCTGTATTCGGGTAACGATTCGAATGGATTCGGGCAGGTATTCGGGGTATTCTGGGCAAATTCGTCTCTATCAGTGATTCGGGCCTATTTGGCTAGATGATTCGAGCTTTTACTCCCCTAATGATACGAATAGGCCCAAATCTGCCCAGAATGCCCCGATTGCCTCGCCGAATCCAATCGAATTAAATCGGAATACATCCGGAATGTGGTCCGAATGAAGCTCCCCGAATCAGAGACAAATAGGTTCAAAATAAGTAGTGAATCAGAACAAAATTGCCACTTTGGCTGTATCGTGTATATTCGCGACTCTATTCCGGCCATTCTTCACTCTCAATCGACTTATTCAGCTGCTATTCGGCCGTATTCTTGCCTATTCGGCTCACTCGCCTGTATTTTGCTCCGTATTCGGGTAACGATTCGAATGGATTCGGGCAGGTATTCGGGGTATTCTGAGCAAATTCCTCTCTATCAGTAATTCGGGTCAATTTGGCTACACGATTTGAGCTTTTACTTCCCTTATGATACGAATAGGCCCAAATCTGCCCAGAATGCCCCGAATGCCACGCCGAATCCAATCGAATTAAATCGGAATACATCCGGAATGTGGTCCGAATGAAATTTGTCGGGACCACATTCGGGTGTTGTTTTGAGGGTATTCGGCTGGTTTTGAACATTTTAAAACGAGCCGAATCACTCCACGAATCCATCCGAATACGTGTATTCGGGTGGAATCGTACAGCTGATTCGTCTTCGCTGTATCCGAGGCTTTAATGGCAAGCAAACAAAACACATTATATCCATGATGATATGAGTAACAATATTTAAGAAAGTTACAATGTTATAAAAATGTTGATTCTTATCGACAGGTACTGTATGTTAATGCATATTAAATGAGTTGAATCACAATAAGTCCCACATCTCATGTGAGTTATTAAAATCAATAATCGCCCGTCCATTGTTCTAATCTTCTTTATAACCTCATGACGATTCTTCACCAAACGGAGCAAAACATCATCCTAAGGGAATAAGCAGCATTAGCATGCAGATTTCTTCATAAAGGCACCAAAACATCGTAACCCTTTCAGTTAAGAATGTTCTTACGAGAAGTGATAGACCTAGTTGCGTCGTACCATCAACACCCCCCCCCCCCGCTTCCTAAAATGAAAACACAAATGAATTTGCGTCTATGCCGCCATTCAACCTGTTTATAAGGAAGATCATTAAAAAAAGACGAGAGACAAGAGGAAATCGCCAGAGGTTAAATAGCTATTCTTTCCTCCTTATTCTTCTATTGGCATTGTATTTCCTTTGCCCTTTTTTTCGGATGAAAAAGATTAAAGTGAGGGGTGCTCAAGTAAAGGTAATTATTTTTTTTTTCAGAATCTACGGCAGCCTTCAAACATACACGTACATGATAATTAACGATAAGTTTTCCTACCTCTCTCCTGTTTTCAAACCCCGTTATTTCATTACAGAATCATTCTTTGAAGAAGTTATCTTAGTGATAATGATTATACTCACACAGAAAAAGAAAAAGTAGTATGCTGTATTTGCTAAGGTAGAAAAATGCAGTCGATGTGGTAATCACGGAGCAAATAATATCGTATCAACTAGGAGCTATTATCGGCAGGAAAATGCCGCACGTCTTTGGAGCGATTTTCGTCAAAGCAAGGATAGTTCATTTCTAGAACATTTGTCGACGAAGCAATCGGTCCAGACAATACTTTGCTTTGATGCATTGTGACGGAAAGTGCATTAATTGCATATAAGCAGTAATTTTATTTTCATTGCCACTGAAATGATTCTATGTTGCCGAGCAAATTTGAGCGGATTAATTACAGCTTTAGTGGCAAAAGGTCAACTTAACTTGCTACGGTTATAGCAAGAAATTTTTTCTTTGTTTTTTCTATTGATAAAAATCTTTGTGAGTGCTAGGAAAAGCACCATTGAATGAAACATCTTTGTGTGCGTGTTGTGTTTTTCTTTGATAACATTTCTGATTTATTATCTTGAGCCCCTTTTTCTAATTTCTTTTACAGTTGTTGCAATTTTCGTCACCTTGATGTTACTCGGACTTGTATTTGGAATCACAGGATATTTTTTTAACGGAAAATCCCAAAATGCAAAAGGTATTTATACAATACAGGTTAATCACTATTCTTTTTTTCTCTCTCTCTCTTTGCTTGTCTTCCTTACACTCTTTTTTCTTGTTTGTGTTGTATAGCAACTCCGTTTTTCCCTGATGTCTTTTGGAACAAATCGAGATTGCAGTTATGAAAGAAAACTTCTTGTCCAATGCTTGAACTACATACAGTAACAAACTTAATACATTCATTCATCAAGACTGCGTGTTGTTGTTATTGTTGTTGTTGTTGTTTGGTCTTCTTTTCCTCAAAACACTTGACACAACGCAATAAATAGTACCCAAATGTGATGTTGAACTGCTGAGGTTCTGATATAGCGCCTGCGAAAATGCTGCCACCATACCAATTGCAGTATTCACTTTCAGCATGACTTATATTGAGTACTGGTCTTGGTATTGTGAGGTATGGTTTAAAATTTGGAAAATTCGCTGTTTTGAGGAAAGGGAAAGGGGAGGGAACGACAACGTGGAGCAGGTGTACGTAGGCAGTATTTAGGCAACAGTATATTTTTTCTCTCTGAGTAGCTGTTTGAGCCACTTGCATCTATAGAATTCGAAATGTGGGTACCACATTAATCCATTTTGAATCATCGTTGCCCTATCTGGCCACCAGGACATAACAGTTTTGGGGTTGTTGTGGCCACCCCTCATGTCGAAGGTGATATCGGTCTCCATTTTGGTAGATCTTATATTGTAAACTTGTTTTGTATAGATTTCTTTTCACAATCATTTAAACATGAATGCATTGGATGCAGATAAATGCTAAAAACTAAATTGCGATTACTCAATTGACAAGTTGGCATCATCGCGGGGTCATTTTGTTAACTAACTCACTCACATCCTATTTGTAAAACACATTGCAGTGAAGAAATCGAAAAAAAAAAGAAAGCGAAGAAATAACAAAGACATAGACTTCAAGGTATGGGTCACCCTACAGCTCCCTGTTACGGCCACATTTTAGTAAATCGGCATATTCTGGTAAATTACCAAAAACGAAATGTGCAAGTTACCAAAATGTGCCGTGACATAGTGACGGCACATTTTGGCAACTGCACATTTTGGTAATTTACCAAAATGTGCCGACAGGGCACATATACCTGACCGGAACAACGGTTACCAAAATGTGCAGTTAAAAGTGAATTTGCCTGCACAATTTGGACAAACTGCACATTTTGGTAACTCAATTAAAAACCCATGGGTAGGACGAGATTTATAATACGGTCAAGGAGTTAAGGTGATATGGTCCTGAAGAAAAGACAGGCAAGACACTTATTTAGTTCACCCGAACTGAAGGCTCGAGTAAGCTATTGCGATTGCTTTTCATGCGGATATGCTGTGTGACCTGCGTGCCAGGTGCGTGGGGCTGACAACTCAGTGAAGGAATTCCTCTGAAGGAATGGCAGAAGTACCACAGAGTACCACATACGGGGAGTGCGAAATACATGCGTGGGAGTTGCCTGCGAGGTGCTGCCGCTAAGGGCCTCCTACTGGCGTTCTGCGTGTACCTCTGCGGGCAATTCCCACTACTCACCCGGAAAAAGTTTTGGTCATGCTGAAAACTTAGCTGCGGGTAAATCGGATTGGCGTGCTCACCTCCGGGCAAATACAGGACAGATACGCGCAAGGTACTGTCAGGTGCGGACCAACTGGGGAGAGCTCCGGGTAGCAAATTTGCTTCCCCGCAAGTCAAACTTCCCAAGATACGATGTGACAAGGTCTTGAACATGTTTGAAATATGTTCCGAGTGAGTTGCGGGGATACACGCAGAACACCAGTAGGAGACACTTACCGGCAACACCTTGCAGACAACCCCAACGCAGGTACTTTCCAGTACCCGTAAGTCGCCCGTAATAGAAAACGGACCGGTTTCAAAGTTTTCACGCAGGTCAAACGGAATACACGCAAGTACAAGGTATGTAGCACGCGTCTAGCAAATAAGTCACAAGTGCGAAACTCATAACAAATATTGTCCACCCGCAGAAAATTTTCCTGCGTGCTGAAAAATCCCTACTCGCAACAAGCCCGCGTAGCTTGCCCGAATCTTTCCGGGCATGCCTTGCGTGCGACTTGCAAAGAACACTGTTTACTACCAGGAGGTCCCCGCAGATGACCCGCACGTAACAGCACCTAGCACGTATCTCACTTTTAGTCAACCGGAGGTTCGCATGCAAATCCTTTTTACCCGTAATCAAGTTAAGGCCTTGTCACACCTTTCCGGGAAAGCTACGCGGGCTTGTAGCGTGTGAGGATTTTCCAGCATACCGGCCAATTTCTGAGGGCGGACAAGGACTTGGGCGAGTTGTGCATGTGTCTTACTTGCTGGATGCGTGCTACTTATGTTCTTCTCGCGGGTATTGTGTGTGACCTGCGTGCCAGGCGCGTGGGGGCTGACAACTCAGAAATTTATCTGAAGGAATGGCAGAAGTCCAACAGAAATGACATAATGTCATTATCTTGGCCGCGCTGACCGCATACGGGGACTGCCGCACGAAGCACTTGCGTGGGAGTTGCCTGCGAGGTGCAGCTGCTCAAAACTTGGCTGCGGTTAAATTGGACTTGCGTGCGCAACTCCGGGATACTACGGGCGAGATAATTTTCCTGTGTGCTGGAAAAACCTTAAGGCCCGGTCCCACTGCACTTACGGATGGAAAGAGGATGTAAAGCGTACAAAAAATCTTGCCATCCGTTGAAAAACGCTACGAATCCGCTGTGTACCCATCGCATACGTGTTTCATCCGCTCTATCCATCGAGCATCCGTCCACTGTGATTTCATCCGCGCAAAAAGTTTTAAGCTGCTTAAAACTTTTAGAACGGATGAACTTTCCGCTGTGTACGATGTAAATCCGCGACATACGAGCAACAAACGTTGTATGTCCGTGCGGCATCCCTTAATCGTCCGCTGCATCCTCGCTGCATCCTCTGGGCATCCTCGCAACTCACATCCGCTGCAGCTAAAAACGGAAAGAGGGAGGAAAGATATGGTACGTGGAACGTCTTTACATCGTTAATAGCACGTTAATAGAAAGGATGTAAGCGTATGCATCTCGTATATAAAGCATTTCGAAAGCATCCCCTCTGCATCCGCTCTGCATCCGCTCTGCATCCTCTCTGCATCCGCTTTTTCTGCTATGCGTCCGTTTCGCAATCATCTCCGGTAACCCCTTCGGAGCTGTCATCCCATTCCATCCGCTTTCATCCGCTAGGCTTCCGATGAACATCCGTTTAACATCCCCGCTACATACTACCCACGTCCGTTCTATTTCCGTTCTGTTACCGCCAATTTTCGCAAATTTTGTCAATTTCTGGAGCGGATGAAAGCGGATGAAGCCATCCCCGAAATTTTGCTCGTCCGCTGTGTCCTTTCTGCATACGCTTTGTGTTCGTCGGCCAGTGGGACCGGGCCTTTACTCGCAACCAGCCTGCGTAGCTTGCCCGGAAAGGTGTAGCTGCCAAACTCATTCGGTGGGGACAAAAACCAATTACACTTACAATTTGTTTTTGTGATGATTTTGGAGGAGCAGAAAGTTACCAAAATGTGCCTTCAATGTCCTGCACATTTTGGTAAATTTACTGAAATGTGCTGTAACACTCCCTCCCCCACTTAATCAAGAAAATAGCTTACCTTTAAACATACCCCTTTATTCTTGGAGTAAATTACTTATGGATTTCTCAATCCTTGAATGCCACGACCACAATCCACATGCCTGCGTTGAGGGAAAAAAAAATACGTAAACACCTTAAGAAAATATTATAAATTCAAATGGGCAATGGACATCAAAGCACAGACACACTTGGTATACGTTCCAACATTTTCGCTGTTTTTAATTTGTTTCTGTCTTTCTAAATTTGTAGGGAACCTGGTTTCTTTTGTTGAACTTTGGTTCATGCTTTTGTCAAGAGAACAACCGACAAAAGAAACCACTGACTCCTTTGCCAGAGTAACCAAACTGATCAAAGGAGAACATGGTCCCGAGGATGCTGAACCATTGATTGGATTATCTAAGACGCCTGAAGAAATGTTCGATGAGTTGTGTAGCTTCAATGACGAACCTAATGGACCGATTAAACTGGAGGACCTTTTCGAGTGCCTTCAAAAATGCGAGCTCAAGGATGAAATTAGAAGATTAGAAGGTAAAATGTCAGGAAAGAAAGGCAAGAATAGTTATACATGTCGTAGAGCCAGCAGCATGATTCATCGACGATCATCAAGTTGTTTAGATACTTTGCAGTCTAGTAACTACTTATCAGGTATAGGTTGACCTAAGTTGCATCTTATTGAATGTCAACATTTCTGCCTATACTTTGTTGTTATTGAAGGTATTCATTAAATCGGATATCAATTGTCTAATCGTTCTTTTTTTTCCGTTCTCAATAAGTGTAGAATATTATGTGAGGTGGGGGAAAATTAATGACATATAATGCAGACGTATTTCGGGTGAATGTGGAGTGTGACATAGAACTCTTCTCTCAGGATGGTTGCCGGATTCACCAACTGAATACATAGCTTTAGCCTGATATACTGTAGATCTGTTGCCAAGACTTTTATTTTAAAACATTTTAAAACAAATAATATACGGCCATCAAAGCAGTTACAAACAACAAAGTGCTATTAATAGTACACATTGAATCAAAATCATTGTTCATCTTTTGGACTTCAGCCATATTCTAAACAATCAAACAAAATATAATAATTTTACAGTGTATGAACATTCACAGATATATTTGGAGCTGCCGGTAAGCCCTTCAATGTCAAAGTACTGTCATTCGGTCTTCCAGCAATGATTCTTGTTAATAGGTATTGCGCACCAGCGTGTATAATGCTATTCTAAACGATTGAACAAAATGATTGGAGGGTAGTCAATACACCTCGAGATTGTTGTTGGAGGGTCGAGTTTGTTTCAGTAAATGCAGTTCTCGAACGAAAGGAATCAATTAACATCAGCGTTATGACAAATGAAAGATCCACGGGAATCTCTGTCCTAATGAACAGACGTCTGAGCAGGCACCTTCTCCGTCACTATGTAAACAAAATTGCTCAAAATGCTAAAAACTGTATAATAGATCCAAAAACACATATATTCACCTCCTTAGATCAACGAATACGTTGGTTCCAAATACATCAAGGTGTCGAATCAGCAGGACACCGTATGACACACAATGCATTTACAGAGCACTGTACATTCATTTTTATGGCGTTTTTATGAAGTATTCTTTGTACGCCAGCATATGGCAAAACGCACTCTAGAATGCAGTAAGTCACTGTCCATTCAGTGCCACTATTGCATCCATCAATGTTTCATATAGCAGCTATGCGATATTTGTTTCATAAACTATTGCTAAAATATTTCATCCTATGGGCTAGTTACTCTATATTAACAGTGACTAACTGCGATAATAATATTGTCGGCTGATGAATTCCTCTTCAATGTTCTCACGATCTTACAAGATGGTTGAATTCTCCGTCAATTTGTAATATGTATCGCAAGGAGAACCCCTTAAAGTGTAACAATAGGCCTACAGAAACAATCAAATAATTACTTATGAATCAGTATGTACTTATTTTATTCTTGCCCGAACGTAAAGAGAAAAATATTGTAAGTTCTGTTTTGCAAATGGTTATCGCACTATCATATCGTCATCATTTGGAATATCATAACCGTATGTAGGCCTAAAGTTATGTAGGTCCCTGCTCGAATATTTTCATCTGTAAAACCCACTTATTGATATCGATTTATATATATGTGACCGTGCATTACAAAACAAACAAAAAGTCGCACCCCTTGATTTTACGTGAGGACTAAAAAAAAAGTTGAAATGGTTCAATCAAGTCAATCTTCAGTTTTTAATTTTTTTGTTGTTGAAAGAACTATCTCTCTTCTACAGCATTTTCCAGGTTGGAATCTTAACATGAATGGGAAAGTGTGTTTTTAGCAGTTTTTATACAACCCTTTTAGGGGAAGGAATGGAATGATCAGGTATGTTTTAGAGGCCACTTTTCATGTCTTGAAATCCTTGCACACTCTTCACTTTCAAGTCTAATAACTTTTGGAAGGATGACTCTACTGCTTTTAAAGTTGATATTAATCATGGGTAGAATGTGTTTATAAATCATGCTTAATTTCAGCTTAATCTAATAATCCCTTCATTGTTGTTGCTTCGGTGGTTTACGTCATTTCTTTTGTCCCTTTCATGACAGAGCTAGCACGGCTTGGTAAAGATTAAGCTTGAATAGACCTTGTACTTCAGAGCCTCTTTTCCCAGTTCAAACTTTTCCAGAGTGTGTGCTTTCTTTCCCCTAGGTAGGTTAGGGGGTCCATTTGAATTGTGTTATACATCACTTTAAAGCTTAGAGTCTGTTCTTTTAGAATCTGCCCTTAACTGAAAATCCCTGTCTTGAGACTTTTTGTTGGTTTTGTGATGCAGGGTCAACGCTTGAATGGTAATTGGTTATTAGAAAAAACATCGTATTATCAACGATTATCAAAGAAAGATGGCCATACAACTACGTCTTTCTTCTTTTTTTTTGTCCCTTTTTGGCAAAAAAAAAAAAAAGAATTCAGGCTGAATTCTTTGTATCAAATAAGTGAAATGTTTGTGTTCCCATGTTCTTCTCAGTGAATAAGTTCTAACTGTACCCATATGCATATATTATTGAGAAATATGACAATGAAAGGACAATTCGTAAGTCTGTTACGAAGGCTTCAACATGCTGTGATAACACCCACAAGTAGCAATGAAAAAATAGAAACGGAGAAGCACATTGAGAGCCCAGACTTCCTCAAAGCAGCTACTTTCCATCAATGATCTTGCTCTTCCATAGAGATCAGTGAGTTCAACCCAGATACGTATGCATGCTGAAAATTGTCAGATTCCCCAAAATAAAGAAGCATGTCATCAGCCCTCAGCTGTGCGGCGCGCCTCGCCCTGGCTTGCCTCGCCTTAGCAGAAACTGGAGCACGCACTTTAGTGCAAATCTCAAAAACGCACAGCCTGAAATCCCAAGTTTATTGACTGCCAAAATATCGAAAATCCTTCATAAATACTCTAAAAATTCCCGGATCACTTCTAAAATTTAATCAATTCATACTTGTGTCATTCTCAACCTTAGTTTTATCTAAATCCGTTAACCACTTTTTTGAATTATTTTTAACACGGACAAACAAAGATAAAAACCCCAAACGAACAAACCAACGGTAATGAAAATATATCTCCCCCCCCCCCCCCCCGGCGGAGGTCAAAATGTCAAAATGGCTCGTCCATGTTGCATTTTTATGGGAGGGTAAAGGGAGCGACACTAAAATGTGAAATTACATGCACCAACACAAATTGTTTTTGTAGAGGAATCTGTTACATCTTGTTTCAAGTTACATCTGAGTTTTGTATAGGCGCTATACTCACAGTATTCTATGCAGCAGGCGCTTAAAGACACACTCCGTACACTCCGTATCTACCACCGTCTTTATGATATGTCGAATTCCTTTCATAGTGTTGGCACTCTTTGTAACTTTTCAAGCATGTAAGTAAACAGTAACAAATTGATAGATATTACCCTATATGATGATATAACGCAACTATTTCTTCTTCTTTCAATTTCATCAATGTGTAATATTAGTTGTATTAGTACATACCTCTAGCTTACAATTTGCATGTTCTCGTCATTCTTTGCTCCATCTTACATTATTCAAGATTTTCGGAAAGACTTCAGTAAGAGGATACCGGAGAATGCGATCAAGCGACTGATATGGGAGATTGACGACAGAGAGAAAATAGAAATTATTCTGAAGAGTCTTGAGATATCACAGCCGTACAATAATCGTCCAGGTAGCTACGAACTGGAAAATACGAACATCTACACCAGTGCAATAGAATCACTGGACGGATGGCAGAAGGTGAATGGCAGAGCGAATCCTTGGGTCTTATTGAATTTTGCAGTGGCAAAGGCCCACTGTAAGCCCATTGACAGGACATTTTTCAGAGGTAATGTTTAAAACATGGATGGTGACATTTTGTTGCTATAAGAGTTTAGATATCAATGCTAAAACTCAATTACACTTATTTGTCGGGAAATAAATGGATTTGGAAATGTGTGATATTTTTTTTTTCATGTGAAAATATCCTATTAAGGCTGGGGCTCTCAGAACAGTTACAGCTATCCCACTCTATCTGTGGGAAGTTCTTATCACACTATAATAATCAAACAACAGTCTGTTCCATCATCAAAAGAAATAAGTAAGTAGATAAGAGAAAGGCAACGTGTGTCCTTAAAACGAAATAACCAAGTTGTGAATTCAGATTAGACTATAGCCATTAGCTATTATATACTAAAGAAAATAATGCTCTTTACTTGTAATAATTTTTGAATCTTGAAATATCTGTTTGTTACCTGAGTTAATGTTTAAAAGATGTTTGATTGTCATTTCATGATGAACTTGCTTACGAGATAATAAATGCCGTTTATTTTTATGGTGTCCTTTTTTTGGGGGGGGGGAGGAGGATTCATATTTTTTTTAACTTGAAAAAAGACAATACGTATTTTGCCTATATTTCAGACGAAGGCGCCGTTTCGTACGTGGAACTATGGGAGCTCTCACACTATATATCTGGAACTGATTACTTCTCGAAAGTATCGAAAATATGCGATATTTTGCAGCCCAACCTTATAAGACAAAAACGCAAAGATAAACATTTTACAGAGGACGACGTGTATACTGAACTTTGTCAGTGGAAGCAGAGTGACAGCTCGTGCGAACATCAAAAGGATCTACTCCTGGCAGTGTTGAAAGCAAACGGGCTAGAGGACGCTGTTCATCATATCCGACGTCAGTATATATATACTTTTTCCTCTTTCTCTGTTATTTTTTTTTTTTTGGAGGGGGTTTGCCCATTGAACAATGCGTCACCATGCCATTGTACAATAATCTGTAAATTACAAACAAGCAGGCCTGTTTCAGCATTTTGTTATAATAATGTATAACTACATGGTGATAAAACATAATGGGTACATTATTCTAATTCCCGTATTGAGATGGAGTACTCTGAAATCCGATTCGCTCTATGAAGAAAAGGTGCAAAAACATATCTAAGTACCATTTGCAATTTAAACAGATTAAACTTTCGCAGGTTATTTGATTACCACAAATCCCATAATTTAGGAACTATTGATGCTAATCTGCTAATGTTCTATTCCATACGATATATTTTTTCTCATTTTGACGGGGAGGGGGTGCGGTGGGTATGACTTATGCCGTGGTGACGACAGAAAGACAGGGAAGAAAAATATCAAGAAATAAAAAAAAGACTGAAATCTGCAGCATGACAATTCTATACAGCGTGAGCTATTGTACAGATTGAACAAAGCCGCAATTTCCGTTATTGCTGATGATGCCAATGACTATTTCCATGCACAAACCTCGATCTATTCAGAACGGCATGCATAAAACATGACATGTAAGTTGGATGCCAGCGGGATGATTTTCTTATTCTTGGGGTTTTGATTTCTAAAGTTAACCATTCAAATCAAAGACAATGAAAGAGTTCCAACTAGGACATACAATTTCTGATAGTGGGTGGCTTAGGAAGGTCTGACCGTCAGTCCATGCACGTTACCTTGTTAAAGACATATGCTACAAGAAGTGCAGAAACTGTGTACCCTTAAGCCTAAGATAATTTTGTGGAATTATCCCTAAGTTCATTCACTGGGCATCTACTGTGATATTTAATCCTACAATATGCTGTACTATACATTTATCTTGTTATGAATGCGAATGGACTTACGGACGAGTGACGCTTAATTTTTGATATTCCACACACTTGAAGGAATTTATCTTCATTTTGCATCTTTATTTCCCTACAAATTTATTTACATACAAAGTTCTATCTGTAGAGAATTAACAGGTAATAGGAGGCACTTTTATGATGACGCTTGCTAAATGACTCTCCACAAAATTCTCTGCCTGTATGATAGGAACCAATGATAACGATGGCTTGAAAATCTGCCTCAGTACAATGGCGATATTGATATGGGACATCAACGACGAAGAGAAAGTTGAGAACCTACTGAATGAGATCGGCATTCTTTGGCGTCCACCTTCCTCCTTTTGTGGACTTGAAAAGGCGAAATACAAAGTCAAACACCACAGAGCTGCAATAGAATCGCTGCATCAATGGAGCCAGAAACCACAAAGGTACCCTCCTTTAGTCCTCCTCTCCCTCGCCGCTGAAATTGCCGAGTGCACCCAAACATCCAAGGAGTTTTTCAAAGGTAATCTTAAGTGAGTGGGTGTGTTCAGTGTGTGTGTGTGTGTGTGTGTCCTGTCTCACAGTGTGCAGTGGCTGCTTTAACATGTATAGCCATCTCTTCAAACTGACGTGGCTACGGCGATAAACCTATTGACAATCGACTGGAGGAACCTGGCCAGAGCCAATAGGTGGAGCACTTCATTTCTTGTCGTCAATGTTTCTTCAATAATGATTTGAAGCTAAAAATAATGTCAGTTCTCCCTATCGCACATAGCCGATATCCATCCATATCACCTCGCGATACTGATATCTGATCGATCGCTCTTTGGACGTACACTTCCGGTTTTGCGGTTTACCCACGTCACGTCCTTCATTTATGGATATTTTCTATAATTCAGTGTTTTGCATCATCAGCCCAGCAATGGGTCGCTTCGCAGAAGAAACCCATTCATCAAATGTAAAGCTACAGATTAGAAAATAACTCTTTTATTGGACAGATATTAAGACAGAATTTGTGAATAATAGCACATTCTGCATTCAATGTACAGAAAATCCTACAACTGCACATCGTGTGTTCATTACCAGCTGCAGTTTATATCCCAAGAATTAAAGATAAAATAATTAGAGCGCCACACGCATTCAGAGTCAGAGAGCTATATGCGATAGGGACAATTGCTTACTCTGAAATACTAGTTCCCTACATCAGCAATCGAAATTGTCACAATCACATGGAAATCAGTTTTGTTAGTTAAGAATTACTAAACTTCTTTTAATATTTCTACGTTTATTCTTATTTAAAAAAAAAAGAATATTAATTCATTCTTCCTATTTGCGATATTTCAGTACTTAACGAATGGGGGAAGCAGGTGCTCACATACTCATAAAATGCATTTATTAAAAAGAAAGGTTGTTAGCGTTCGATGTGTCATCTCTGGTAGAAAGAAGATAGTGTCCTGCAGTGTAAAAAAAAACAACAACAACATTATAAATGTAAAACACAGTGTGAAATTCCTTCACTTTGTTAAATTCTAGCGTTTTAACATTGTGAACACATTGTAAAGACACTGTGGGATATTGCATTCTTCCCAACAAAGAATCTCGCTTACAATGTCAAGTGCAGAATGTGGCATTTTCGTGAAAATAATAACAGTGAATATTATGACACTTTTGCAGAGAGTGGGTTAATATCCTACCTCGAACTTTGGGAACTCGTGCACTATCATGAGAGCCAAACCTTCCTGGAGCAGATTTCCAGAATGTTGGAAGAGTTATTGGGAAACGACTCGTTGGACAAACACACTCCTGGAGACTTTGCAACAAAAATAGAGATGAGGCGGCACTCATCAGTAAAGGATACTGAAGAAACTCAATCAAGAGAAAAGGGGATGGAGATTCAGACATCAGATCACAACACGGCCGAAGATTCGACGGCCAGACAAGAGATAGAGGACCAAACACCAGAAACACACGCCGGTGAACCCTCCACAACGAATTTCGAAATGGAGGATCACATCTCCGGAAAAGACACAATAACTGTTCATTCAACAGAAAAGGATATTGAGAAGCAGAAACCAAAAAAAGACACAAATCAAACCCCTACAACAGAAATGGACGAGGATTTCCAGACATCAGGAAAAGAGACAACCGAAGCCTCTTCAGCCGGAGAGGACAAGGATCAGACACCAATAACAGACGCGTCTAAAGCTTCGACAACAGGTATTGAAATGGAGGATCAAACATCAAACGCTGCCAAAGTCTCGACAAAAGAAAGGAAAATAGAGGGCCAGACATCAGGAAGAGACACAGAAGATTTAACAGCATCAGGAATGGTGATAGAGGGCAAGGCACCAAAAAATGACACAGCCGAAGACTTTACAACAGGAGAAGGATATACAGCAAAAGAAGAGGAGGCCAAAGCCCTGATGAGTGGGAACTACATTGAAAACGATGAATCAGCCATAGAATCAGGTGAACCCCCGACAACATCAAAAGCGTCGATTCAGCACTTTGTATCAGGAGAAGATACAGGCGGAGCCACGCAAGCAAGAGACTTGTATGTCGCACTCTGTACATGGAAACTGAACAGTTCAAGTGACGTTCACCAAAGAGCCTTGCTGATGGCTGCACTGAAGGTACATGAGCTCTCCTCGGTCGCCAAGTATATTAACGGTGAGAATTCAGTTTCCCTTTAAAAAAAAAATAACTATAACGTACCTCTGTATTCCCAAGCTGCATATGTGTAGTGTGGACGTGCAACGTGTGGACGTGTAACATGTTATTTCTAAGCTAGATAATGCTGTTTCCGAGTTTAAACGTAATACTAGTAGTATTCGACGGCTGTAAAATAAAGACAATATATTTGGGTTAGAATTTTGAACGATGAATGATTGCCAATTTTCGTACCTCAGTTATGACATTCTTTCCCTTAGAACACACCAGGATGATCTTAGAAACCAGTTTCTGTATGGGTTGGTGTACTTTTGACTGATATTTTGCATTTTACAAGGACTTAAAGCGTTAAAATACGGAAAAATGCTACTTTCACAATAATTTTTATTTTTCAAGCGAATGATGTCACGTTTTAATGTATGTGGCATCTATTATCTGACCATGTTCTGAATGTGACATATCATTCTTATGTACCACAAAATTATAAGAACTCTATGAGCACATGTAAAATTACAGAGAACAATTGGAATATCAAAGTCCTAAACATGCGAACTTCCGTGATGCTTCTTTCTCTATCGCTGCTGCAATTTCTAATTTGTTGTCCCAAGTGTAATATATTCGGAAATTTGGTGTTCTACCTTATGTACATATCCTGCAAAAATTGTACGTCTGCTGGCAATACATGGATGTACCATTCTTTTATGCAAAATTATACTCAGTTTTCGACACGGACGTGCGTCCTCTACTTACTAATAAAGATCGTAGCCCATTGAACGTTATTGGCGATATTGTTCTGAGTCGTAATCAACTAAGATCTAGCTACATGGTAATATATATGTTTTGAGTTTCTCTCCATTCCTTGTCAAATGCAAACCGAAATTACATTTTTAGACGAACCTCCGTGAAAAAAAAAAAGAAATTCCGTGATGATGAAAACGTTTTCGAGTGGGGCACCATCTTGCTTTGATGGCGCAGGTACATTTTACCTCTGGCTCTTTAGCCGAGGAGCTGCATGCCATGTTTGGAGCGGTCTGGGGCTCCACTGCAGTTTTTGGACTATAGGGTTTACCGAAAACCAAGCAAAAATTGTATATTTTATCTGAAAATCCACTTCCTACTCCCTCTCTGAGCAATATATGTGTTGATTGGGTGCCAAATTCGAATAATTTGCATTGAAAATACTTTTTCAAAATTTTGAAAGAGGTAGGAAGGCTACGTACTCTCTGTCGATTAGCTATCCGTCCTGGAACATGACCCTAGTGGTAGGACGAACGTCCGTGACGTAAACAATCCGACCAATAGGAATAACTTGTCTCGAAAGTGTCCTTTATTCTTTAATAAAACTTTCAGCTGAAATAATGAGAAGTAAAGTTTTAGAAAGTAAACAATGAGCTTAGACATTAGAGCAGTAGTTTCAGAATTTTTTAAGGCGGTATGTGATCATTATGAACAAATATCTCAAAATTTACTTGCAGTTTTAGGCTTGTATTCCCTGTAACTATTTAAATACAGCTAAACACTGAAAATCAAGTTATAAGAAACTGGAATTTCGCGTAATCTGTAATTTCTGTGTATTTAAATTTCTTTCTGATGAGGCTTTGGAGACAATTTGCAGTGTTATAGGTTCTGAAAATTTCGCTCACGGACGTTTGGTCTGAGAAAGGAAATATCTGATAATTAGTGCTAATTACTGATTCCTGATAATTACAATTACAAAATAATAAGTTAATGTTACTCGAAAATATCATGAAATCATTGAGTCTCTCGTATTTAAAAGTGAATAACGTTCAACATTCAATCTACTTGCAATAACAAAAGGAAAACGTTTTGCTCACGGATGTTCGTTGGTAGAATAAGTCCATGGATTACAAAGTAGGAGATAGAGGAACAGTGCCACTTTTTCGTAACAGATGCTCCTCGTGTATATCTTTTGAGTAAGGTAGCTGCCATCTTAAACAGAACACTTCCAGTTTTGGTCTCTATCACAGACGTTCGGTGGTAATTGTCATAATATTCTTTGCCTTATATGCATTTTCATTTTTCTCTTCTCAACGATTTTTTTTTTCTCATAACCTATAAGTAGCCTGAACATGCTGCGACCAAAAACAAAACAAAACAAAACAAAAACAAAACAAATCCGAAAACTGCTACGCAGTCAAATTTGGAATATATTGAAACGAAAAGGATGAAATAACTTAACAAATCTCTAACGTGTATGTGTCAAAAAGAAACGTAAAAGTTTCGAAAGAACGTGAAAGCAGTTGAATGAAAATGAGAAGAAACGGAGAAGGGATCGAGCTCCAACACAGAGGGAAAATGATTGCCAGTGCACTACCGTTGTACCGAATTCCTCTGGAGGAGCTGTTCTTGTTTGTTTACTTTTTATTCATCGAAATTTCGTCATAAGCGAAAAAAAATAATGAAGTATACAATTATTATTTGATGAAAACACGCAAATCCTTCGTTTATCATGACATGAAGTTTTTTCATACTCATCAATGAAAAGCAATGTTAATTTGCAATTCTGTTTTTTTTTTTTAAGTTTACACTTAAGAGACAGATAGATTGGTAAGTTGTTGTGTTTGTTTCTTTTTTTATTTTTGTGGTGCTTTTCTGTTAACTTTGAAAACACATGTTGAAAAAAAACAGGTTTGAGGTCGCACTATTAATACATTCGCTCTTCCAAAGATTCGTTTCTCCAAATGTCCGTTATTACTTGGATCCATTATTCCAAAGGTTTCTAAGTTATATGGACTTACTGTTTTTTGTTATGACGAAACTTCGGAGTAACAAACTTTATATAATTCCTGACTAATATAGTAACACAAATTCTCCTCGGTAACAGTGTGTAACACAAGGAGCAAACGCAGAGTGATTTCTTCTTGCCCTCCGCAGCTAAAAATCGTATTTTGATAACAAAGTACATTCTTTTTGTTTTTCTTTGTCAATTCTTTGTCATATTCAGATGTGACCACGTTCGTTATAAGCAAATTTGGCATCGTAGACTTTGAATAACAAATTTAGGACCTGAATCTTTACTTCGTGATTACGACATTTTGATATTGATATATTCGTTCTCAAGGACGTACACTTAATCGCGATTGCATGCCATGGGAGCGTTAAATGTTTAAAATCAATCAACTCTTAAAGCCATCTTCTTCTTTGTTTTTTTTTTCATACGGACTTGGGTTTATAACCGATCTTTGGTTGAGACATCTATATAGAGTAATAATAAAACATGTCAAAAACATCATCCAATTTATTTGGGTAATGGTAATGAAAGCAATGTGTAAGTTATATGGACGTACTGTGTTTTGTTATGACGAAACTTCGGAGTAACAAACATTATATTATTTCTGGCTGATATAATAACACAAATTACTCCTCGGTAACAGTGTGTAACACAAGGAGCAAACGCAGAGTGATTTCTCTTTGCCCTCCGCAGCTAAACTTCGTATTTCGATAACGAAGTACATTCTTTTTGTTTTTCTTTGTCAATTCTTCGTCATATTCAGATGTGACCATGTTCGTTATAAGCACATTTTGCATTGTAGACTTTAGATAACAAATTTAGGACCTGAATCTTTACTTCGTAATTACGACATTTTGATATTAATACATTCGTTCTCAAGGACGTACATTTAATCGCGATTGCATGGGAGCGTTAAATTTTTGAGATCAGTCTACTCTTAAAGCCACACGGACTTGGGTTAATAACCGATCTTCGGTTAAGACATCTATATAGAGTAATAATAAAACATGTCAAAAACATCATCCAATTTATTTGCGTAATGGTAATGAAAGCAATGTGTGTGGAAAATAGCTTTTCCCCCCAATTTTCATAGGTTACCGATGGCCTGCTTACAACTGACAAGACATAACATTTCATTTGATCATTTTAACCTGAAGTGTAAATTATTTACAAATGGTAGTCGTTATAATTACCGAGTTCACAGATTTGCTTGATGGAACATACTAACGGCAAGGAGTAATGTTTCATCAGATGGATTACGTCACTTTTGTGAACGGTTGTATGTTCATCTACGAGGGATTGAAAAACTGTCTTCTTTGATTCCTCAACATGAAAAGATAAACAAGCTTTTATGATTGAGAATTGGTAATATTTATTTAGGATTTTGCAGAGAAGTTTATTCTCGACATGAAATTGCTGTTTGTTATGAGTGTAATGCGTTTCCAACTCCAGAGAACTGTATTGTTCAATATCTTGTTTGCTTCGAACGTCCGTGAGCTATATGCGAACCTCTGTGATGAAAACTTTGTTATGTTTGTTGAGTTATAGAGATTGTCTAGATCAGATACATCTTACAAAAGCATCTTATTATTTGGGAGTAAGGATTAAAGTATGGGATAGTGAAATAAGAGGTCGAAATTGAGTTTCTGTAAAATGCGCGTAAAGTGGCGAAAGTGTTTAGCGAAACAATAATATTTCAACAAAAATAACGACTTTGGTTAAATATTCAGTTGTCTACCTTTACGTAGAGGTTAAGAGTACAATCTTAATTTTTTGCAAACACATACACAAATCCCTTAAGATATCTCGTTACGATTATGAACTGAATCAGATCTTTGCAAGCTATGTTAAATTTTATTCAAATGTACGTATGTACAATATTATTCTTTACGGACGTTCGCTGCTCTGGACATGGTTAACTTCCACGATGAATAAAAACTTGTTCCTCTAGGAAGATCCTGGTATAATTTGGTTCATATTAAAGCTTGAATTATACTCTTTCAGGTAAGATCAATGGTTTTGAGTAATCCCTACTTTTAGAATTTGGTGTTGTTTTGACTCAATTGTACATCGTTCAAAATCCTGACCTATATATATATATATATATATATATATATATATATATATACGTATATATATATATATATATATATATATGTTTAAATTATGGAGAATATGTATGAATATTAATGTAATGTTTGTATTCAGAACGGCTGAGTAATGTTTTGATAATGATTATCAAACATAAACATTACTTATTTCACATAATCACACGCTACATACAATGTATTTACCTTCGAATATACAGGAAAATGTAACACCACATTTTATAAGCTGTTAAAAAGTGGTATCTGTTTTTCTGCGTCAAATGCACTTTATTTCGGTGGCAAGATTTACACTCCAATACATTCACATCACATTCAGGAATAACATAAATGTGTTAAACGTTTGATAGCAAAATGCTTTCCCTACGATATGTACATTTCCTTAGAGTGCCGGACTAATGTAGAAATCAACCTGGAACCTGACATGATCACAGACTTGATCGAGCACCTCGACCGTGGAACAGTGAACAATTTTCTGCGAGAACTTATCGGAAGCGAACATGAGGAGGGAAAAGAAATATCAATAGAAGACGCCTATACAGCTGTGGTTCAGTGGAGCCAAAGACCGTTCCAGATAAATCCGCTCATTGCAATAGACCTTGCTCTTGAGAAAGCTGGTTGTCACATACTTGCTGCGAAGTTTGTAACAGGTAATCTCCAAAAATAAAGGCGAAATGGTATTAAATAATTTATATGATTTGTTTCCTAGCCACAAGATATTTTCGCAGGTGTTTACAATTGAGTATATGAATATAAGAACGACCCAAGTCCATGGAAGACCATTTCCAGTAAACTAAAGAAAACTTCATATCTTTGTTATTTCTCCAATAACATTCTATTTAACTGTTATGGGAAGGCAACATTATATATACAAATTAGAACATATTATTATTATGACAATTAACATTTACATTAATTGTGGAGAGGCCATTTTGTGTGGTGGACTTGGGTCGTTCTTTGATTCATATGGACTTGGGTCGTTCTTTGATTCATATACATGATATTCTGCTATAGAGATGAGAGAAGGATGAGAGAGGGCGCTATTATATGAAGGTAAGAATGACCCAAGTCCTTCATTCTTACATTAATATACGATTTAACTCCTTCATTTCAGGCACTTCCGGGGGTAATTAGGATTTATCATTTATACACAAGATGAGTCCATGCATAAGCTACAATTTCCCATGTCAGACTGAATTTGGCCAAAAATTGGACTTGGGTTGTTCTTATATTCAGGTCTTCAATTGTATGACGTCTTACAAATATTGTCACATTGCGCAAAAACTTCTTTCGGTCAATAGTAGCGCAGGCATGATCACATTACATAATTCGGATGCCGTGCCGCAGCTAAAATTATAATACTGCTGCCAAACAAAACTTCGTCATTTCAAAAGACACTTTCAGCTCATTGAGTAATCCTCCTAATTGAGTGGAACTTGATCCCCTTGCTAAAGCGTTCTTAATATGACAAAATCTTGAACGTGCATTCCCGACAATTAGTGTTTGTAGATTCCTACAAATAGTCATATTTATCATGGAATTTCAATTTTGTGACTGTTGTTGTGTGTGTGTGTGCGTATCTGTGTGAGAGTGTTTTTTTTTTTCCTCCTTTGTAGGCCCTTCATCATGTTATAAACTTTGAATCCTAAAATTCACCAGTTAAAAGTTTCAAAGTTGATGGGAATTTTGATAATCACAATACATGTAGTGTCTTCTTGAAAAGTGCATCTGCGAGAAATGTTATGCAGGTGTATGCGTGTACCCACATGATCTGTGTGATTGCGTGGGTGCGTTTTTGTCTACGATTACATGTCTGTTCTGTTTCAGACTTTATGTTTGTTTCATTTCATTATTCATACTACATTTCTAGATTCCAAATTCACTGTGACTTTTGTGGAGCTTTGGAATACTCTCCGGTTCATTGAGAATGAAGGGCGGTTGCCGAAAGTCGAGGGTGTCGTGAATTCCTTAGTTGTGCGCGATTATAGTTCTCAGGATGCACCCCTTTCCGTTGCGGACATATACAAGAAGCTGTGCAAATGGAAAAAGAGTTGTTCGAGCCGTTTCCAGAATGGCGTCCTCAAGGCAGTCTTGAGGGAAAATGAATTGAAGTCGGCAGTTGACTATCTAGAAGGTTTGACAGTATAGAGATTATTTCCTTTTTGTTATCATAATTGCAGCTTCATTTTTCCTCTTTGAATTTTCACCTTTTTTTATGTTTCCTTCTTGTATCATGTTATGGATGACATGATAAATAAGCTTATTTTACTTATAGAATGATACGATAAACAGGCATGTTTTTATCAAGCCTGTCCGTTCATATTTCACAAGAAACCAAATTCACTGAAGTACGGAACCATTAATTCAATTCAATTCAATTCAATTCAATTTTATTTCCATTTCCATTGAATAAACAAAAAATATATACAAAACATTTACAGAACAAATTTATAACAATTTCAAAGCGCAATTTCTAACCATTAAATCGCATTTTTTTTTTTTTTTTTTTTTTTTTTACACCGGCATGGTTAAATTAGACAGGCAGGTTACTCGTATATTTCTTTTTTTTTTCAGGATGTTCACTCTCATTAATGTATAGACGTGCATTAACGTTCATGACGCGTCGTACTGTCACCAAAATCATCACTCAATAATTCCCTATATGTCTAAATTGATTACAACTTCAGAGTATCCTGGTTTCACCAAAGGAATAAAGCGCAGATGTAATTATCCTGCAAATATGGAAATAGCGTGGATACATTGTATCTTTATATAGTTTTTATTTTTCTATGAAGGTTTTCGGTCAAATCGCTTGGACAATTCACAACTATTTGACATCAACATCTTTAAGAGCATTATCTGGAGTTTGAAAGACAATGAAGTGGACCGATTTCTGGAACAATTCCCTGAAATAAGAAAAGAACTTCATTTGGGAGGAAAGCGAGACACAAGAAAGGCTGCCATATCGGATCTACAGAAGTGGAGCAGAAAGACTTTCACAACAAACCCCCTTGTGCTTTTAAACCGCGCAATGGAAAGTGCTGGTCTTCAAACACTAGCTGAGGACTTTTGCAGTGGTAAGTCATGTTACGAAGGGCCGGCGCAACGCGAGGGGGGGGGGTGGTTCTGCTTGTCTGCCGTTTTGTTGAGAGAAGTAACACCCAGAAATGAATATGAGGACCCAATTTTTCCCCCCGCTTTTAAACCGATTTTTGTAGAGAAGTGGCTTCCCAAAAAAAGACTTTCATATTGCTTTTTACATGATTGCTATATATGTACCCTCCCCCTCCATCCTGAAGACGAATCGACGTGCCTGTTTCCAAAAAGTTGGCTCACTAACTTTGAAACACGTAGCTGCGCGTACCCAGTTGCGTAATTATTCGGTGCATATACCTCAATCTTTGCACATTGAAAGCAAAAATGTATCACTTACTATTTTTTATCCACAAAATGCGTATATGTAAACGCCGTTATCATTAAAGATCAAGGACCTTGGTGTTTTCTTCTCTTTTTCTTGATTTATACCGTATTTAGATTTGACCAATAAATGTGGTGTTTAGGCCTTCTTGCATCATACTATCAATGTATGATAAACTATTCCGATATCAAACGAGATGTCACTGCATTGACGTGTTTTTCGTGATCATGATTGCTTCGCTCATGGACATGGCATGTTTAAGACTCAAAGATTATTGTTAAACCTTCAAACTATATCCTCCCTATTGATCATTTCTCTCAGGTGGTCCGATATCTTTCTTCGAGTTGTGGCAACTAGTGCACAAAGAAAGCTTCAAAGGGAGCTTAAGCGGTCTAAACAGTACTGCTGACATGTTGCACGAAAGCAAGGCTGAAAAATCCAGTTCAGTTACAGCCGACGGCGTCTACGAGAAGTTGTGCAGATGGAAAACAAATTGCGACAGAGACTACCAGTGGAGGGTTTTAACGATTGCAATGGAAATGAACGGCCTTAAGCCCCATATTGACTATTTGGAAAGTAAGCTGGTCTTCAATTCGAACACACTAATCTCGATTTTTATTGGTCGGACAATATTCTTCACGTAATATTGAAATGATTTTCTTTGATGTCCATGACATGTGCAATCCTTCCATCGAGAAGATTTACATTAGTTCTTGCTTTTCTTGTGCTCATTAGAATATATCTGGTTCTTTCCAACATTAATTCATTGGAATTCTTTAATTATTTGAATATTATTATTCCTGCAGTTTGGAGACTCACGAAAAAATAGACAACCCTAGACATTTTATTCATACAAAAATATAGGAATATTTTCTTGGTTTACATGATGATTCAGCCTCAAAATTATATTAAATTGGTATTAATGAATATAATTATCTGTTTTTGCATTAAAATTATGGAAATATGGAATATTCTCTATATCATGTATGTATAAAGGTATGAATATTAGTATTTCAACAATTATGTAGAGTATATACACACATACATACTATATATATATATATATATATATATATATATATTATACAGTTAACGACAAAATCATTTATGCCCCTGAGAAATTATTAGTTTTGAGCAGATTTCTTACAAGTGAAGGATTGAGTAATGGTGATTTTTACTCTTGTTCGTCCTCTATAGATTGACATTAATTCCAGTTTCACCTCATTTGCATAACAATAGAAATGTTGAGATATAACACCCAATCACTGTCACTCCATCTTTTACTTGGTAGAAATCTGCTCAAAACTACAAATTTCCCAGGGGTATGAATAATTTTGTTGTTAACTGTACATAGGCCTATATATATATATATATATATATATATATATATATATATATATGTTCGTCTTGAAATGATTCCGATTGACCATATTCAAGGCAAGTATTCATGAAAGAGTAATGAGGTGTCAAAGAAATGTGTGAGTAGTTGGAATTACTAGGACAATAAGGAAACACATAGATCATCATCTACTGGGTTCCGGGCTAACTCATAAAAGACAAAATGAGCACAAACACAGACAAACCATTTCTAACACTATCGATACCAACCAGAGGGACAACTCGGCCCACCTTCGACGGGGGGTCCGAATTTTCACGTGGGTCAAGTAAGCACGAACCAATCTACTGAGACAATTTCCTTTATTTTCTTTTATCCCTGGACAGAATGTCGACAAGAACAGAAACTCTTAGCAGACGAGGAACTAGAGCATATCTTGTGGCATTTGCGTGATTTCACAACGGACAATAATCGTGGATACCTTACCCATAATGTGCGGACGCTCCTTGTCAACCTTGGACTCGGAACCGATGTTAACAGCATCAAAGAGAGCGATGAAATGCGCGAGACTGTTAGTACTGCAACATTGATTCTGTCGACGTGGATGAGGGAGGGAACTCGTGGCAGAGAAGGAATGAATCGTGTCATACTGTTGGCACTCTCACTTGAGCAGGCTGGATTTTCTCCAATCGACAAGGAATTTTTCCTCGGTGAGCTCTCTATCTCTTGAGATCATGCATTATAATTAACAGTATTATGCAATACACACACACACATCTCATTCAATATATATATATATATTATATATATATATATATATATATATATATATATATATATATATATATGAAGGGGTCGGTGCATTATAGTGCTAACCCACACAATGTTCATTTTGAGATAATCGCTTTTGAAAGTTTGAAAAAATCCATAAATCAGGTCAGTGACTCGAGAAGGCCAATTTTTTCGTATATGAACCTTTACATACTCAAGATTGAATAGTGTCTTGGGGAAATTTACTACACTGATAAATGGTGGATTCAAGAGGATTTTTCAAGTCACATTTTGAATTTGTGGCTTAGCACTTTATTGCAGCCAAATCCGTCGTGTATACAAATACTCTTTATTTTTTGAAAACTCACAAAATATCAATATCTCTTCGCTAAAAATGGAAAATTAATGTAATATTTGAGTTTCCCTCCTTTGTGACGTGAAATTTAAATAACATATAATTTTTTTAACTGTCTGTATTGTATAATCTGTGTAAATTATGAAGACAAACTTTGCATATAATTTCAGACGCACACACGCGCACATAATCATATACTCATAAAGACATCTTGAAATGTGGATATTAAACAATTTCAACAATTCAAGTTTTAAAAGACAAAGCATTCAGTGTCATACAAAATAATAATATGATTTGTTGTTGGAGGAGGGGTTACAATCTCATTGAGGATTTTACATCTTCCGTGAACTTAAAAGGAAGGGAAAGAGTCCCTTCTTCAGCATTATGCATATAACGCATTTTAAATTTAGAGTATAGATCACAGAAAATAAAGTAAAATGGTACATATCAACATTATTCCAGAGATTATCATGTCTTTTGTTTAAGGGAATAAAATACCATAAAGTAGACATTACGGCCTTGTTTAGCTAGATTGGTTTTCTTGTTTAGGGTATCAAAATCACCAATGTACTCTAAAATCCTTCTTTGTATGACAACGAATTTACCAAAAAAAAGTGTTGCATGAGAATTATGACTGTACATGCCTCAATGAATCCTCCTCCTCCATGTTCGTTGGTAAATGCAGGCTGTTTGAAATTATGCAGGAAAGTTCTTAATACAAAATGAATGACTAACTCTTAATGGCCCAAAATCCATGAATAGAACATTTTTAAAAATTGGGAAAAAATCTTTTTGGAAGTCTGAACACTTATAGATTTCGTATATTCGCACAGACCACACATGCTGAAATACAATGTGCCGAATAAGACCAAAATAGTCTACGTATTATACCAAGTTGGTGTGTTTATACACATACATCCTTACCCCATATGCACGTTTTAAGACTACATTTGGATCATGAAGATCATTTAGGAAAAAGAAAAAAATGTTCTCATGTCAAAGCTGTTACGGTGACAAAAACATACACGAAAAAGCGAAAAATCTATATGCTTTCAATAGTTTTATCGATCACAAATCTCCAAATTAATTTGAAGGAAACTTTTTTTTGTAAATTAATCTTGAAAACAACCCTGTGAAAAAAAAAATAATAACTCTGAAATTTGTAACAGAATACAGCAAATACATTTTCTTTCCAACATGGAGACTTCTTCATAAAAATGCATGATAAATACCGAGTTTAAAGGGTAAATTCAGTAGTGGAAAAAAAAGGGAGCTATTGACTCACAAAATTAAATTACGTTAAAAAAACACTATACTATCAGCACTGATGCTTTAAAGTCCGCTTTGATTGCTTTCACCTATTATTGATTTAAATTGAGAAACTGTATAGAGGTATCAACAACATGGAACTATACGTCAGCGTTAGATTTGAAAAATAATGTTTGCAGTTATGTCATAAATGTAACATCCTTTCAAAGGATGTTAAACATGTAAGTATCGTGTCTCGGTTATGTAAGAAACTACAGGGAAGCACAACTGTATTGACAGCGGCAGGAATTTTTTTTTTTGAAAATTTGAGGTAAATTAATCGATATTAAGAATGCATTTTGTTTTCACGTATTTTCTACTGTCTATGGCTAATCCCCCTAAATATGGCTGTGAAAGCATAGCAAAATTGCATTTTATTCAAAAGAAGTTACAAATTAATCAATGACAATTTCAAATGTTGTTTCACTAGTGATCTAACTCTATAAGAATTACCAACAGATAAGGCACATGTCCAAACATCCACCCATCCGTACATTTTTTTTTGTACCCATATGAACGTTTTCAGATCATACTTGCATCGGGACAAAAAACATAAATTTAGAGACAATACACTTATTACAATAAGCCATTTCGATGAAAAAAAAACCACACATAACAAATAAAGATTTATATTTTGAATATATTTCATCAGTTATTTAATGACTGATTAATTTTGAGGAAGATTTCCTTTTGAAGCGAAATGTCAGCATGAATTAAGTGCTAACCCACTAATGAAACTTTAAGGTGCTCGGACAGACCATGAATGTTGATTAATTTTCTTATAGGTCATAATGCACAATGCTAAAATACTCCTAAAACCAGTGATTGTGGTATTTTCCTGATAAGTTCAACAAAAACAAAAAACTGGCGAAAAATGTCATGATCAGTAGAATTAGCATGAAAATAGTGCTAACCCCAACAGTACAAAAATTAACAAAAAATACTCATTAAATGCTTAAAATTTCATTAATGTTTATCTCATCTCCATTTTCATAACTGGCAGAAGAGTACAAGTTATGTTATGAATCAGAATCACTTATTTTTGTAGATGAAAAAGTTTCCTCACTGTTCAGATTTAGATATTTTTATGACACCCTTCTGTCTGCTACCATGGAGGTCGCCATCTTGAAAAGTGTGGCTTAGCATTATATTCCTGCCTATAAGATGTGATTAATTTTCGGGGCAAAAAGATGACTGCATTAAAAACCCATTTATTGCTTAAATTTCAAGATGACATTTTTAGGGATTATAGAGCAGTGATTCAGGATGGTGTAAATGCATGTAACTCATTTTTCACCAAAGTGTGGGTTAACACTATAATGCACCGACCCCTTCATATATATACATAAGCACCAAAGCGCGGATAAACGTCTGAAAAGTAAGTAAGAACACAAATGGTGTAGAACGCGTAGTATGAGGTCTATCAAAAATCCAATTAAAGGGAGATTGGCAGCGATGAAAAATAAATGGGTGTATAATAAACGTGATGTACATTAAGAATGGGTCATTCGTGGAAAGTGGGCATACATATTTTCTTTTCTCCAAAGAAAGGTTGGAATATCTCATCAACATGCAAAAACAAAAACAACAAAAATAGTGGCGTAAGATGCAATTTATGCTCTTGTCGCATCAATACTTCATACCAGCCAATATCAACGTATAACTTTTCAAAAACGTTCGTATTTATCTTGTGTTTGTGTATGCGGATGATGTTATGTCTGAAATAAACAAATACATGAAATAAAATGAAAAAAGACAATGTATTTCATTATTATTTTTACATCAGAATCATAAATACAACTTACTAACTGAATACAAATTAAGTTATTATCATGTTCACATCCGCACGTTAAATGTTATGTACAAAACCAAGTGTACAATAAAATGACGCTGTATTAAACAACCAAGAAAAATAGGTAGCCTGTTTTAAATCATAAGAATTATGCTCATGGCACTTTTACAATTCCATTCTTGTGTTCATTTCTCAAATATTGGTGCACACGTGGTTTCTTACGTGTTTGGCTACAAATGGATATATTACATACAGTTGACCGAGCCCAGAAATCACCCGTGGATATTTCCGGCATATCACGCCTTCTAACTGCGGTCCATCGAGAAAAGCTTTCACGGCTGTTTCAGAAAGCTGAAGACAAAGCGTATCATTCTGTCGAAGAACACGAGGCTACCCTCTTCGATACAACTGCAATGCTTGAAGAATGGAATAACAACCAAAGATGCAGTAACTACGAAAAAAGATGCATCTTGAAAGACGCAGCTTCGCAGATAGAACGGATTGATATTGCAGGTATTTTTATATGATGCATTTGCATTCAATAACAAAAAAAAAACGAAATTTGCAAAAGATTTCTAAAATAAATGACAGCGTTGCAAAACTGCTTGCTTGCTATTCAGTGATAAGTAATTTATCAATTTCAAACCATTCTCTCCTCACTGTGCTTTAAAAAAAACCGCCTTGTCTTTGATATTCATATTAGTTCAGCCATTTGTTGCTATTCATATTGAAATATGAACAAATACATTCAGTCTTTGTTCATATTTCAGTATGAAAGAATGCTACTTGAAAATATAGAGAATAAGCTCGCATTTGGAGCTTAGATTTATTTTTTTTTCAGTTGCACTGAGTTTCCGTTCATCATATGTGTGAAGCGAAAGACGTTCTAAATATCCCTGATGACTAGCAGTGGTGGATCGGGGGGGGGGGGGGGGGTGTTCCTGGCGCGCGCCCCTTCTTTATTTTTCGGTAACAAAAATAAAGAAAGAAAGAATAGGATAAATTGTGGAGGGGGACACATGCGCCCCCTTTGATTTTGTAAAGGCTTCTCCCATTTATTGAATTCCTAGATCCCCCCTAACTAGTGATAAGTTTAGATAACCTTCAACAGGCGTCATCTCCACAGCAAGTGTAAGTGTAAGTGCGTAAATAGTCAAATTCGAATACCTGTAATCACACAGTATCCGCTGCATGCTATAAGGCTTAGAACCAACATTTGCTGTCTGGCAGAAGCGCGGTGGTCTAGTGGAGATGACGCCTGTCCGGTGATCAGGAGGTCGTAGGTTCGAATCCTGCTCTAGTACGTACACCAATTACTCTTTATCATGGCTACTACTATTAAAAAACACTGATCAATTCAGTGCTTATTTACGTTGATGTAGGGCAATTTGTCAATCAGTTCCAATAAAAACGCCTCGACGGAAGAATTTAATGAATTTGGATGCAAACACTGTTTGTAATGACTTGTCTTTGTCTACATTGCAATTATTATTATTACAATAATCCTGATTACAAATTACAAGTTTTTCTTTGATGGAAGAAAGATTGGAAAACGGACTTTTTTCATGTCTTCCGATATCTCGCTGATAACATTATTTATTATTACTGAGTTTTCCTATAGAGAATAATTGTTGCTATTATTAACTTAACTCTCCAGATAAAATATCTAGACACACTGTTTCAGGACACAATACTGCAACCAAGAAGGGCAAGTCGACAAAACGTGGTGAAGGTGGGTATGGTGAAAATCTCTTGTAACCAATTGCTGTTTTTATCTTTATCATTATCCAGTATTTCCAAATTTCATTCCCACGTTTTCTTTTTTTTACCGTATTTCGCATTATACATTGCACAAATGAAACATACGGAAGGATGCGTAAGAAATAAAGATTTATACATTGAATTGCAAAAGCAAGCAAGCAAAAAGAAAATGCAAGCAAGCTGTTACAGATAAGAAAATAGACACACAATACGAGATGTATACCATGATTATGCGTAATCATGGACCGCCATGTAATGTCAGAAATAATATGATTTCATTTCATTCCTTATTTTTGAGTTGGAAGATATGTCTTTGTCAGAAGTCGCGCTTAATTATATTAACATATACATATATATGTGACCGTGCATCACAAAACGAACACAAAGTCGCAGCCCTCGATTTTGCGTGATGACCTTAAAAGGGTGAAACAGGTCAACCAAGTCAATCTTGATTTTTCCATACTTTCTGAAAGAGCTATTCTTCGTCTACATTATTTGTAGAATAGTGCGATTAGGTACGTTTTAGAGGTCCCTTTTCATTTCTTTAAAACCCTTTACACACCCTTCAGTTTCAACTCAAATAAAATTTGAATAGACAGTGCTATCACCTTGAAAGCTGAAATTTATTATGGACAGAATGTGTTAACTGAGAATGCTCAATTTCAGCTTAAACTGATAATCCGTTCATTATTGTTGCTATTTTGGTTTACATCCTGTTTTTTTTTTGTCCCATTCATCGCCCAGCCAGCACGGTTTACAGATTAATCGTTTGAATAGACCCTTTACTTCAGAGTCTCTTTTCTCGGTTCACACCTTTGCAGACTGAGTGCTTTCTTTCCAACATTTAGATTTGAATTGAGTTATACATCATTTCAAAGCTTAGAATCTGCTCTATCTGCCCTTAACTAAAAATCCATTTCTGGCGACTTTTTGTTGGTTTTGTGATGCAGAGTCACACACACACACACACACACACATACATAAATATATATATATGAAGAGTTTGTTTACAAAAACCGATAAGTCCATATTTGCCAAAGGAGATATTTGCGATTAAAGGTCAAGAAAAATAAAGAGAATAATAAGAAAATGTTTGTTTCTTTTGACCATAACTTAAAAAATGTACCATTATATGTAGTGACCAATATATCATTTAAAAGGTATTATTTTGAACTTTTTGACAGAGATCGCACTTCAAAATCTTCAAAAATGGACTTATCGGTTTTTGCAAACAAACCCTTCATATATATATATATATATATATATAGAGAGAGAGAGAGAGAGAGAGAGAATGTAAAAACGCTACAAGATATAATTTCGAATTTGTTAAAATGGGATAACTTTACACCAAAGTGAGTAGCAACATCTTAAAGCCACCTATTTATTATTTCCAATGATTTTTTTTTTAATTCTTGTACGGTCCTGGATGGCTGAGTAATCATTCTTTTTTGGGCATTGGGTCAAATTAGACTTGGGACCAATTTTCAGTAAGCAAGACCAGCATTAATCCTTTTCAACTATCCTTTTTGAGGAATGTTCAGACAGGTGAGACATACCATAATATATGGATTCTCCATTTTTTTTTTAATGTTCAGACAGGTGAGAAATTACATAATATCTAGATTGAATATTTGTTGCAGTGATACGCTTTTCATAGGCACTAGCCCTGCAATAAGCATGTGTAGTAATTTGTTCATTAAGTTGTCATCAGTGTCAATGATGATTCAGTTGACTCAAAGAGGTTCGAGAGATGGAGTTACAACTGACTTTAATTATTAAATCAACTGTCAGTTTTCTATAGGTGGACAAAAGAATTCCACAGGTGCATTTGTGCCTTTGATGTTCGAAGCTTCAAGCCGTCATCTTTGTGAGCAATCTGAAGATTCATTTTTAACGCTATCATAATATCGTGTATATGCTTGCCATTTATATATCAAATGCAATGAAATTTTACCTAATGATAAAGTATATGAAACAAAAGTCAATTCCGTTCGAAAATATGTTCAAAAGTGTAAATCTCAGCTGTATTTTGTGAAAGTGTTTGAAATTTTACCCTCATGGACAGCCGGTTTAATAATTTTTTCCTTTCATTTCCGCCAAATGAAAATAATATGGTATCATCTTAAAGTATAGTTCTTTATAAATTAGTATGTCAGATTAGCGTACAGACACGTACAGTCTGATAATCTATTTCAGCAATATTTGAGCAATTTCTATTCGCGCACTCCCGTGCCTTTGCCATTTCTCTACCAGCCATCGTTTGTAAGTAGGGAAAGCGAAAAGTAATTACCATCAAAAAGACATATCTTCCTTGGAAAGTGGCTGGTAATGATGCAATGAGACACGAGTCAATAATTTTCTTCGCATCTGAACAGCAAATCCAGTTTGACACATACTTCAAATGTTTTTGAGTGGCGGCATGGAGCATGGGATCAAAGCGAATAAGACTGTTGTGACTTCATTTCTCGAACCTCCTTGGTTGACTACAGAGTAGAGAGTATTTGTTGTGAGTGAGTACTATGCTCGCACCCAAAAACTCAAGGATTGTGCAACACGCATTTCGAGCACGATTTCCTGACCGTGATCCTCCACCCGGAAGCACGATATTACGAAATGTGGCCAAGTATCAGGCTACAGGAACCAGCCTCAATCGTAACAGAAGACTCTGAGACAAAGAATCACTGAGGAGTTTGAACCTCTACGCCACCAAGATCCAATGATTCTTAGGGCTGTGCGTGAGATGGAAAAAAGAGCTAATCTCTGTGTGGAAAGGAATGGTGGCCATGTTGAGGGGCATGGGATGTAATGTTAAAAAGAGATATCTGAAAGAAGACAAGGGTAAGTTGCGATTACTAATATCATTATTCCATATGTTAAGTTAATTTCTATTGGTGCATTGATTCTTGCAGTGTCTAAACTTGGTGCAAAGTCTAATTTGACCCATTGTCCAAAAGAAAGATTACTCAGCCATTCATGACCGTGTGTGACTAAATAAGATATCATTGGAAAGAGATATACACCTGCATGTGGTTTTAAGATGTTGCTACTCACTTTGTTTTAAAGTTAACACAATCTTCACAAATTTGAAATGAAATCTTGTGTGCGTATCAAATAAATTTGTGTATTTGTGTGTGTGATATGCCACATATCTTTGAAGGGAAAGTATGCAAAAAAAAATCAGAAATGAAAATATGTTTTTTTTTTTTGGTGAAGATCGGCTTTACGATTTTTTTTTCCCTTCTATGATCTTCACCTACATACAAGTATTGTGATAAGGTCTTGTATTTATATCCCGTGCATCACAAATCCAACAAAAAATCGCATGCACTAAATTTATGTGAGGATTGAAATCAGGTAAAATGGCTAAACATAGGCTCGCAATCTCCCCCGTTTTATGTATTCTGAAAGAGCAAGTCTTCTTTTACATTACGCTAAAGTATGGGATCATATAAAGAACAGGAAAACTGTTTTTTCAACAGTCTTCTCGAACACTTTGGTATAGTGTAACTATTTTTGTCTTCTAGAGTTCCCTTTTAATTTCTTAGAAAAGAAAAATACCTGCACACGCTCTTTACTCACTCTTCACTTTCAACTCTAATATCTTTGGAATGGCTAAGGCTGCTTTGAAAGTTGGCATTAATCATGGATAGAATGCCTTAATAAAGCATACTCAATTTCAACTTAATCCGATAATCCCTTCATTGTTGTTGCTCCAGTGGTTTACATCTGTTTGTCTGTTTTTCTTTTGTTTGTTTGTTTGTATGTTTTTTGTCTCATTAATGGCACAGCTATCATGGCTTGGTACAGATTAAGGGCGTAAGTAGACATTTTACTGCAAATCCTGTTTTCTCAGTACACACTTTTCCGGAGTGTGTGCTTTCTGTCCTATATGATTTAGATAGTTTAGAAGAGTCCATTTGAATTGAGATTCACCATTTAAATGTTCAAAGTCTGCTCTTTCTGAATCTGCTGTAAACAAAATATCAAGGTCTCGCGACTCTTTGTTGGCTTTTTGATGCGGGGGCACCTATATGTGACCCTGCATGACAAAACCAACATAAAGTCGCTTGACATGGATTAATGAGAGCAAATTTTTAAAAAAGCCGACTTTGAGATTTGAAATGGTTTATAACTCAATGTAAGTGAAATTTCGTATCTTATATGAATGATCATTTGAAAGAATGCACTCAGTTAGGAAAAGTGCATGTGAACTGAGAAAATAGGCTGAAGTGCAAGGATTATTCAAGACCGTGCTAGCCGTGCGATGAATGGGACAAAAAAAAAAAAAAATCAGAAAGTAAACTACTGAAGCGTCAACAATCGATGAAGGATTCTGAGCATGCTTTATGAATCCATTCGAACCATAAATGCCAATATTCAAAACAGATGCATCATCTTTTCAAAAGTTATTAGAGTTGAAACTGAAGAGTGTGTGCATTATTTTTAAGAAATGCAATGGAGACTTGTAAACACTTCTAAACACAAAATTCCCCTCCCCCCCAAAAAAAAAAAAAAAAAAAACAGCTAAAACACAGTTTCCTGCCCTTTTTCTGACACCCCACTTTGGCATAACGCAGAGGAAGATTTGCTCTTTAAGAAAATATGAAAAACTTAAGATTGGCTTGGCTGGCCTATTTCACCTATTTTCAGTCCTCGCAGAAAATGAATACGTGCGACGTTTGGGTGGTTTCTTGATGCAAGGTCAGATAATTTGGTATAGATAATACGCAAAATATATTATATGTGATACGGGAAGGGGTTTTTAATGCTGATTATCATTTCGGTTCGACACATAGCTTGTACTGAAATAATTCTCGTGTTATCTTTGAAATGCTTGTTTGTCATATTTATTAATTCCCATAGACTATAATACTTGAATTTCGAAATAATTGCAAATAAAATGTAATGCTTCTTTAATTATACCCATGGCAGTACTTTCAGAGAGCGCCGCATCTGAGATGGTATCCACAGCTGAACTGAGACAGGTAACCATGTACCTCTTTCCACGACTGGCTCGCAAACTATGCGAAAAATTGAAAATAAACTACGAAGAAAGTCAAAAGATTGGGATGCTACAAATACTTCTGATGTGGAGAAACCAAGCAAGTGGGACGGAAACACCAGCTAAGCTACGTGATTCCCTGTTAACTGCATTGAATGACCTAAACTTTAGTGGTAAGCAAGCTTTAACCCGAGCGTTTTCCCATTTAAGAAATCATGTCACTTCACATCAGGTTTGTATCCAGGTGCTTCCATTAGTCTAAAAGATCTTACTTTTATCTGTAGCCTGCAGATGTAACAATTCTAAATATGTCTTATAATGTAGTTGATTACCCGTAAAAGAAAAAAAAAATGGTACTATTAACTAATGCAGTTCCACCTTAATAAACTTTTGAGTTTGTAGTTTACCTGATGAAAGCAAACAGCAAGCAAAAAGGATTTACATCACAGTTATTGGCGAAAACTTAGGACAGTCCGTTTGACTAAACAAGAAAAAAAAATAGCTCCACATTAACCTTGACAGCCTAATTGCCCTGTCAATGATTTTGTAATCAACTTTCTGTATGGTATTAGTCGTCAAAAAAAAAAAAAAAAAGCAGTGAGGGTAATAGCTAAGACTTTCATTGGACGAAAAATCTGTTGAGACAAAGCCCTCATAATGCGAATAAATATATTAAATCTGCCTCATAGTTTCCTCTCTCTTCTCACATCAAAACTTCATAACATCGTCATATGACCGAAATAAAACAGCATGGGAATAAAATAGTACTTGCACTTTACTGGATTCATATTACATGATCAACTTTCAGTCATGGTTAATTTTCATCGCTTACTGTCGATATGAATAAAATTTACGCAATGTCAATTGAAAAAAAAATGTCAAACTTATATTTTTATTTCGGAAGCAAGCGTAAAGCAACTTAAAATTTGGCATGAACTTGTAATATCGAACAAGCAAGATTAACTAAACCGTATATAATTTTTAATCTCCAGGGTCTATCCTTACGGACGCCGAGCTGAAAATTCTACGAGACAATATGCCTGTACAACTGCATGGCCCTGTCATAAAGAAACTCGACTTAGGAAAGTCGGTTAATACCAATGACTTGTTTACTAACCTCGCTGACTGGCGAGATGGCCAACTGAAGAGCGGCATAACATTTGAGGAGTGTCGCACATATCTACATAACGTATTAGAGTCCTTTGGAGCATCAGTTGGTATGTATTTCCTTTGTTGTTTTAAGCCTCAAAATCTTTATAGGCCGTGGGCCGAGCCAATTTTTTGTCCAGGCTCGTTCACGTTCACGTAATATTGCTCAAATACAGTAAAAAATAACAGAGAAATGCACCTACATTTATTAGGAAATGACTTATTCCCACATGTTAGAAGTCCCTTCCCTTTACGTTTGTAAGAAGACGCGTTTTTCATTGTTCCGTTCCGCCACCACCGACTTCATCTCATGCAAAATATCGTTCAGGAGTCCTAGATATACATTGTATGATATAATGTAGCATAAAATATTTCATAAATATAACTGTGAATGTGTTATGTATTCATATTTCATAATTCAGAGCAAAGTCTTATAATCATAAACGAAATCGAAAATTACCACTGACTCAAATTTGTAATATTGCGTTCAATTATTGCAAAAATACACACTGACACATATTTTTATTAGGTCGAGCAAACGCATCATATACCAGCATATAAGCTAAGATATTGCTTATGCAATATATATATATGTATATATATATGTATATATATATATATGTATATATATGTATATGTATATATATATATATGTATTGTATATATATATATATGCGTGTGTGTGTGTAATTCAGGAATTTACATCGTTCAAAAATGATATCCCTTAGATTTAATTTACGTCTGACAGAAGCATTCTTACATTGACAAATTGAATTTAGAACATAATATTTTGAAAGTAGGGGATTTGTATAGTCATCATTTAAGTTGATTTATGTTTAGCTTGCACAAGAACTTTCTAGGTCCTCGATGGGAACTGATTAGTATAAAATATTTATAATGAATGATATACATGAAGCTCAGATATTTTCAGTTCTGCTCTTTCGACCTCATTCGATGAGATTTTGCCTCAGAGTAGCATTGACGAACCCCAGGCAAGAATCCGTGACGAAGTCAGAGCTGTAGCTAGGGACATGCGGTGTTTCACACGGCCGAAAGTGCACAGGTGTGAATAATCAGAAATGTGGCCGCAAAACCCAGAAATCTGTCGACTTTTTGGTGCAGTTAATAATTTCCTTACTTTAAAGGGATCGTATAGTTTTGGTGGAGGCCTAATTTCAGGTTTCTAACATTTTAGGTGAGATTTTGAGAAACCTTGTATGAAATAAGAAAGAGCATGTAATTCCATGAGAAATTTAATGTTTATTTGATGAAGATTGGTTTTGAAATGGCTGAGATATCCGAAACAGAGCGATTCCAATAAAGTGTGGGACCCACATTTTATTACGATCGCTTTGTTTTACATTTCTTTGGATGTTTCAGTAATTCCAACCCGATTTTCATCAGATATACTTTGAATTCCTCTTAAAATGGTATGCTCTGTACCATATCATAAGTGTTTTCTTGGTATCTCTCAAAAGGTCAAAAGCCCACTTCTCATCTCCACCAATACTGTACCATCCCTATAGAATGAAAAGAAAAAGATAATCACTATTTTCAAAAGAGAATGTGTGTGTGTGTGTGTGAGAACACAATTGTGATGGAGAACAGCAGTGTGAAACTACCTCCTTGGTGAAACCAGGGTGGGGTGGAATAAAAGTGTCCATCTGGGATACGAGAGTTGGAGTTGGCAAACATAGCGTGAACAGCTGTTGTCATTTGGTGATGATCCAAGAATGTGTTGTCGGTGTATGACAGATATTTTGTCGGTGCATGACGTGTGTTTCGTTGGCGCATGACATGTGGGGGCTTGTCCGGGAAATGAACGTACAAACAAGCTGTCTTTTGGGTAGTATTTCGGTGTTTGTACATCGTTGTAATGATTGATGCCCGTTGGAGGTACAGTATGTGTAGTGTTCGCACTCATGTGAGATGTGTACACAGGGTAGCGAACGTAACAGTGTCGTTCGTTCGTAGCGGTATTCTATACTGCGTGACATTGCATGGTATGTGTAATGGGGCTGCGTTAGCAGTGGCTGTGAATGGAAGTGCGATTCGCGAAGCGATGCGATGAGTATGTTTTTTCGCACTTGTACTGGTCTTCTCGCAAGCTGAATACCAGGTTTGCAGCATTGATTGCTGGAAAGGAAGGGTACGTATTATCGTTTCCGTTATTATTATTATTATTATTACAATTTTATAGTGCGCTTTTCCCGCAAGGCCCAAAGCGCTTACAATCAATTCAAAACATGTACGACAGTATGTATAATTGGATAAATGTTATATATACAGTTACGAACTAGTTGCTACTGAAAAGATGTGTTTTCAAGGCTTTTTTTTAACACACTGACTGATGGAGACTGTCTAACGGTAAGTGGTAAATTGTTCCAGTGCTTTGAAGCAGACACAGTAAATGTCCTATCACCGGCTAAGGTGCGAGTAACAGAGTATGTGAGACGAAGCGGATCACTAGATGACCTCAAATTTCTAATGGGTGTATATAAAGTCAAACAGGCGTCTAAATATTTCGGAGCTTGATCGTTAAGGATTTTATAAACAAACAAAACTAATTTCAAAATTATCCGTTGCTTCAAAGGAAGCCAGTGCAACGACTTCAGAAGTGGCTATGTCATTTCATCAGATTAGTGTGTCACTTTCTGGTTATTTGGATTAGCATCGTTAGATGTGGCTTTACGAGGACATTGGCCTCGAGATATACGAGTGTTTGTCCGGTCTGAATTGATTAGACTATTCTCGTAGTTCGGTACCCAGTTGGGGTGTACTGTAGGAAGTTGCGTTAGCGATGTAGTCTTGAAATCTAGTCGGAAAGCTAGATGTGAATAAATCATGGCAGCCAAGTTCGATGCTGCAGAGTTTGTGAAAGACGTCACTCTTGGTAGATTGGGAGGGTTAGTGAAAGCCCAGTTGATTGATGTTGCAACTCGTGTAGATGCTGATATCAGAGAGTGTAGTCGAAAGAAAGGAATTTTTGCAGTTCTGGTGAAGAAGCTTGAAATGGGTGGTGTAGAATATGAACACACAGACCAGAGTGAGAGTACAGATGAGATTGAGAATGCTGGTAGAAAAACTTCTCCAAGTACTACTACTAATGATAGACCTAGTGATATGAGGGTAGATTCCACACAACTAGAACTGGCTAGAATGGAGATAGAAAAAGAAAAAATGAAGGCAGAAAATTTGAGACTCAAACAAGAGTTAATGCAACGTCAAACTGAGTTGACCCAGGCCCAGGCCAGTAGTTTCCCAGGGGATAGGCCTAATGTTACTATGTCGAGACCAAACACGCCCGACATTGCAATAATGGCAAACACAGTCCCCCGCTTTGATGAAGAGGATGTAGACTCTTTCTTTTTCTCCTTTGAGAGAATAGCCAGGAATTTGGAGTGGGAGAGGAAATATTGGTCTATGATAGTACAACAAAAGCTCACAGGCAAGGCACACTCAGTAGTGTCTGCTCTCTCGGATGAGGAAGCAAATGACTATGACACAGTTAAGGAAGCAGTCCTTCTTGCCTATCAGTTAGTCCCAGAAGCCTACAGGCAAAAGTTTCGAGGCTACAGGAGAGGTTCGGGACAGACCTACGTAGAGTTTCAGAGAGAAAAAGAAATTCTGTTTGATCGATGGGTTCGATCAATGAAAGTAGATCTCACTTAAGAAAACTTGAGAGAGATAGTGTTACGATGGAGGAGTTCAAGAAATCGACACCTCCAGATCTGAGAACATATTTGGAAGATCGAAGAGTACATGATGTAAAGAGTGCAGCAGTCACCGCTGACCAGTATGAGTTGACACATAGGGCGAAAACAAAAAGTCCTGAGGGAAAGAGGAAGTTTGATCAGTTGAGAAATCCTGACACTCAAAAATGGCACGGTAGTCATAGGGATAAAGTAAAGACTGAATCACGGAAAGAGCGCCCGAAATCGCCACGGCCTCGATACAAAGAAGTGAAATGCTTTTTCTGTGGGAAAACAGGTCACATTAAGTCTGAATGCAGGCGATTGCTGGAACAAAATGAAGCAAAGAAAAAACAAAGACAAAAAGCAACACATGGTTTAGTCCATGCAGACACACGTACACAGAATAGTTCAGATGCTGAAACCAAAGAGAAACAGTACCAGACAGCCACCAATGGTTTTGTTAAGTCAAGTGTAAGTGATGAACAGCGTCATCCAAATGTTGTGAAAAGTAGTGTCTAAAAAATGACAGATAGGTGTTCAAGTGGTCGTGTGGATGAAAAGTAAAGGACTTCATTTCAAAGGGTACCGGAAGTGAGTTACCATTGCTGAATTTAGAGTACAGGTTGTCATCCTTCATGATACTTGGAGCTACACAGTCCCTCATGGTAGGTGATGTGAAGAGCATTCCCATAGACTGTAACACGGGTACAAAAGTACTCATACATGATGTCAACGGAGGAACGCAGGCGGTCCCTCTATTCCGTGTGAATTTGGATAGTGGACTGATTTCAGGGGAAGTGATTGTGGGAATTGTTCCATTTCTCCCTATGAATGGAGTTTCCTTTTTGCTTGGTAATGACCTTGCAGGAGGTCGAGTGAGTGTCCTTCCGGTTGTTTCCGAAGTCCCAGTGTACGAGCAAGAAATCGAAAACTGGTCGATGAATTCCCAGAAGTAGTTCCAACATGTGCTATCACCAGATTTCGAGCAAGTGAAGCAGAGCGTGAAAGAAAGGAGTCTGAAAGTGAAAATCCTCTTGATGACACATTCTTTGGAAAGGTGACTAGTGAAGGTGAAAGAGAATAAAGTTGGGAAGAAGGTGTGTTCAGTCAGCCGGCTTTAATCAAAGCACAGATGGAAGATGAGGAGTTGTTGAAGTTGAGAGAGGGTGCATTGACAGTAGATGAGGCGAAGGGAGTGCCAGAATGTTTCTATGTAAAGTCTGGTGTTTTGATGAGGAAATGGCGTCCTCCAGATCGTCCCGCAGATGAGGACTAGACGGTTGTCGACCAGATAGTTGTTCCTCCGCCGTATCCAAAGGAAATTCTGCGTCTTGCACATGAAATTCCAATGGCCGGACACATGGGTGTCAAGAAGACTTTGTGTATAATCAGAACTCACTTCTTCTGGCCCAAGATGAGAAAGGATGTGTCTGAATTTGGTCGAACGTGTCATGAATGTCAAGTGGTAGGAAAACCACAACATGGCATTAGACCTGCGCCGTTGATTCCTATTCCGGCTTTTGAGGAGTTATTTAGCCGTGTGATGGTAGAAGACGTAGGTACAGTTGTGAGTGAGAGTGTCCTACACAGTGCTGAGAAAAGTGCAGAAGAGTTTGAACCTGACGCTCCAGATTCTCAGAGTGTCAGTTTCAAGTCAGGAATGATTCCGCGAGTAGAGAACTCAAAGGCACTAGAAAATCCAGAGTTACTGCTCAGTTATTTGTCTGATTCGGAGAGGCAAGATGTTGTCGACATCTTCCAGGAAATTCCGGAGGTTTGCAGTGATAAATTGGGTTGTGCGAAAGACTGTTCATACAGTAGATGTTGGTGAAAATGCCCCCATAAAGCAGCATCCATATCGGATTCATCCTGCTAAGAGAGAACAGGTGGATAAGGAGATAGATTTCATGCTTGCAAATGGTAGTAGTGCTAGTCCCAGGTTTTGTATAGATTACAGGGAGGTCAATACCATAACCAAGACTGATTTGTTTCCGCTTCCTTTGATTGAGGAATGTATTGATCGGGTAGGAAGTGCCGACTATGTCTGTAAATTGGATTTTATGAAAGGGTATTGGCAGGTGCCATTAGACAAGGATGCAAGAGAGATCTCGGCGTTTGTCACGCCCTCCGGGTTATACCAGTGTCGTGTCATGCCCTTCGGGATGAAAAATTCCCCCGCAACTTTTCAATGGATGATGAATCGAGTTATTGCTGGTTATGATAACTGTGTTGTCTATATAGACGATGTGTTGGTTTTCAGCAATACGTGGGAAGAGCATGTTGCTCATCTTCGAGAGCTGTTCCGGAGGTTGTCACATGCAGGACTCGTGGTGAATCCTGCCAAATGCGAGTTTGGGAAAGCTTGTGTGACTTACCTAGGTCACAAGGTAGGCCGAGGTAGCGTCGCACCACGAGATGCCAAGGACCAAGCCATCATGGACTTCCCAGTGCCGCATCGAAACGGGAGCTTCAGCGCTCTTGGGGAATGTGCGGATTCTACCGGAGATTCGTTCCCAACTTCAGTCACTTGGTGGTGCCCTTGACGGACCTGTTGAAAAAGGGTACAACGTTCCAGTAGTCGGCGAACTGCCAGGGTGCATTCCAGAAGCTGAAGGCCGTCCTCATGAACGATCCCGTGCTCATTGCACCAAACTTCGAGAGGAGCTTCCAGCTGGCTACGGATGCTAGTGACCGAGGAGTAGGAGCCGTGCTACTTCAGGACGATGACAACGGACACAGCAAACCCGTGTGTTTCTTCTCCAAAAAAAAACTGAATCGCCATCAGCAAAAGTATTCAACTGTGGAGAAGGAATGCCTCATTGTCGTTCTAGCCGTGCAACATTTCGAAGCGTATTTGGACGGTGGAAGAGACATCGTGGTGTACACTGACCATAACCAATTGACATTCTTAGAACGCTTCAAGCACAAAAATCAGCGTCACTTCCGTTGGAGTTTGATTCTCCAGCCATACCCACTAAGAATTGTGCACATAGCAGGAAAGGACAACAAATTAGCAGACGCTTTGTCGCGAGCTTGAAACTGTGCACGCTCTGATAATGTTGCCGAACGATAACAATCTCAAGTCTACAGTGAAACCTAAATCAAGCTGAACATTTCAAACAAGACTCAAAACAGACAAGAAACTGATGTTGATTTTTTTATGACAACGTATACATGTGTTTATGTGTTCTCGTTCAGTTTTCTTCCTTTCCCAAGGATCTGTGAAGGAATAAATTGTATTTATGCTAATCATGTTTGTTTCAAACGAAAACAGTGTATGTGAGTGATGCTAGGAAGTATGAGAAAGTACTAGTACACAATATTCTGTCTTTATAAGAAGACATCATTTGAAAAATTTCATGAGGTGTTACACGCCAAGCATTTTATGATATTTTGAAAACCCAACATTACAGGAAGCGTCAGGATACAACATTTGTGGTGTGTAAGATTACAGTGAAAGTGTGCTTCAGTTACACACTTCTATTTTGATTTCATTCAATGTGCCCCCAAAGAGTCAAAGGATTCATATTGTTATGTATACCGATACGTTACAGAGTTAATGCTAGCAAATTCAAAAACAGTATAGCAAAACACAACCGGCCAGTCACAGAAAAACTGTTGATCAAATTTTGAGTTTTATGTCAACCGATTTGTGCTAAAACAAAAGAATTTGTGTTGTTTCGTATTAGTGAAATAGTGTTGAGTGACAGTGAGGCATAAAGAAGCCAAGATATATTGTCACTTTTGTAAATTAATAACTTGTATATGTATTTCGTTACATAGTGACAGAGTCACATTTGTGTGTTGAGTATGATTTTGATATTTTCCAGAGTGTGCACATATATTATAACATCTTAACAGACGACAATACATATGTGTGAAGGGACAAAAAGGAATGTCCTGATGGTTAGATTTTTATTGTTGTTTTGGCTAACTTAACGCAGAGTTGACATAAGTATAATGAATTTATTAGCAAGTACATTGAATAGATGTACTCATGTGTCATAGGTGTTTAAATACGATGTTGTTATAATCAAGAGATGTGTGCTGTCCTCATTCAGTGAAACTCCAGTGAAAGTTTGTGTAGGAGAAACAGACATATTATCTTTGCAACAGAACAATTTCAGCAAGAAAGTGTATGTTTGGTTTTCACATTTAAAGATGCAGTGCATGTGTTAACAACAATATATATACTATACATGTTTGAAGTAATGTAAGTTTATTGGTCAAGTATGTGAGAATTACAGTCGAGACTACCTGTCCCTCCAGAAAGCACAGTCTCAGTCAAAATATCGATGCTAATTGAGAAATGATTGATTACATCCGGTGTAATTTTTCCGGATTATGTGCACCCGTATGTGCACCCGTTGAAAACAGTTTCACATGTGTATTACTGTAGACACATTGTGGTATTTATATGTTTTGTAGAGGGCTTGTCAAGTTTTCATTATTGTTCTAAAAGTGGACAATTGATGCCGGAGTTAACTGATTCCAATAAGGCTCAAAATCAGTAATTATAAGTGAAGTAAGCCTTACAACGAAGGTGTTTATAGTCGAAAAGTTATATTCATACCTTTCCTCTTGTTGGGGGGAGGTGTGATGGAGAACAGCAGTGTGAAACTACCTCCTTGGTGAAACCAGGGTTGGGTGGAATAAAAGTGTCCACCCGGGACACGAGAGTTGGAGTTGGCAAACATGGTGTGAACAGCTGTTGTCATTCGGTGCTGATCCAAGAATGTTTTGTCGGTGTATGACAGATATTTTGTCGGTGCATGACGTGTGTTTCGTTGGTGTATGACAACAATGAAAAACTTTGTCTTTGTAAGACGTGAACATAATGGAAAACACGTCCCCTTTCACACCTGAGAGGAATGGTATAAAATGCTTTTTAGAAAAATTCCTTTTCTCTGTGACCACTAAAACGCATGGAATGGAGATTCCTGAAACCTGTAGGTTATTAGTTATGGTTTCATACCCTGCAACTGCATTTTATTTGATTCATTACTTTTAAAGTAATATTACAGAAAATCCGACTATTCATATATATATATATATATATATATATATATATATATATATATATATATATAATTTAGATAGAGTTTGTTCGCAAAAACCGATAAGTCCATTTTTGAAGATTTTGAAGAACGGTCTCTGTCATAAAGTACAAAATAATACCTTTTAAATTATATATTGGTCACTACATATAAAGGTACATTTTTGAAGTTATGGTCAAAAGAAGCAAAAATTTTCTTATTGTTCTCTTTATTGTTCTTGACCTTTAATCGCAAATATCTCCATTTGGCAAATATGGACTTATCGGTTTTTCTGAACAAACTCTTCATATTTATGGGGGGGGGGGGGGTGAGTACAGTATTGCACATATGCAATAAGTTTATTTTGAGACAATCAATCATGCGCCTTTACAGCTGTATTTCAATTTTACCAGAAAGCCATGGTTAAGTTATTTGTATCATGTCTGATATCAAGACTCTCATCTATCCATGATCCCGACCACTTGATGCTTTGTGTGGCTATACAAAGGTTAATTTGTGATCAAGTAATGTACCGATTGTGCACTTTAGCGCATTTACACGGTCAGGCTTCACATGATCTGTACATACAGCTACACTGGCAAAGCCGCGCTTGGTTCTGCATGCGGCTTTTTTCTGCCAACACGACGTATTTCTTCAAATCTTTTGACACTAACAATGTCTTTCTTTCTCTCTCTCTCTCTCTCTGTCTTTCAGTCTATATATATATATATATATACATATATATATATATATATATATATATATACATTGTAGTTGTTCCGCGTATTGGCAGTACCAGAAATAGCAATAATAATGTCACAACAGAGGAATGCAGGGAATGCATTAATTGCCAATCTTGATTTTAATGAATAATCCGAATTTTCAAGGATCCTTCCTCTTCATCGCACTGTCATCCCTGATGAAGAGGAAGGATCCTCGAAAATTCGGATTATTTATTAAAATGAAGATTGGCAATTAGTGCATTCCCTGCATTCCTCTCTTGTGACAATATTATTGCTATATATATATATATATATATATATATATATATATGTATATATGGGTGAGAATTTTGAACGATGTACAATTGCCAATTTTCGCACCTTATGACATTCTTTCCCTTACAACACGTCAGGATGATCTACGAAACCAGATTTTTTCATGTCGTCTCAAAGATTGGTAAATTTCCTTTCAGGAAATGTATGGTTTGGTTGACTTTTGTCTGATATTTTTCATTTGACAAGGACTTAAAGTGTAAAAATACGGCAAAAAACGCTATTTTCACAATAAAGTTTGTTTTTCAAACTAATGATGTGCCTTTTTTATGGTACGTGGCATCTAATATCTGACCATGTTCTGGATCTGACATATCATGGGTATGTACAACAAAATTATAAGAACTTTATGAGCACGTATGAAATTACAGAGAACAATTGAAATATCAAAGCCCTAAACAGACGAACGTCCGTGATGCTTTTATTTCTATCGCTGCTGCAAATTCTACTTTGTTGTCCCAACTGTAATGCATACGAAAATTTGGTGTTCCACCTAATGAACATATCCTGCAAAAATTGTACGTCTGCTGGCTGTACATGGGATGTAACATTCTTTTATGCAAAATTATACTCAGTTTTCGTCACGGACGTGCTTCCGCTATTTTCTAAAAAAGATCGTAGCCCATCAAACGTTATTGGCAATATTGTTCTGAATCGTAATCAACTAAGATACAGCCACACGAGAATATGTTTGTTTTGAGTTTCTGTCCATCCTTTGTCAAATAGGAACCGAAATTGTATTTTTAGACGAACCTCCGAGAAAAAAAAGAACATCCGTGATTATTAAAACGTTTTCGAGTGGGACACCATCTTGCTTTGATGGCGAAGGTATATTTTACCTTTGGCTCTCTAGCCGAGGAGCTGCATGTCATTTTTGGAGCGGACTGAGGCTCGTCCGCAGTTTTTGGACCATGCAATTCACCGAAAACCAAGCAAATAATCAATATTTTCTCTAAAAATTCACCTCCTGATCCCCCTCTGAGCGATACATATGTTGTAAGGATGTCAAATTTCTTATAATTTTCATTGTCAATACCTTTTCAAATTTTTGAAAGAGTTGGGAAGGCTAGTTACTCTCTGCCGATTAGTAATCCGTCCTGGAACATGACCCTTGTAGTAGAACGAACGTCCGTGACAATTCCAGCGAACGTCCGTGACGTATGCAATCCCACCGATAGGGATAACTTGTCCCGAAAGTGTCCTGTAGTCTTTAAAATTTTTGGCTCCAATAGCGACAAATAAAGTTTTACAAAGTAGAAAATGAGTTTAGAGCAGTAGTTTCAGAATTTTTAAGGTGCTATGTGATCATGATGAGCAAGCAGTTGAAAATTTACTCACAATTTTACGCTTGTTTTCCCTCTAATTATACAAAAACAGCTTAACACTGAAAACAAAGTTATAGGAAAATGGAATTTTGCGTAATCTGTAATTTCTGTGCATTTAAATTTCTTTCTAATGAGGTTCTGGAGACAATTTCTACTGTTAAAGGTTCTGAAAGTTTCGCTCACGGACGTTCTGTTCGAGAAAGGACATTTTTGATAATTACAAATATATCACTGCACATTAAGTTCATGTTACTTGAAAATATTACCAAATCACCGAGTCGCTCATACCCAAAAGTGAATAACGTTCAGCACTCAAATTACCTGTAATAAAAAACGAAAAACGTTTTGGTCACGGATGTTCGTTTTTAGAAAACGTCAATGGATTACATAGTAGGAGAAAGAAGAACATTGCCACTTTTTAGTGACAGATGCTCCAAGTGTTTATCTTTTGAGTATGGTAGCTGCCGTCTCAAACAGAACACATCCAGTTTTGGTCTCCATAACGGACGTTCGCTGTGATTGTCATGATATTAAATGCCTTAATTCATTCTTATTTTTCTCTTCACGATGATTTTTCTCTCATTCCCTAAGTAGCCAGAACATGCTGCGACCAAACAGAAAACAAAAACAAAACAAAACAAAGCCGAAAAGTGCTACGCAATCACATTCAGGATAATGACGGAAGAAGTCTGTAATGGGCATGTGTTGAAGAAGAAACGGAAAAGTTTCAAAAGGACGTGGGAGCAGTTGAACGAAAATGAGAAGAAACAGAGAAGGGATCGAGCTCCAACACACAGAGAAAAGAAATGCCAGTGCATTCCCGTTATACCAAATTCCTCTGGAGAATTTTTTTTGGTTTGTTTGTTTATCTTTTTATTCATCGAAATGCCGTCACAAGCGAACAAAAATAATGCAGTATACAATTATTGTCTCATGAAAACACGCAAATCCTCCGCTTATCATGACATGGTATTTTTTTTTTTATACTCATCAATGAAAAGCAATGTTAAATTCTAATTCTTTCCAAGATTTTTTTTTTCCATTTTACATTTTAAGAGACAGAGAGATCGTCATTTTCTTTGTGCTTTTGTGCTTACTTTGAAAACACATGCTAAAGAAAGTAATGATTAAGAATAGGTTTAAGGTTGCACTTTGATACGTTCGCTATTCCAAAGATTCGTTACTCCGAATATGCAAAGGTTTGTTATTCCGAAAATGAAAAAAAAATACAATTCGTAGTTAATTCAGAAGGTTTCTTATTAAGAATGTTCTTATTCCGAAAGTTTGTTAGTCAGAAAATTAAGTATCAAGGTTCATTATGTTTAGGTCCTTTCTTCTAAAAGTGGAATGGGCCTGATATTCGTTTAGGTGAAAACGGTTATCGTGAGGTTTTGATATTTGGAGGATTTGGTTGTTAACTTGTTTCTCCACATTTGGATAAGCGAACCTCATTTTTCATGTTCCAATTAATGAAACTTTCTATTAACCTTTGGAGATTCCTATCATTTACTGAATAAAAAAGCTTATGCTTGTACGAACTCTATCAATTTTCGGATTGACAAACTTTATGAATAACGAGCCTCCGAAATGACGCGCTACAAAATGTTTGTTATAACAAACCATATTGTATAATATCGAAGTCACAAACATCCATCCAAGTTATATGGACTTATTGTGTCTTGTTATGACGAAACTTCAAAGTATCGAAGCTAATATCATTTCTGACTAATATAATAACACAAATTCTCCTCGGTAACTGTGTGTAACACAAGGAGCAAACGCAGAGGGATTTCTTCCTAACGTATTCGTTTGCCCTCTCCAGCTAAACTTCGTATTTCTATAACGGAGCACATTTCTTTTGTTTTTCTATGTTAATTCTTTGTCATATTTGGCTGTGACCATGTTCGTTATAAGCAAATTTTGCATTGTAGACTTTAGATAACAAATTTAGGACCTGAATCTTTACTTTGTGATAACGAAATTTTGATAAATATATTCGTTCTCAAGGATAGACTACGTCACTGAGATTACGCGTACGTTTGTACGATCATTTAGGAGAGATGGAAAAAATGTTTTTTTTTTTTGGTTCCTCAGTATGAGAAGATAAACAAGCTTTTATAATTGAGAATTGGTAATATCTATTCAGGATTTTGCAGAGGAGTTTGTTCTTGACATGAAATTGCTGTTTGTTGTGAGTAGAATGCGTTTCAAACTCAAGAGAGCTGCGTTGTTCAATATCTTGTTTGTTCCGAACGTCCGTGAGCTATATGCGAACCTCCGTGATGAAAACTATGCTATGTTTGTTGGGTTATAGAGACTGCCTAGATCAGATACATCTTAAAAAGGTATGTTATCATTTGGGAGTGAGGATTAAAGTATGGGATAGTGAAATAAGAGGTCAAAATATTGAGTTTCTGTAAAATGAGCGTAAAGTGGAGAAAGTGTTTAGCGGAAGAGCAATATTTCAACAGAAATAACGAACTGGGTTAAATCATCAGTTGTCTACCATTACGTACAGGTTAAGAGTACAAGCTTAATATTCTGCCAACACGTACACATGTCCCTTAAGATATTTCGTTCTGATTTTGAACTGAATCAGATCTTTGCAAACTATGTTAAATGGTATTCAAATGTATGTGCAGTACTATTCCTCACGGAAGTTCACTGCTCTGGACATGGTAAACTTCCGCGGTGAATTAAAACGTGTTCCTCTGGGAAAATCCTAGTATAATTGGATTCATATTAAAGCTTGGGTTATACTCTTTCAGGTAAGATAAATGATTTGGACAATTTCCTACTTTTTAAATTTTGCCTTTTTTGGCGCAATTGTACATCGTTCAAAATTCTGACCCATATATATATATATACACACATATATATATATATATATATATATATATATATATATATATATAATGTGTGTGTATGCATATTGACAGGGATGTTTTATGTGTATTATATGAATAATGTGTCTTCGTTGGTATTCTCATGTGACGTCCTCTGTTTATACAGCATTCGTTCCACTCCCGGTGGCCAAAACTCACGTTTACAAAGTCGAGCTGGTGGATGTAGCCTTCCATCTCCTCATGCAGGACGTATACCCCTTAGCAGAGGCACTTGGAATCCACCGCAGCGAACTTGCAAAATACAGGCGTCCTCATGACTTCAATAGCGGCACGCTCTTTCTCGTGGGAAAATTATACAACACCTTGAAGACACGAAAGGCACTTGCTGAGGCTCTATGGAAAGAACTTTATTATGACGTTGCTAAATATCTGTCCTTAGGTATGTAACAATAACTTACGCACCTCTGTAATATGGCGTAATATGACAAAAAAAAAAATAGTTAAAGGAAAACAAGCTCTGAAATAAAATGCAGGTAACTTTTGGATAAGAGACTGCAGTGTGAAATCCTCTGGTTCCTCATTTGATCACTTTACACAGACATCGATAGTTATTATAGTACTAAATATGTATCTTATGCAAACATTGTCTGCTTGTTAATTATGGTTACGTATATGATAATTTACTTTAGTACTCTGCTAACACCAAATGCTCGATGCCGAAAAGGGTAAGTCATTGATAATAGTTATCATATTCCACATACTAAGAATGTCGCAATAGGATTGGTCCAGAGCTGATCACGTGATGAAGTGTAGTTTTGCCCATCACTTCACCTGAGAAGCAAAGTTTGTTACACTCTATGTTGATTGTCCCTTTTGTTTCGCTGATCTCCACACAGTCCACACAGTCCTAACGCAAGATGAGTACGCGCGAAATAAAAGTGCATTGCACTATGGACTATCATGTGACCTAGGTCACTTGATAGTGCACAGTGCAACGCACTTTCACTTCGGTGCCGCGCGTTGCGCGCAGCAAATTCATTGTTTTATCATCTACACGCACACGTAGCCTAAACCCTAAGGACACCTAGAGACAGCTGAAACGGTTTCAGATGTTAAATAAAATGGGAATGTCTAGGACCCTAGGTGTGGAATATAAAGCAAATAATCAACTTTTAGTTTCAGGCAATGAGACAAACTATCACTTTCTCGGCGATCTGAATGTGTACGCTATCTTTGCTCAGCTGCGCTTCGGAAAGATAGCTATATCCAGATCGCCTCGGAAGTGATAGTTTGTCCGATCACCTTCACCAACGTTGATTATTTGCTTATTATTCGTGTAATTCAAATTTTGGTAATATCAACTCCAAGCTTTCCTGCTCTTCAGGTTATTGTTGTGTGACGGAAAAGGAAAAGTTAGATCAATATTAATATTATTCATATATATATATACATATGTATATATATATGTTTGGAATGTTGATCAGATTACGAACTGAGTTACACTGACATGCTTGCCATGACCTCTGAACTGACGGACGAGGAAATAATGACGGAGCTTCCGCAGCATCTGGGAATGAGGGACACTGACGTAACATCCTGTCGAGAGGAGATGGGGAGCTTTAGTAGACTGGAAATGTTCAGACTTTGGAAGACGATGATCCACTCTGTGCCCTACAACTACCAGACTACAATGGATAAGGTTCTATTCTCACTGGGATTCAAACAAGATGAGGCGTTTGAGACCGCAGGTTCGTTACCTGTGACGTTTTGTGAAGAACCTCAATCAAGGCCCAATATTCCTTTTTTCCCCTTTTATTTGTTGGTGCGTTATCCAATTTTTAGGGTAGAATTTTACCTTGGTTTCATTAATTTAAAGGAGAACAATGGAAACTGCAATGTCGCGGTATTGCTGACTAACAGTTACCTCAACTATGTCAGGGAAGAAAGAATTGTAAAACAACTTGTACAATGATGTTACCGTCGAAGAGGAGCTTTTGAAAAATGCCCTTTATATTACCCGGCAATTTGACTCTATAGTGCCTGCTATTTCCTAATGCAAATATCGACAATGCAGTATTGCCCGGAAATGACAAAATACAGTTTAGATCCGTCCCCACTGCTCCAACATAAAAGATCAGGAGTCAGAGAGAGAGAGAAAAAAAGAATAGTTTCTGATGGTAATGATATGTAAAGGAGATGTCCTATTATTTTAGCCGTAACTTATACTGTGCATTAACGCTAAAAGGGCCGGGGGCGGAATCCGCCCCCCCCCCCCCTCAACGTTTCGCGCTATAATTCTGTAACGCGAGATGGCCTCGTCGCGAGACTTCTTCACTTTGTTTGTTCAAGTTTCGCGCAACTTTTGAGACCAAATTTGCAACGTCCACTCGTACTTTTGCAAAGCCACGCCCATTTTTGTAACGGAATGTCGCCCCAAAGCGGGCACAATTTTGTGATTTTGTGTACATTTCCTATGGAAAATAGTGCTTTGTCATGAAAGTCATAAAAACATGATTATTTTTTACAATTTATCACTTCCATTAATTAATTTTGTGCTAATTATGGTATAAAAGTGGTCAGTGATAATTTCCAATAAAAAACAAAGAAAGAACAAAAGTTGAAAAACAACGAAATACATAAGAAATTCTGAAAACAATAAAATACATAAGAATTGAAGTGAGTTTTGGAAGTTTTTGTGATGTACAATTGTTGAATATGCTAAAATAGATTATAATATCAAAAATTAGACTCTCAATGCTTTTAATTAGGCTTGAATATGATCTTCAGCTTAATTTGCATAATTAATAAATTAAAATTAGAAATTGATTGTTTCAAAAAATATGACACAATCTTGTAGATTATGACGTGAGTCTCACGCATGCAAAATTTCATTGCGATCGCACCACCCGGATGGCCGAGATCTGGGGGGGGGGGGGGGGGAGGGGGCGGCGGAATCCATCCCCCCCCCCCCCCGGTTCTTAGCATAGCCAAAAAAAAGCCCGGCCCTTTTAAGGTTAACTTGAGATAATCATATCACGTGTGTGTTGAATTTGCATATCCATAGCTTCCGAGAACAGACAACAAGTCACAGTTCAGGCTTCTTTTCTTTGTCACAATGCGGCCGTGAGGGCAAAATCATGTGTCTGAAGATTGAACTGGGAGAAATAAGTAAAAAAACAAGTGCTTCAATTTTCAGAATTTTATTTCTGCTCTAGAAGCCATATAACTATAAATTTGATGTCGGAATGTTTAGCGGGGTTTGTGTTATATTTCAGAGATAGTCGTTTTGAACAACATCACCAAATTTGTGTCAGTTTTAACTATACATACTATAAGTGCAACAAAACATGACATTTGCCATAAGGATTTTCGAGAGTGGGTTTCGTACAGATACACCCTTCTGCCAAGAAAGGTTTCCAAGTTCGGCATTATTCTGTTCATGGTAACACGATGTATCTGCATGATATACTACTATACACATTTTGCTCTCTCTCTCCAGTTCTCTCCCTAGGAAACTAGAGATACATCTTTTTTTGCCACCAATTTTACCGTTCAATGCGGGAGTAATGCAAAATGAAGGCACATTTGATATTCTTTATCAATGAAATGGATAATCATTGTAAAAATGATGAAACTTCATACTTGCTAATATTTGAAGATATTGCGATTAAATTGGCTTAAAATAAAAGATTATAAGCTTATATTATAAAACTTCAAAAAACATATATTTATTTTTATGTAACACGTAAAGTGGGGTAGCAGTTAAAAAAAAGTGTAGTGTACATTTTGATTCTCTGCTATAACGAATTTACTTTGAAATGTCTATTTATCCATTTTATGATCAAAATCTTTAATTACCTACCTCAAAACCCCTCAGAGAAAGCAAAAGACATTAAACGTAGGTAAAGCTTTTTTGCCGTAATCCAAGCCCCTTCACTCATTAAGACGATACAAAGCTCAAGCGCAGTAAAACTTAATAAGATATAGACAGACCCAATGGATAATTCTGACACTAACACCCAACTGTTATTAATTCTAGTCTAACATGGAAAATGCCTTTACAAACATTATAGGACCTACACACCTAAAACACACACACACACACACACACACAGACATAATGTCTCTTTTAGCTCCATGGGCAGACAGACTGACAAACAGACACAGATATAGACATACAAATAAAATGCAACTATTAAACCAAATTGCAGTTGATTATTCGTGGGACAGTTGTAGGTAAACGTGCTGCCTTAATTACAATGTGCAATACTTTTATGTTATTTTCGTTTTGCTTTATAGATATTGTTTTATTGTATTCTGTATCAGCCTTAAATACATCTTTGGCCAGCCCTAAAAAAGACGGGAACTCTCCATCAACAAAGAACGTGGAGCCTCAAGAGGACCATGTTCTTTACGAACTTCTTCTTCACGACGTCCGTGGTCCCAACGATGAACAACGAAAGAATGAAGGCCGTGAACTAATCAAGACGTGGCTTTCCAAACAAAAGGAGCCTCGTAACGCTGAACTTGCTCAGAGAGTACTTGAAAATGACAAAATCCTCGAACGTGGTTTTGTTGAAGTAGCTCGTGAAATGATGGCTATTGAGTATTATTTTTTGACGGCAAAATCGTTCAGATCACGGAAAGGATTTTGGAGAAAGTCCAAAATGGTACTGAAAGGGGAAACTAAGAAGTAATCTCATCGGCCAAAGAGGGCACTTTATTTTTCCTACAAGCCTTTAGTCCTGGCATGCCATTGTCAATCTTGTATTCAAACGATTTTGAAATAGACACAGGTTAGTCGCTTAATTAGTAGGTACTAGACGTGCGTTATACCTGCAAGAGAAATACCACTTTACAGGAAGAGCGATACTCAAATCTCCACACTCCCCGCTCCATTATTTGCCGGTAGTACGTGTAGATCATGAAAAGTTAACTGTACCATCCGGGCTGAGTCTGTCCCCTTCCCTTAAAGTTGGTATGCTTGTCATCTCTATCCAGTTGTCAGTGCCTTGCCTCTACTCTTTTTTTTAAACCTCGCCTTGCTATTAAACACCTTTTCTTCGATGGTATAGAGATGGACGCCAAATCATTGTGTCAATTATTTGTCTATATCGCAGTTCTATTTCATGAATGATTTTTTTTTTCTTCCCGCTTGTGCAATGGTAATTTTTACTTTGCCAGAGTAAATGAAAAATTAATGAAATGAAAGCTGTCGAAGAAATACTTCTTAGCTGCTCTGACTTTACAAAGAAAAGAACCGATGTGTTGGCTCAGTGAGTAGAGCGGCTGCCCTCACAATCGGGAGGTCGTGGGTTCGTGGGTTGTTTGCAATTTCATTGGATATTGATATGTGATATGTACATATGGATACGTCAATCAATTATATTGTTGTGAATACCACACTGGAGTAGGCCCACATCATAGTATGGCCTCAATCCCGTCTTTTATCATCTATGTATCCTCTCCAGTATAGAATATGATATTTAAGATAATATTGGGGTGAAATATTCTAACATGAGTGTATAAAGAAGGACGGCGAGTGTAACTTCTGTTGTCAATACTCGTGGTCACCTGGTTCTTCACTATATGTTATTTTTCGTAATTACATTGTATTTCACAGTGGAAGACACATATTTATATCATTTTCACACAAGAGAGCACTGAAGACTTTTGATAGGAGAGACAAGATCTGCGGGGGGGGGGAGGAGCGTTGACTTTGAATTGGTATATTTCAGTATTGCAGCTGTATAACGTATTCAAGAGAATTTCACGAGTATTCAAAGTCATTTAAGTATTCAAGAGTTAAAAGGCAATGACAAACTGTTGAAATAATGGTAATTTCTAAAGTATTTGCTGAGAATACTTTTCTTTTTTTAACGAAAGTGTAAAAAGGGAAAACAACTTACGGAAAATATTGAAAACAGGGAATGATGATTTAGAGAATGTGGACAAGTAAATAATTGCAGCTTTATACGTTCAATTGCTTTTGGTCATCAACTGAAATAATTCTATGTGTTTATTCATTTAGCTTAGTTCTGAAAAAATGTCTATGTATTTATTCATTTAGCTATGTTCTGAAAAAAATGTCAATGTGTTTTTGTTTTTTTTTTCATTTAGTTAAATTCGACTCGGAGAGAAGATTGCTAGAAAAGGTACGAGCAGAACATATGTGACCCTGCACCTCAAAACAAACATAAAGTCGCCAGACATGAATTTTTACTTAACACCATTTTCTGAAAGAGCAGACTTTAAGCTTTAAAATGATGTATAACTCAAATCAAATGGACTCTCCGAACCTATCTAAATATTTGAAAGAAAGCACAAACTCAGGAAAAGTGTGAACTGAGAAAAGAGGCTCTGAAGTACAGTATCTATTCAAGCGCTTAATCTTTACCAAACCGTGCTGGCTGTGCGATGAATGGGACAAAAAACAGGAAGTAAACCACCAGAGTAACAACAATGAAGGGATCATCAGATTAAACTGAAATTAAGCATGCCTCATTAACACATTCTGTACGTAATTAATGCCAATTTTCAAAGCAGTAGCGCTATCCTTTCAAAAGTTATTAGAGTTAAAATTGAAGAGTGTGGACAAGGTTTTTCAGAAATGAAAAAGGGATTCGAAAGACACACCTAATTACACTATTCTACCACAGATGTTCGAGATAAACTGCTAAAAAAAAACCACACTTTCCTGCCCGATTTATGATACCAAATTTTAGCATAATGTTAAAGAAAACCCTCTCTTTCAGAAAATATAAAAAAGTCAAGTTCGGCTAGGTTGGCCCATTTCACTTATTTTCAGTCCTCACGCAAAATTAGTGTGTGCGACTTTATGTTCGTTTTGAGGTGCACGGTCACATATACAGTTTGGCGGTCTCACATCTCCGCAGTCTACCATCTTTAACACATTGTATTCACATTCTTTGCAAAGCAGATCGAAATAGCACACTATTTTGTTACTTGCATCGTATTCACTCACATGTACAGCTATATAATTATGCAAAATATTTTGGAAATTGTTTTTAAATGTGCAGTTTGTGGAGGTGTCATGGCCGAGTGGATACAAGCAAACCTCTCCTACTAACATGACCATGCTGATCTTGTTTCTGTTTTGCCCCTCAGCAAGGCAATTTATACAAATTGTTGTTCTCTACCTTATGTAGAGTATAAAATGATATTTAAAGAATGAGAATGTTCATATGGGTTGATCAGCGTGTGTAAAATAGCGACTGACTGGGATGCTCCCCAGAGAGTGGAGAGTGAGCACCGTCAATGATGGTTTGAAATAATGTATTCAGTGACCGGGGTAATATTAATGTATATGCGTCTTGAGCCTCTACCAGAGAGTGGATTTCGGGCAATACAAAATCTTTGTATAATTATCAGTTCATTCAGCATTTATGTGTATGCTAGCGTAGTTGATGTGTTGAAAAAAAAAGTTGTTTTGTTAGTTAACAAATTCACAAAACTGTTTAATGTACGTTATTTATCTACATGTAATTAATGTAAATGCGTTTACACAAAGAATGGGTTTTCCAAAATACAAACTGTAAATGTATATAATTCTACAAATTCTTCAAACGCTCAAACACGACTAGACATACGGATATTCAATTCAATTCAATTTCAATTCTTTTTATTTCCATACTTTTTATTTATGGACATTATAACAGAAATCAAACAAGTTCTTTCACCTTGTAAACAATGTGCAAAACACAACAATATACATGGTGATAACACATTAATTATATGTAATAACTGGTCAAATTCGAAATTGAGATGGGGTTGATAAAAGAAAAGTATGGCGGGACCTACATGAAAGCAAGCTTGTTTGGCTGTAAGCCCCGAGTAATCAGTGTTTGTGAAAAAGAAACGGAGAACGGATAGTAGATAAGACCAGATGATGTAAGGGTGCCAAATAAGACAAAACAAAACAACCAAAATGTGAACTATTACTGTGACCGAGCTATCATTGGTTTCAGGAGTACAACATGATTTGCATAATCATAAAGCCTACTTTGGTATATACACTATGAACTGTTGCTATATTAAAGCTATCGCCAGGGTATGATCAGTAAGACACAAGAAGTAACATGTACAGCTATCAAGCCATTTGGTGTCCGCCGTCAAGCTCTGTATAGAAAGTTAGAGAGAGAAAGAGGGAAAGAGGAAGAGAGGGAAGCGAAGTAGAGTGTGGAATTGATCATGATGAATTCGGAGAGCCTGACAGCAAGACCAAAAATGGAATCTGCAGCGTGTTGACAAGTATGTTTGATCGGACAATAACATACCACAATATTACATAAGATATTACAATTATTCAGTTTCTGCAAGATATGCACTCAATAAAGACTCTTTTAATTTGCGTTTAAAGGAATATAAAGACAAGCAGCTTGTTATTTCGGGGGAGAGGTCATTCTAATATCTAGGGCCCGTATACATTATCATTTTTTAGCGAAAATTGTTCGAGTACGTTGAAGGTGAAATGCGTCACTTTAGCGGGTAGGATAATTATGAATCAAATAGTTTTTTTCCTGAACATGCGAGTGAAAACATCCGGTAACTCCTTGGCAGAAAATGTATACATAAATATGCCGACGTTGTAACTAAATAAATCTGATGTTTTCAGTATCTTATTTTTGAAAAATATATCATTCGTGTGGGACAAATATCCAACATGGTTGATATTTCTGATGGCGCGTTTTTGATCACGGAACAGTATGTCAAGAAGATTTCTAGGTGCATTCCCCCAAACAAGAATCCATAATTAAGGTACGGAGTAATCAAAGTAGAATAAAGATTAAGCGGGAATTGACTAGGAAAAACATTCTTCACTTTATTGAGAACACCCGTATTTTTGGAAAAAAATATTACATAAATAACTGACGTGGGATTTCCAAGACAAATCACTGTCAATAAAAAGCCCTAGAAATGTTATACTACTAACTTGATTTAATTCAGTTTCATTAAACTTAATGTTACAAGGAAGGGTTTTAAGACTGTTGCTAACAAGCATACAATGAGTTTTATCGATATTAAGTGACAATTTATAGGCGTATATCCAAGATTGCACAGATTTAAGTTCTTTATTCATTGTGTTAACAAGAGTATAAGGATCTCTGTGTGTAAAAAACAGATTGGAGTCGTCAGCAAAACATATAAAGGAAAGAATTGGCGAGGAACTAGGAAGATCGTTAATGTACAAAATGAACAATAGTGGGCCTAGTAAGGAGCCCCGTGGAACACCACATGAAATTAACTTTAACTGAGAATCACGACCATTTATACTCACAAATTGTTTTCTGTTTGATAAATAATCTCGAAACCAGTCCAAAGCCTTCCCACGTATACCATAATGTCGTAGCTTGTAAATCAAAATATCATGGTCAATTGTGTCGAAGGCCTTTGAAAAATCCAAAAAACTCCAATAGTGTGGGAGACATCATCTATAGCATGAGCAACTTTATGGATAAAAGTGAGTAAGGCATGGGTCGTACTATGTTTTTTCCTAAAACCAAACTGGAGTTACAAAAAAATTCACACTTTTCAAGAAATTTGTGTGCGCGCGTATATACCAACCTTTCAAGAAGTTTTGAAAATGATAGTTAACAAAGAAAAAGGGCGATAATTTATCACAGATTCTTTTTGTCCTTTTTAAAAAATTGGTACAACTTTAGCTATTTTCATTTTTTGTGGAACTATGCCAGTATCAAGATAACGATAAATTAAAAATGTGTGTTAATGGTGTAACTACTTCACTAAAGACCTAATAAAATGCTTGCAAAATGTTTTAATATGCAAAAGAAATGTAAAATATATGTCATGATTATCAATGTAAATATGTTGTCAGTGTCGTTCCGGTTTTTATCGCTTCTAGAAACTCCCCCAAATATCACATTTTTGGAGGACCCCGTTGCAGCTTTTGCGAAAAAGATAGTCACGTGAGCAACACCCCTGAACCGATTGATGACGTATAAGCACGGAGTTGTGCTCGGTTAGCAGACGCCGCTCAGCACAAGCACTCAGATTACTAGCTTGGTACACGCGCGTACACGATAGCTAGCCCGGCCAGGCCCGGGCCCCGCGGGATGTGCGCTCCCGGTCGACACACTGACTGTCGACATGTTACGCATTACCACGTACATTATCACTAAGTTAGCTTGCACAGATACCTGGTACCTCGAGCATAATGTCTTCCCCTATATGGGTAAACTTCGACATTGATGATGATGATGATGATGAAGACTGCAGCTCTGACGATAGCGGAGAGGAAGAGGAGGCACATGAAGTTGAAGGGGAAGATGGGGAGGGAGAGGTAGCCGATGAACCAGAACGTTATCGTGGGGCTGCACCTTACCGATTAGCCTGACCAGACACTGTGAACAGGGTCTGACACGAGTTAGTGTTTCAACGTTGTCAACGACCGTCACTGTTGACAGCAAAATCACATAAAATACCTTTTATTTGGTATGATTTTAAGAGTAAAATAATTGTCAACACTTACCTACAGCGTATTTTCCTGATGGTTGAGTTAAATTCGGCGTTTTGTTGGTATCCAGACCTTATTGTTGAATTTTTCGGAGTAGATCGTGCGGTGGCATCTTTTCCTTCGAGAGCTTCACAAAAGCAACAAACTACCACGCATGCGCATTCAGAAGTGGTTGCTTTTTACGTACGCCCGTGCGCCCGTGCGTTTCATGTGTTACGTAAAGCTTGTAGTAGATCCGCGCGTGCTGCACCGGCAATGATTTGTACTTTTTTAGTCGGGGTCATCCGACTATCTCATCACTTCCGCCCCGACTACCTACGTTATGGTATACGAGAGTGAATGCCATTCATATAACACGCAGATGAGGAGTGAAGCAGTAAGGACGTTTACAGACCTGATTTCAGCCATAGATTTCGGTAAGTTTCAGACGTAATTAAACAAAAAATCGCATACCGGTTATTGACTGATGTTCATAGATTACGATAATTCCTTATATTTTAGTTTTCCACGATTAATAAAGATATTCATGCAGGAAACAGTGAACGATAGCAACGTCCGCGAAGGAAAAGAGGTGCAGCGCTGTCGCTTCACGACAGCGCTGCGTGTAGTTACTTACCGATATGAACCAGCTGCATCTCCCCCGCTGCCAGTGCAAGAGCGTATGAACATGGCACCAAGCCCGAGAATAGACCTCACGGAAACGATCGCCTGGGAAATACAGAGTGGCATGTCTGGTATGCCCCCATATAATTTAACGTTAGAAAGGATATACTGTATTCTACATGACTAAATGACTAACATTGTAAGTTGTAACTGTCTAGTAAGTAGATTAGAAGAACAGGCCCAGTTCGCTCACAAAGTGAGCGGCTACTCCGGCCGCAGCAAGCAAGCGGGAGCGTCCCGGCCGTGGCCTGGCCCGTCGGCAGGCGCTTACAAGTTATAACTACCAGTAGTAGTTTAGTAGTAGATCTAGTAGCAGTCTACTATTAGCTTACACTCAGTAATTTAGATGCGTCATTTTCTAAGAAAAACGATACCAAGAATGATCGTCAATTTTGGTCGAGTAGTTTTTGTTTTATGCTAAAAATCATACTGTGGAAGGAAGCCCAAACGCCGTGCTTATCTACCGATGAATGCCACGGTGGGGCTGGATTCACGAGTAGGTCTAGGCCTATAAAGCAGGCGAGTCGCCGTAAAGACACGCAGTGGTGGTGGGGCTATCGTGAAATAGGCCCATAGAGCTCTACTACAGCTCTATGAATAGGCCCCACCGCAGTGCGCGTGCACCGTACCCGTGCGTTTATAGCAAGCAAGGGTAGGTCCTCCTAGGGTTTAGGGTTAGGTAGGGTTGTATTTATGGTTAAATTGGCCGTTAAATTAGTCGAGCCGAGGGCCATATTATGAAGTCATTTTCGCCGCATTCACGAGTATTCACTGTGGAAGGCAGCCCCACCGCCGTGCTTACCTACCGAGATGAACGCCACACGGTGGGGCTGAAACAGGCGAGTCGCCGTAGTATTACTATTAGTACAGACACGCAGTGGTGGGGCCTATTTCACGAGTTTGCCGAAAATAATGGATATCCAAGCGTACCACAGTTGTAATCTGTATTATTGGCAGTATTAAATCCGATACAGTTCATTAAATATTCTTTTGTCTAAAGGCTTAGCCAATGACAATAGTGCAGCGCAGCACCTGCTATGCGCTCTCTAGCTCGCTCCCCCGCCAGCAGTGGCGTATCTAGGGGAGGGCAAGGGGGGCAGGTGCCCCGGGCGCCACTCCTTGGGGCGCAAAAAAAAAAAAAAAAAACGAAAAAAAAAACGAAGAAGAAGAAGAAAGAAACGAAAAAAAAAAAACGAAGAAGAAGAAGAAAAAAAGAAAAGAAGAAGAAAAAGAAGAAGAAGAAGAAGAAGACGAAAAAAAAAAATCGCCCGGAAGGGGGAGGGAGAATGGTGGGGGGGGGGGGGGGGGGAGCAGAAAGCCAAATCAAACAAGCTAAAAACAAAACATGATGACGCGGACAAAATGACAAAGTTTATTGTGTTCACACAAAAAATCTATGTTCTGTGAGCTGAAATACAAAAATTTTCGGGTCGATCGCTGCGCTCGCTCGCCAAAATTTGTATAAAAAAGAAGGTAAGAACAAAACGTGATGATGACAAAATGGCAGTGTCTATTGTGTTCACACATGTCATTTTATATTTAGCAGGCAAAATGTTTCACCGAGCAGCGGCTGCAATTTCATTCGTTCTGAAGCGATCGCCCATTGGATCAAAAGAGGGCGTCAACCACGTCAACGGTTTCGAACATGGGGGGGGGGGGCGCAAAAAAACAACATCAAATCAAACAAGATAAGAACAAAACGTAATGATGACGCGGAAATATACAAATTTCGGTTCACTCGCTCGTACTAATTTAGAGTATTTTTTCAAGTCCTCAGTTTGTTGGTATAAATCGTTATCTATAAGGCCGTCACTATAGCTTGATTAGAATTGTAAGATTTAATAAGCAAAAAATGACAAGAGTTTCATGATTTGTAAGCTGAAATACAAAAATTTTCGGCTCGCTCGCTGCGCTCGCTCGCCAAAATTTGTATGAAAAAGAGAAGAAGATAAGAACAAAACGTGACGATGACGCGGACAAAATGATAATGTCTATTGTGTTCACTCATGTCATTTTATATTTAGCAGGAAAAATGTTACACGGAGCAGCGACTGCAATTTCATTTGTTCTGAAGCGATCGCCGATTGGATCAAAAGAGGACGCCAACGGTTTCGAACATACGGGGAAGGGGGGCGCAAGAAAAAAATCAAAAAAGATAAGAAAAAAACGTAATGATGACGCAGAAAATTTAATATACAAATTTCGGCCCACTCGCTCGTACTAATTTAGAGTATTTTTTCAAGTCCTCAGTTTGTTGGTATAATTCGTTATCTGTAAGGTCGTCACTATAATTGTGAGATTTAATAAGCAAAAAATTGACAAGAATTCCATGTTTCGTAAGCTGAAATACAAAAATTTTCGGCTCGCTCGCTGCGCTCGCTCGCCAAAATTTATATAAAAAATATAAGAACAATACGTGATGATGACCAGGACATTACAAATTTCAGCTGACTCGCGCGCACTAATTTAGAGTATTTTTTAAAGTCCTCAGTTTTTTTGGTATAAATCGATATCTATAAGGCTGTCACTATATCTTGATTAGAATTGTAAGATTTGGTAAGCAAAAAATGACAAGAATTCCATGTTTTGTAAGCTGAAATACAAAAATTTTCGGCTCGCTCGCTGCGCTCGCTCGCTCAAATCTATCAAAATTCATTACATTTAAATCACCCTAAAAAAGATCCCTTTTAAGTGCTTGAAAAAGCATCATGTGGACTTTGTTTAAAGTCCCTACCGGGATGGGGTTGGGGTTGAACACTTTTTCAGAAATTAGGGGCGCAATTTTGGTGCTTGCCCCGGGCGCCGTTTTCCCTAGATACGCCACTGCCCGCCAGCGCTAGCCAGTGCATGCAGCCGCCGGCGGCCGGCTGTCGCTGCGCTGCGCTAGCATAGCCTTGCCACCTCGCTGGCTACGGCTAGACTGGTCGTGAACGAACGACTCCGTTCTTAGACGTCATCACAATTTAGAAGTGATAGTGCGCCGCATGCGGTGAAAGTATAGCAAGTTTTCCAAAACCGAGGAAATTGCATCCAATATGTTAACAAATATAGAACAAAATTCAGAACAGTAAAAAACCCCGTACAACCATAGAATTACTTAGAATTTAACATTTAATATTATTACATCATTGAGAAAAAAATGCCTAAACCATTTTATTAGGTCTTTAACTCTTTATGTGCCATGGTGGAAATCCCCTGTGTGCCACGTTGTTCTGAGACACGAAGGTAGTCATGCTTTGAGAAAGAATTCTGTTTTTCCGATTTGTATAACTTCTAAAAATTTCGGTTCAGATGGGCATAATAGTAGGTAAAGTCAAAGAGGAATGCCAAGCTTTGTTACGATGTAAATTGTATGACGAATCTTTTCTTTTGAATGACCAGTTTCTACATTACTGTAAAGGCATGACTTTTGCACATAAAACCGTGACAGAAACTTAGAATGTGCAAGCAAATCTAGTTGGGAACATCGCTTGATAGTCGACCACCACATAGAATGCAAGTCGTATATGAGTGGAACAAAAGCACAAGAAACGCTTTCATTGTGCCGCGGGATTAGCAGTAATTAGCGGTTTATCGATCGGTCTTGGCGGCTTTGTTTGTTGAGCAGAATATGCGAAGTTGGCACGCCGTCGACTGAGCCGGACGTGCGAACGTGGCACATAAAGAGTTAATGATGTTTTTAAGGAGGGAATTGGTGATTCCGTTACATCCAAAGCTTTTCTTAATGTTCAAATTTTGCACGATATCTTTGATTTCTTCTTCATTGACTGGTTAAACAAAAGACACTGCTGATTCTGGTCTTTTAAAAACTAAAAAAAAATCAGTGTTTGAGTGTGGAATACTGCTGGCAAGATTAGGTCCTATGCTTACAAAGTATTCATTGAATACTTCTGCCACATCAGCTTGATATTCAACATACTTATCATTATAGATAATATGCCTAGGGGGTTCAATGTTCTTTTTCGTATTCAGCGCTTCATTTATCACCTTCCACGTACTCTTGATGTCATTTTTATACTTGATAAATTGCTTTGAAAAATGCATTCTTTTGGCTAAACGTATGGATGATGTAAGAACGTTGCGATAATGCACATACCGAGACCGATTTCGACTGTTAGGATGACTTCTGTATTTATCAAGAAAAAAAAGGGTATTTTTACGGTTTATAGACCTAAGGAGAGATTTTGTAATCCAAGGTTTTTGGGGAACTTTTCTACGGTTTGAACGAGTAAATGGCTTAACGGGTATACTGGAATCATATGCAGATGACAGTATTTGTGAAAAGTGTTCAAAAGCTAAGTTTGCATCGCTTTGGTTATTAACAATTGACCAATCAACGGATCTTAGTCTCTCCCTAAGTCTACTAAGATTAGTTTCTGACATAGAATTGTACACACAAACACACACACGCACACACACACACACACACATAAATGTAAGATATATTTGCTGAAATATATATTAAAACTAAGAGAGGGTTCGAATCCCGATGAAAACCCATTTTCTTTGCTAAAAGTTTTCACTATAAGATACATTTGTATTTATATACATATAGATATTTTTAGTGAGATATGAGAAAGCTATTGTAGCGGTGATTTCTTTCTCGCAAATATACATATATATATATATATATGTATAATATGCATGCAATTTTATACATATATAAAAGTATATATATATATATAAATATATATATGTATATATATATATATATATATATATATATGTATATGATATATAGGGGAACCCGGGGCAAAGTGGACCAAAAAATGTTTGTCCAGCCAAAATGTGAATTGAAAACAGAGTAAAACAAGTTTTTTTTTTATACTATTACCTGAGGACTACCGCTAACAAATGGCAGTAAAATTTGTTTTCAAATTATCAGTTTTATCAATTACTGTGAATATGAAAAAAAGTATGAAAAATCCACTTTGCCCAGACCTTTGGGGCAAAGTGGAATACAAAACGCAATGCATGGGGCGTGCGTGGAAACGCACCAAACTTCATTTTACCCGCAAGCCCATTAGTTAACATGTTCAACCTTGTCCCGTCCTCTTTTCCCCAACCGTATATAATTTTCCCAACATGCAGTACTGTGACGTCGGCCATCATTTGCTAGCCCTCATATCACGATTTATGGAAGCTTAAATTACTTTGTATTACTTTATATGGAAATTAAATCATTTTGAATTGATTTAAATTGAATTAAGATCCATGCAACATTGTTGCCATGGTTTTCGAGATACTATTTCAGATAAGCATAATATTGGCATAAATTATACAATCATTAATTGTTGGTTTTGAGGTATGCAAAACAGATACTTTCTCTGAAGACACAAATACAATTATTTGTTTACACAGCTCTGATATCAAAAGATGTAGCATCCCTAGAGGGATTTTGGTGCATGATCTTTAGATTCAAGACTGAATAAATTTAGGTTTAATGGGGCTGTTTCACTTTGCCCTGTGTTCCTCTTTGCCCCGGTTTATATATATGGGTGAGAATTTTGAACGATGTACAATTGCCAATTTTCCCACCTTATGACACTCTTTCCCTTAAAACAGACCAGGATGATCTAAGAAACCAGATTCTTTTATGTCATCTCAAAGCCTGGATAATTTCCTTTCAGGAAATGTATGATATGGTTGACTTTTGACTGATATTTTGCATTTGACAAGGACTTAAAGCGTAAAAATACGGAAAAAAACCTATTTTCACAATAATTTTTGTTTTTCAAACCAATGATGTACCTTTTCTATGGTACGTGGCATCTTATATCTGACCGTGTTCTGGATTTGACATATCATGGGTATGTACCACAAAATTATAAGAACTTTATGAGCACGTATAAAATTACAGAGAACAATTGAAATATCAAAGTCCTAAACATACGAACGTCCGTGATGCTTTTGTTTCTATCGCTGCTGCAAATTCTACTTTGTTGTCCCAACTGTAATGTATACGAAAATTTGGTGTTCCACTTAATGTACATATCCTGCAAAAATTGTACGTCTGCTAGCTCTACATGGGACGTAACATTCTTTTATGCAACATTATACTCAGTTTTCGTCACGGACGTGCGTCCACTATTTACTAATAAAGATCGAAGCCCATTAAACGTTATTTGCGATATTGTTCTGAGTCGTAATCAACTAAGTTCTAGCCACACGATAGTATGTATGTTTTTAGTTTCTGTCCATCCCTTGTCAAATGAGAGCCAATATTACATTTTCAGACGAACCTCCGAGAAAAAAAAAGAACGTCTGTGATGAGTAAATCGTTATCGAGTGGGGCACCATCTTGCTTTGATGGCGAAGGTACATTTTACCTTTGGCTCTTTAGCCGAGGAGCTGCATGTCATGTTAGGAGCGGACTTGGGCTCATCTGAAGTTTTTGAAGCCAGCGCTTCACCGAAAACCAAGCAAATAATTAATATTTTCTCTGCAAATTCATCTCCTAATCCTTCTCTGAGCAATATATATGTTGAAAGGGTGTCAAATGTCTTATAATTTGCATTGACAATACCTTTACAATTTTTTGAAAGAGTTAGGAGGGCTACGTACTCTTTGTCTATTAGTTGCGCGTCCTGGAACATGACCCTAGTAGTAGAACGAACGTCGTGACAATCTTAGCGAACGTCCGTAACGTATGCAATCCGACCGATAGGGATAAATTGTCTCGAAAGTGTCCTTTTTTCTTTAAAACTTTAGCTCCAATAGCGACAAATAAAGTTTAACAAAGTAAACAATGAGCTTAGAGCAGTAGTTTCAGAATTTTTAAGGCGGTATGTGATCATGATAAACAAACAGCTCAAAATTTACTCGCAATTTTACTCTTGTTTTCCCTTTAATTATATAAAAACAGCTAAACACTGAAAACCAAGTTATAGGAAAATGGAATTTTCCGTAATCTGTAATTTCTCTGCATTCAAATTTCTTTCTGATGAGGTTTTGGAGACAATTTGCACTGTTACAGGTTCTGAAAGTTTTGCTCACGGACGTTCGGTCCGAGAAAGGACATCTCTGATAATTACAAATATATCACTGTACATTAAATTAATGTTACTTGAAAATATTACCAAATCACTAAGTCTCTCATACCCAAAAGTGATTAACGTTCAGCATTCAATTTACCTGTAATAACAAAGGAAAACGTTTTGTTCACGGATGTTCGTTGGTAGAATATGTCCATGGATCACATAATAGGAGATAGGGGAACAGTGCTAATTTCAGTGATAGATGCTCTCCGTGTATATCTTTTGAGTAAGGTAGCTGCCATCTCAAAAAGAACACATCCAGTTTTGGTCTCCATCACGGACGTTCGCTGTAATTGTCACAATATTGTATGCCTTAATACATTCTTATTTTTCTCTTCACAACGATTTTTCTCTCATTCCCTAAGTAGAATGTGCATGCTGCGACCAAACAGAGAAAAAACAAAACAAAACAAATCCGAAAAGTCACATTCAGAATATATTGAAACAACAAGGATGAAATAACGGAAGAAGTCTGTAATGGGCATGTGTCAAGAAGAAACGTAAAAGTATCAAAAGGACGTGGAAGCAGTTAAATGAAAATGAGAAGAAACAGAGAAGGGATCGAGCTCCAATACACAGAGAAAGGAATTGCCAATGTACTCCCGTTATACCGAATTCCTCTGGAGGAGCTTTTTTTGTTTGTTTGTTTGTTTATTTTTTATTCATCGAAATGCCGTCATATGCGAACAAAAATAATGCAGTATATAATTACTGTCTGATGAAAGCACGCAAATCCTCCCTTTGTCATGACATGTTTTTTTATACTCATCAATGAAAAGCGATGTTGATTTGCTGTTCTGTTTCAGATGTATTTTTTTCTTTTTTCTTTTGAGAGACAGAGAGATCGTCAAGTTGTCCGTGCTCTTGTGCTTACTTTGCAAACACATGTTAAAAAAGTGATGATTAATTAAGTAATAGGTTTAATTTAAGGTCGCACTTTGATACGTTCACTCTTCCAAAGATTCGTTATTCCGAATGTCCAAAGGTTTGTTATTCCGAAAAAAGAAAGGCTCGTAATTAATTCAGGAGGTTTCTTATCAAAAATGTTCTTATTCCCAAAGTTTTTTAATCCGAAAATTAAATATCAAGGTTCACTATTCTTTAGGTCCGTTCTTCTAAAAGTGGAATGGGCCTGATATTCGTTAAGGTGAAAACGATTTTTATGAGGTTTTGAAATCTGGAAGATTTGGTTGTTAATTTGTTTCTTCACAAACCTGCTTTTTCATATTCAAATTATCAATCCTTTCGATTAGGCCTAAACTTCGGAGATTCCTATCATTTACCGAATAAAAAAGTTTCATGATTATACGAACCTTAATCATTTTCGGATGGACAAACCGTATGAATAACGAGCCTCCAAAATGACGGGCCACAAAATGTTTGTTATAACAAACCATATTATATGATATCGAAGTCACAAACATCCATCCAAGTTATATGGACTTGCTGTGTCTTGTTATGACGAAACTTCGGAGTATCGAACCTTATATCATTTCAGACTAATATAATAACACAGATTCTCCTCGGTAACAGTGTGTAACACAAGGAGCAAACGCAGAGGGATTTCTTCCTATACACATTCGTTTAACCTCCCGAGCTAAACTTCGTAGTTCGATAACGTAGCACATTTCTTTTGTCTTTTATGTCAATTCTTTGTCATATTTAGCTGTCATCATGTTCGTTTATAAGTAAATTTTGCACTGTAGACTTTAGATAACAAATTTAGGACCTGAATCTTTACATCGTGATTACGAAATTTTGATAAATATATTCGTTCTCAAGGATGGACTACGTCACTGAGATTACACGTGCGTTTGTACATTCATTTATGAGAGATGGAAAAGGTATTATCTTTGATTCCTCAGAATGAAAAGATAAACAAGCTTTTATAACTGTTAATTGGAAATATTCATTAAGGATTTTGCAGAGGAGTTGTTTTCTGGTCATGAAATCGCTGTTAGTTGTGACTAGAATGCGTTTCCAACTCAAGTGAGCTGCATTGTTCAATATCTTGTTTGTTCCGAACGTCCGTGAGCTATATGCGAACCTCCGTGATGAAATCTATGCTATGTTTGTTGGGTTATAGAGACTGCCTAGATCAGATGCATCTTAAAAAAAGTATCTTATTATTTGGGGGTAAGGATTATAGTATGGTATAGTTAAATAAGGGGTCGAAATATTGAGTTTCTGTAAAATGCGCGTAAATTGGAGAAAGTGTTTACCGGAAGAGTAATATTTCAACAGAAATGACGAATTTGGTTGAATCATCAGATGTCTACCATTACGTACAGGTAAATAGTACAAGCTTAATATTCTGCCAACACATACACAAGTCCCTTAAGATATTTCGTTGCGATTTTGAATTGAATCATATTGTTGCAAGCTATGTTAAATGGTATTCAAATATATGTGCAGTACTATTCCTCACGGACGTTCACTGCTCTGGTCATGGTAAACTTCCCCGGTGAATAAAAACTTGTTCCTCTGAGAAAATCCCAGTATAATTGAGTTCATATAAAAGCTTGAATTATACTCTTTAAGGTAAGATAAATGATTTGGAGAATTTCCTACTTTTTGAATTTTTGCATTGTTTTGCCTCAATTGTACATCGTTCAAAATTCTCACCCATAAAGATAAGTAACAAAGCTGCAACAAAGTTCATGCTGTATTCACCAAGGGTTTATATCTTCACACAAATTTTCGAGCGTCTCGCCGCCCTTTCTCAAGTGTATCAACATATATATATATATATATATATATATATATATATGTATTTATGTACATGTATTTGACCCTGCACCACAAAATAAACAAAAAGTCGCCAGAAATGGATTCTGAGTTAAGGACAGATTCTAAAAGAGCAGACTCTAAGCTTTAAAATGATGTATAACTCAATTCAAATGGACTCTCCTAACCTATCTAGATATTGGAAAGAAAGCGCACACTCTGGAAAAGTGTGAATCAAGAAAAGAGGCTCTGAAGTACAGGGTCTATCTGCATATTCAAGCGCTTGATCTTTACCAAACTGTGCTAGCTGTGCCATGAATGGGACAAAAAAAAAAGGATGTTAGTCACTGGAGCAACAACAATGAAGAGATTTTCAGATTGAATTGAAATTGAGCATGATCAATTAACACATCCTGTCCATGATTAATACCATCTTTAAAAGCAGTAGCATTATCTCTTCAAAATTTATCAGACTAGAAAGTGAAGAGTGTGCAAAGGGTTATCAAGAAATGAAAAGGGGACTCTAAGGCATAGCTGATCTCATTACTCTGCAAAAAGGGTTGTAGAAAAAGTACTGAAAATGGACTTTCCCTTTCATTTTACATCCCAAAATTTAAGAATTATGTACAAGAAGGGTAGCTCATTAAGAAAATATTACAAACTAAATATTGACTTGGTTGATCCGTTTTACCTTTTTGAGTCCTCACGTGAAATCAATGGTTGCGAATTTTTGCTTGTTTTGTGATGCACGGTCACATATTTATGTAGAGCTTTCTTGCAAAAGGCGGTAAATCCATTGAAAGATGGTATATTTTGTGTCTTTTGGAAGCAAGCTCTTCATAATTATGTCCTAAATTTTCGAAACCTCGCAAATATTAGTTCATTAAAGATCAGTGTAAGCATATCCCATAGATTTTTCAAAGACGCATTGTCATTTTTTCTATGATGGGGTACTCTCAACAGACATTTAGCACTGCATGACAACTCTCAGAAGAAAAAAAAACAACTGTTTTTTTTTTTTTATTTACAATCAAAAGTACATATGGCACTTTTTTTTTCAAAGAACTCTTCATATAGGCCTACGTGTATATTCATATAGATGCACATTTGTATATAATAAATGTACATATATATATATATATATATATATATATATATATGAAGATTTTGTTCGCAAAAACCGATAAGTCCATTTTTGAAGATTTTGAAGTACGGTCTCTGTCATATAGTACAAAATAATACCTTTTAAATGATGTATTAGTCACTACAAATAAAGGTACGTTTGTGAAGTTATGGTCAAAAGAAGCAAAAATTATCTTATTATTCTCTTTATTTTTCTTGACCTTTAATCGCAAATATCTCCATTTGGCAAATATGGACTTATCGGTTTTTGCAAACAAACTCTTCATATATAGCAACAGTTTGATAAATGTGGTGATGGCGCTCTCGGTGTTCCGACTTTGATGCCAATGAACATTTCTAGTGTGCTCTATCAGCCACATTTCTTATCAGATTTTCTTCAAATTTGGCAAAAAGGTGAATTATAGTAAAATGAAGATGCCTTTTGTTTTTGGTGGTGGTGCCCTCGCTTGTTCCATCTTTATACATGAAAAGGTAAATTCAACAGGGTCTGCTTGTGCGCGCGACGCTGGCCTTGTTTCTCGAACGATTTTTTTTTTTCAAATTTGGTATGTATGTAGATGTATCATAGTCAAATCTAAACACCTATACCTATTTGATAATGCTGCCCTCACTGTTCCACCTTTTACAGGGTCAAAGATCACCCTGATCATGTCAAAATTTGCAGAAGTGCTTATTTTGCAATAACTTGATTGTTACTGGATTTTACTCAGACTTGCTAAGGAGATGTATGGGTGGTCATTCTACATGAAGGACACATCAGTTTGATAAATGTGGTGATGGCGCTCTCAGTGTTCCGACTTTGATGCCAATGGACATTTTTAGTGTGCTCTATCAGCCACATTTCTTATCAGATTTTCTTCAAATTTCGCAAAAAGGTGCATTATAGTGAAATGAAGATGCCTGTATTGTTTGTGATGATGGCGCCCTCGCTTGTTCCGTCTTTATACATGAAAATGTAAATTTAACAGGGTCTGCTTGTGTCTGCGATGCCGCCCTTGTTTCTCGACCGATTTCTTTTTTTTTTTCAAATTTTGTATAATGTAAATATGTAATAGTCAATTATATACACCTACACCTGTTGATAATGCTGCCCTCACTGTTCCACCTTTTACAGGGTTAAAGGTCACCCTGCTCATATCAAAATTTGCAAAAATGCATGCTTATTTAGGCAATAACTTGATTGTTACTGGATTTTACTCAGACTTGCTAAAAAGGTGTATGGGTGGTCATTCTATAGAGGACAGTTTGCGGTGACGGCACCCTCAGTGTTCCGACTTGGAGGCCATGTCACATTTCTTGTATTGGCTGTATAATCCACATATCTTGTCGGATTTTATTCAAACTTGCTGTGGAGGTTTATGGGGAGTTATTCTAGGTAACAAAAGTTTTCATTCCCAGGGCTCTCATTGTTCAAATCTTTATAGGATGATATGTCATATTCCTTGTATTTGCTTTATATACTAGCCTCATTTCTCGTCGGATTTTGTTGTATCCTGCGACAGTTACCATATTATACAACATTCTGGCCTCAAAAGTAATCCAGAAGGTGTATGGAACGAGTTCGGGGATACATGTGCTCGATTGCGGGTGCTCTAGTTTATTATTAGTTTATTCATCTATGCATGCATGCATTCATTTATACGTGATTACATAAATTGCCGTACTCGTAGCGGGGTATACAATCTCGAAACATCATGTAGAACCCAAATTACTTGGGACATGACCTAGATTTCTGCAGTTTGAAAATACCCTGGCAAAAATCAACAAAAGTTCATGAGAAACCAATATCATTCTTTTCTGTCTTCCTTTCTTTCTTTTTGTCATGAGTATAGTCTAGGGGGATTTACTGTAAATTATTTCCTCATGGCTAAGGTGAACTGTTTACAGTTCTTTCTTCTGTTCTATTTGTGCACAATATACAGCAGGAGAGCAGGAAATTACTGCAGAGCGAGTGTATTACGCATTACATGTGTGGCCTCCTGTACATAAATGAAGAAATTTTAAAAAATCTTCTCTAGAATCAGAAGTGAAAGAGCTAAGATAATACTATGAGTTAGTACATTAATGATTGTAGAACTTTTCAAGTTTGTTCATAGCAGATCCAGGGGTTCCCATCTTTTTTTCTTTTTTTCTTTTTTTTGGGGGGGAGGAGCCTCCCCCCCCCCCCCATGGGGGCCTAAATTGTACATTTTTATCTTCTTCTTGAAAACCTTATTATAGATTTTCATCACACTTGTCAGGTAACATCCCTAGGATGTTAGGATCTCAATTTATTAGAATGGGCACCATGTCCCACCCAGGGGGGCCTAGGGTCCCTAATCCCCCAATATTAAGGAATCGTCAAAGGAATTTTTTTTTTAAAAATGGGCCCTTACTGTACATTTTTTATCTTCTACTTGAGAATGCCTGGTCAGAATTTTTGGTCAGAGCTGTGAGTAGTTTAGATTAGTGACTGCATGAAAGGTGAACTTGCGATACTCGGGTGAGCGTAAGACCTTCAGGTCTCTTGTTTTTGTTTTTGTTTTTGTTTTTGTTTTTGTTTTTCAATACGAAAATGGGTTTTTGCCATAGAATATGATAATTATATTTGAAATTTATTGAAAAGAATTACTTTTCAATTCAAATTGTCAATCTATCTTCAAAATAACACGAAACATCACATAAAAGCTAGAAATAAAATAGTTTTCATTAATTGCCTAAATATTTGTGTGGCCCTAAACTAAAATGTCAAAAATGCCCTCAGCAGGTTAACAAGCTAGCTAGCTGTTCCTTTAGAGTTACATCTTCCACATATTTTAGCTTATAAGAAACAGATGGAAGACATTTAACACATGCACACATGCACACATGCACAATGTAGCTCCACATATACACACAGACATGCACTCCCACAGATACACACAGATCAGTCCACACAGTTCATCAAACAAAATGACCCATTCACAATAATGTAAACGTTGATTATGACTATAATATGCACTGTATTTATAAATTTCTGTTTACAATGTTGCCTTTACGTCACAGGTAAATACAAATATTATTAGACCAATAAAAATTAAGTTTTTGGTAAGATTACACAAAAGGACAGTCCTCCCATGGATTTGGGTCGTTTTTATATTCAGACACTTAATTACTCTTAGACTTGATGGAAGACGTTTTTTTGGTGAAATCATGGAAATGTGGGACTACGAAAAAAGGATATACTGTACCTTTTAGCCATTAAAGCTGGGTGAAGGACTTTTTTTAGGAACACAATGCATTTACTAATGTATGTCCATACATATGTCATGTGATGTGCGAGAAATCTGACGAACGATTTCATTAGGTACTGGAAAAAAAAAAGTATTTCCCTTATTGTTATTTCTTGTTCTTTTTTCGTTTTTTTTTTATCTCGTTCCCAAATCCTTATAAAACGTATACAGAATGACATAACAATATATTATATGTAAGCAGTCTGATAGAAGAATACGGTGAAATGTTGAAACCTAAAAACAGGTTCATAATTTTTCATTCAATAATGTTATTTTAACTTGATTTGATTTTGATAACGGAAACAAGGATATTGACTATATTATAATCCTGAAAATAACACACTGAAAACATATGCATGTATGGAGATGATTTTTTTTTTTTGTGTTCATACTTGTTCTTGTAAATTAAAGGGGCTGTACAGTACTGGCTGTGGTGGGGATTCATGTTTTGTTTCGGTTTTTTTTTTTTGCATTACTAAGTGAGAAAATGAGAAGCCTCTTATGAAAATTAATATGAAAGAGCATGTAATTTTAAGAAAGATTCAACGATTGTTTGATGAAAAATTCGTTTTCAAATGGCTGAGATATCCACAAAAAAAATGAGAACAATAAAAGACTACAGGCTATACCTTTCATTAGGATCTCTTTGTTTCACCTAGTTTTGGGATATCTCGTCCATTTCAAAACTGATTTTCATCACATAAACTTTTGATACCGCTTAAAACTGCATGCTCTTTGACATCTCATAGAGTGGTATCTGAGTATCTCCCAAAACGTTAAAAGCTAAATCCTCATTTCGACCTGAACTGTACACACCCTTTAAAGGGGATGGCTAGTAACCGATCAGTGGGAATCAATGGGAATGCTGAGGGATGATAGTTCAAATCCTTGTGGGATTCATTCAAGAGCACATTATATATCTACTGTTGTGTGAAAATAATTTGCTTCAGAACGGTCTTATATTCAAATATATTGAATAATTACATTAATTCAGCTCACTGAAATCTGTTTTGTGATGCACAGGACTATCCCGCTGTACCGTACTCCAGGGTTGTTGTTATGTTAAAACCAGTTATTTGTGCCCTCAAATTCTGTCACTGTGTCTATGACCTATTGCATTTTCTTCCTTCTCTAAGACATTTGGGGCGAGGTAACAGCTGGTATTTTAATTCCTTCTGCACTGTAACTGGTTGTTGAATGTCTTCTTTTTTTTCTGGGGGGGGGGGGGGATTTGCAGGTGCATGTGTTCCCTCCTTAATACACGCAATGTATAAATCTTTAATATTTTTTAACCGTATTATTGTTATCATCTATTGAGTCATATTGTTATTATCGCCAGAACGACAATGGTTCATCCGCCTACAGCATGTGGCTTATCCGACCCCAAATCTGTATTAGAGAAGAATTTGCTATATAACTGTATAAATGTACTTTTTTTTTCTCTATGTTTTGGTCAATGTTGTACCCGTGCTCCCCATCTTAATCTTTAACTCGATTTTAACTGGGACCTACGCTCAACAAGCTCGCTTTTAAGTAGGTTCCTTCATATTTCTTTAGCATCCATTCACAGATTCAAAACGTCATAGATCGACCACTATATGTTTTATATATTTGCAATATTTTATGTATGTCTCCAGCTTGATATCATGTACTTCATTTAATTTTGTTATATTTGATGTATTTTTTCATCGAGAAATATGAAATAAATCGAAATCAAATCGAAATAACGTGCAGATTAATGTCCCGTCACTGTTCAGGCACGCTAACCTGGGAACACTAAACTGCACATTACTTGAATATGAGACCATTCTGAAGCAAATAATTTTCACACAACAATAGATATATAATGTACTCTTAAATTAATCCCACAAGGATTGGAACAATCATCCTCCGGGATTCCCACTGATTCTTAATGATCAGTTACTAGCCATCCCCTTTAAAGTAGGAAATGCCAAACGTGGGCCTCGGTATGCACATGTCACCATGCACATTAGGTTGAAAATATTCCGTAGGGTTCATACACGCAGCCTGGTTAAAACTGCCAACAATTCTGCATTCCTTAGGTAACTAACTTTTGGATCAGTTTTTTACATGAAATAGATATAACCAGCATGATCATTATTGTAGTCATGTCGTATGTATCACTTGTTTACAGTCTTGATGAAGGTTTTTAAAAAAAAATGTGAAATAATCATGTCGAGCTACCTACGTCCCTTAGATAATAATAAAGGAACAATAGGTTCTTTTCGCACATATATACGTACATATATCACGCATCTGCAGTATCCACATACAATGCGATTGATTGTTTACAAGTGGTGAAATGATATCACATGCATCTTGTATTGTCAAACACAACAAATCTTTTGGGGTATACATTTAATACAGTTATGCAAGCCCTTCTGTACTGTGGGACAATTCCATCCTTTCGCGTAAAACCTTGCAGGCCCTACATATTATTTTCACCAAGGAGTTTTGCAAACGTCTCTGTGATATATTACTTGATCACTTGGTAAAATTTTTGAAAGACAGGGAAAAAAAAGGTTTCGCCCTACAGCTTTGTTTTGTTTTTCATTTCATACCATTAGCATTCAGCATGTGCAGTGATCATGTTGTTGCGTTTTAGACAAGTCGGTAAATTGTTCATACTTATTATTTCTATTGCACCGAAACAGTCAGTCTAACAAAGCACTTGCAATCATCAATTATATCCTCTTAAGTATAGTTATCAACAAGACCAAGATGTGTGCTAACGTTCTTTCAGATTGCCTTGAGCTACGTAATACGTTTCTTGGGCAGGATATGCTATTCGTGTTTTCTGATATGTGAAACTCCATTTCCATGACGACATAAGTTCTACCACTTGTCAGGAGAAAAAAAAAAACGCCCGTGCATATAATTTTGTTTTGGTTAATTCCGTCACTTTGATTCAAATAATATGACTGAATAATGGTACTTTCTGTCCACACACATGGAACTTAAACATCCTATGATATAAACATTCTCTCACTGTGTGAAATTAGATATAAATGCTTGACCACAAACTGTTCATTTTCACTGCAGACAGTTAAACCACTTTGTCATTCAAACATGCATAATCATTACATAGCAGTTCGTATATGAAACATTGACGTTATTCATATATCACCCAATTTCTTCAACATTATTACAAACGAACACTAAAGTATGGGAAAACTTAACGATATGTCAACTACTCCACTATTCAAGGGAGCTCATCTTTTTTTTCTTTGTTTTTTTCTTTTCTTGGTCAAAGTCTGACACTTCACTATTGTGGCAGGTTATTAAAGCTGGGATATCACGACGATATTATGTTAAAAGAAAACAAATGGGAATACGTAATTGATTAAATTGAACTATGAACTATGCACGTTCAAAGATAGTACAGTAAATAGTGTGGGTTTATGATTCCATGGACTGTTTCCCGCTTATCTGAATAAGCATTCATGGTAAGGTTTATGAAATCAACAAGCTTCCTCTGAATGAATAAACCTGAAGCAGGCCGAGATTGAGAGTAAGAACAAGAAATGAGGAGTTGTGTTTTCTGTCAGGTACTACTTGGAATCGCCCTCTGCATTTTCCAAGAGTACCTGCAGCAAACAAGAGCATTATTGCATGATGTATTGCTATCTAAAACATTTTGCTATTTCATGTTTTTTTTTATTCCATTCTATTTTCATGAGGTTTCAATACGTTAATATAGCATTAGCCTTTACCGATATTTACACGTAATCATTGCAGGAGATTGTACCACTATTTTGTAAGTCGCTGATGGAGAAGCATTGTAAGCGTCACATAGAGATAAAAAGAATATAAATTTCTTGTATGTTATACTGACTGAAAGCTTCAGTATAACATCGCATCTTCAACACATCAGTACACTCTTAAAATCGTTATCAACTAGGCATCTATGCCTAGGAATGTTATTGCCGACGGCCATACATGAGCTGCTCCGGAATACATTTCTTGTGCAGCATTTGCTAGTTATGTTTGCTGTTATGTGATTCTGTGGTAGTTTTGTTCATTTTTCACCTAATGTACTGATTTAGGTGAATCAGGTAGTTATGATTTCAGATAACTGGACTGAACGATGGCACCTTTCTGTACAAATATATAAACATTGAGTGTCCAATATTGATTTCCTTTTATTCTACCTCAGTAAGAACGAAATTAGAACTTCTTCACCACCGAAAGACTTTTCATTGAAGAACTTTACGTAGTCACCGCCTTTCAGGCATGCATAATCATCGCAGAATGATTTGCGTATGAAACATAAAGCAGCTACAGTTAGAGTCCTTATCATGATAAAGAACAAGAACAGTGCATGTGAATGTGAAAGCTAAAAAGATTATGCATCACGTGCAATGCCATTCAAGAGAGAGCAAAGTTTATACACTTCAATTTGAGCATATTGCAGGTTATTTATTAACTCGTTATCTGTCTATTCACATTGAAAGAAAGCACATGTGATACGAAATGATTAGCATGAACTATAGACTTTACCAGTCAAGAAAGCACTGATAGAAGAAAAAGAGTGAAGGTCAATAACGTCTGGGACTGTTTCTCGCGTACCTCAAATAGCGTTCACGGTAAGGAGAAGTGAATCCACAAGTTTCCTTCTAAGGAATGGATCCGGAACTGACTGAGATAAAGTGTGAGTAAATACCTTGAAGAGTTGAGATTTCTACTGTGTGGTAGCTGGAATCGTTCCCTATATTATACAACACTAGTTCCAGCACTTGGCCGTCACTGCTTATAGTAATATTTTACAGTGCTATGCCATTTTGATTTGGGGACGACAGATACATTTAACAAAAGGTAAAAATAGCGTCGTTTTACAATGATATAGCCTTCAGTTTATCCGATATTTGGGCCTATTATTTTCAGTTAAGGGCAAAAATGGTACCACTTATTTGTAAGTCCATTGTCTGTTGTTGTTTTTTCGCTTTCCTTGTGATTATTATCATTTTTTTTTTGTGGAACGTCATTATGTTACTCATAGAAAGTTGAATATTCTCTTGCAAACGGAATGAATATGCTTGCCAGACGTCGGAAGCGTGCCACACCTATTTTCCTGCTCTCGTACTGCATATCACGCACGAATAGAATAGCACAGAAGAAATAACTTTATGCGCCAATACTCACACAGTACAGTCATACACACAGACGCATGAGCGAGAATGATGTCTAGCCACGAATTTCATGTGAAAACACATTTAGTAATGTAATTTTACTTTCAGATTAGTTGTCAAACACAAACAGCAGCTGTGAAGCCATATGAGACAAAGGCCTAGTCCATACATCCAAAGTGTTGGTAATTGGGGGCATTTTATGGCTAAAACTCTATCAACGTATCAAACTTAACACCCTATACACGACACAGTAACTAACAGTAAGCGCAGAGCATGGACCTACTCAAAAGTCACTTATTTCTCCTGTTTAGCTGCCTTTTCTCATTTGCTCTTGCCCACTCCTTTTCCACCCGTGTCCTTTTCTTGGGATGGTTTGTTATGCAATTTAATTTTCCTTCAGTTTTCCCCATTGTTTCATCAAATTTTTTTTTTCAAAGATATTTGTCAGATATGCGTGGTGATCATTTAAGAGGAAGCCAAAAGTAGCCAAAGCCAGTGGCCAAAAGCCAACTTTTATTGTTTACAGATTGGGTCAATAGACAACGGTAGAGCGCCAGCGGTCAACTCAATGCTGCTCTATTATTGGTCAATTGCCCTATGATGTCATTGAAATGGATGTAGTGCCTTTTAAAACTTATTTTTTTAATGTATTTTTTTACACGTTCTGTTGGGAAATTCAACTTTTTGTTAGTATAAGAGAAAAGAGCTCCTAAAAATTGGTAAATGAGTCCAAAAAGTGAATTTTGGTGAAAAATAGATGTATTGCCTTTTGCAACTGAGCTGTAAGCTAAATAAGATACTATTTTGTGTCTCGTATTGTATGATACGAGACGACTGAATATAACTTGCTTTGTTTTGATTTGTCAATGTTCAAAAATAGGTAAATACATACATCCCCTTCCGTTTATTTTTCCCTTTCTATGAAAGGTTCACCGACATGAAGGACAAATATCTTTTAAAAATATATGTATTCGCTAATTACATAACATTTTACTCGCTGTTTATGCAAGTGCACAATAACACATCTTTAAACTTCTTCTTTTGACTGTATCTCTTCTTAAATCAAGCATATTTGGAGGAAGGGTCTATACTTATCTTTCAATTTTCTATTACTTTTTGAAGATATTGCCTTATCTGTGTCCTGATACTTTTTTTGTGTGTGTCTCTGTTATAATTGGTAAAAATGTAAGGTTTATTTCTTTGATATTGAAAAAAAAAAAAACGATTATAGTGCTAAGACTAAAGAGGATTTCTCTTGACACCCCAACTCCGCTTTTCTCTCATCTCATACCCGACGGTGTAATATCTGTGTGTCTATGGTCATCCGTTGGTTCTGGTTGTGAAGACCTGTTTCATTTTCTAACCATCCAATAGGTAGACTCGGGCTTGTAAGAATAATGGAAATAAACACATCGCTATCATTTGATTATGTATATATATATATATATATATATATATATATATATATATATATATATATTGATCAGGTAGTCCACGTGTTGGCAAGATAAAAAGATAAGTAACAAAGCTGCAACAAAGTTCATGCTTTATTCACCAACGGTTTATTTCTTCACACAAATTTTCGAGCGTCTCGCCGCCCTTTCTCAAGTGTTGATACTGAGAGAGACTCAGTATCAACACTTGAGAAAGGGCGGCGAGACGCTCGAAAATTTGTGTGAAGAAATAAACTGTTGGTGAATACAGCATGAACTTTGTTGCAGCTTTGTTACTTATCTTTTTTATTATATGAAGAGTTTGTTTGCAAAAGCCGATAAGTCCATATTTGTCAAATGGAGATATTTGCGCTTAAAGGTCAAGAAAAATAAAGAGAATAATAAGAACATTTTTGCTTCTTTTCACCATAAGTTCAAAAATGTTCCTTTATGTGTAGTGACATATATATATATATCATTCAAGAGGTATTATTTTGTATTTTATGACAGATACCGTACTTCAAAATCTTTGAAAATGGACTTATCGGTTTTTGCAAACAAACTCTTCATATATATATATATATATATATATATATATATATATATAGCAGATTTCATAGACTCGTTACACTTAAGTATATATACACAATAGAGAACATGGAATGTGTCTTTCTGTCTGTGTCTCGCTGTGTGTGTGCTTGAAGTTATCGGAAAAAATATCCTATTATGTTTTTCTTTCACTTACAGGAAACTCCTTGTTACAACAATTTACTTCTTGTCCTATAATGGATATGTTTTAATCCTCTGGTGATAATGCATCGATTGTCTTGGACAGGAGTGTTTGGTGCTCTGATTGCAGCAGTCATCACACTTTCAGGTAATTACACTTATGGTATTAGTTTAATTTAAAAAAGAGTTATGTAAATGCAGCAAAATGCAATGGAGAAGGTATGCATCACCTTACGGGCTAGGGTTTACAGAAGTGAAATAAAAAATAACGGTGCCAGAATGTTGACATTGTGCGGAGCCCGCTTGATACTGCTCAAATCAAACATCCAAAACGAAACTCTCATTATGTCGATGTATGTGATTTGATCTAATTTTCATTTCATTTCATTTCATTTTTATTTCATTTCCGACCAAAGCATATGATATGACAATTTCATATAAACAAATTAAGTACAATTTAACTTTTACATTTCCAAATGAAATTTAGATACACGTCATTTGTTTACATGAATCAATAAACATACTAGTTGAAGAAATACATGGACAAAATGTGACTGAATCATAAGAAAGAAAAGGTCGGAAATCGAGGGGACTGCTAAAAAGTCAAGCTTGTAGGATGCAGTCCCCTCGTGAGTTGTGAAAATTGTAGCAATAATGCAACGAGACAATTTTTCTTTGATTTTTATCTTTTCCATACACGCAGTTAATTTTGATTTTTGAAAATGAAAAGCAACATTATTCTACCTCTATTCCTAGGTATCCTTAAACCTTTCTTTCGTGTTTCCATGTTCCTATTTGAATATTAAATCCAATAATTCTAATTGCAAATGTTACCTAGAAGCAAGCAAAACTGCCTCCACATATAGACACATACACCGACACAAACGCGCACTTTTTTAAGTTTGCATTGTCATGCATTAAATGCATACTAACACAAACTCTGTAACTTTTAGTGTGTACTGCGAAATGGAGGACAGCCCCTGTAGAGCCCACTAATGTCAAAATCGCCCACTATGTCAAAACAACCACTAATGTCATAACACGTCGACGACAAAATGTCAAAACAACCACCAATGTCATAACGCGTCGACGACAAATGTCAAAACAACCACTAATGTCATAACGCGTCGACGACAAATGTGAAAATCGGATCAACCACTTATGTCATAACACGTCGACGACAATGTCAAAATTTCCATTTTTACTGCAAATGACATAACACGTCGACGACATAATGTCAAAATCGGATTAACCACCTATGTCATAACACGTCGACGACAAATGTCAAAATTTCCAAATTTTCTGCAAAATGTCATGACGCGTCACAAGGGCGGATCGAGGAATTCAAAGGGGAGGTGCCTTTACAAAATCAAAGGCTGGCGCGACCCTCGCCCCCCCCCCCCCCAATTTTCTTTTCTTTTCTTTTTTCTGTTGTGTTCACAAAATAAAAAGAAGGGGCACTAATGGGGGATGTGCCCCCTCTAAATCCGCGATTGCGTCAACCACAAATATCAATATTGGATTAACCACAAATGTCATAACACATCGACCACAAATGTCATAACGCGACACAGGGGCGGATCCATGAATTCCGTAAAAGGGGGGGGGGAGGGACTTTACAAATTCAAAGGCTGGCGCGACCCCCTTTTCTTATTATTGTTTCTGTTAGTGAGGGTGCACGAGAGAGGGAAGCGCCCCCTCTCGATCCATCATTGCGTCAAACACATGGGGTATGGAATAACTCATTGATTGCATTACAGGGGAGGACCCAGGAATTCTGTAAAGTTGAAGCGTCTTTACAAAGTCAAAGGCTGGCGCGACCTTCCCCCCTCCCCATTTTCTTGTGTTGACGAAATAAAGAGAGGGGCACTAAAGGGGGATGCGCCCCCCTCAACCCACGCTTGCGTCAACCACAAGTCAAAATCGGGGATTAACCACATTAATGCAATAACACGTCGACCACAAATGTCATAACGCGTCACAGGGGGGGGGGGGGGGCCTTTACAAAATCAAAGGCTGGCGACACCCCCCCCCCCCCCATTTCTTATTTTTTGTTTCTGTTGTTTTAACCTAATAATTACAGTGAGAGTACACCAGAGGGGGATGCGCCCCCTCTCGACCCATCATTGCGTAAACCACAAATATTAAAACTCATTGCTTGCATAACGGGGGGCGGATCCAGGAATTTCGTAAAGGGGAGGCGGCTTTACAAAATTAAAGGCTACCGCACACCCCTCCCATGTTTTCTTTGTATCTATGTTGTTTTCACCAAAAAAAAAGAAAGAAAGAAAAGAAAAGAAATGGGGCACCAGAGGGGGATGCGCCCCCTCTTGACCCATCATTGCGTCAAGCACAAATGACCAAGCTCATTGCTTGCATTACAGGGGCGGATCAAGGAATTTCGTAAAGGGGAGGCGTCTTTGCAAAGTAAAAGTCTTACGCAACCCTCCCCCTCCCCTACTTTCTTGTGTTGACGAAATAAAGAGAGGGCACTACAGGCCTGGGGGATGCGCCCCCTCTCAACCCACGATTGCGTCAACCACAAGTCAAAATCGGGGATTAACCACAAATGCAATAACACGTCGAACACAAATGTCATAACGCGTCACAGGGGGCGGGGGGGGGGGGGGGGTGTCCAGGAATTCCGTAATGGGGGGAGGGCGCCTTTACAAAATCAAGGGCTGGCGACACTCCCCCCCCCCCATTTCTTATTTTTGTTTCTGTTGTTTTAACCTAAAAATTACAGTGAGAGTGCACCGGAGGGGGATGCGCCCCCTCTTGACCCATCATTGCGTCAACCACTTTTAATATCAAAAATCATTGCTTGCATAACGGGGGCAGATCCAGGAATTTCGTAAAGGGGAGGCGGCTTTACAAAATTAAAGGCTACCGCACCCCCTCCCATATTTTCTTTTTATCTATGTTGTTTTCACCAAAAAAAAAAAAAAGAAAGAAAAGAAAAGAAATGGGGCACCAGAGGGGAATTCGCCCCCTCTTGACCCATCATTGCGTCAAGCACAAATGACCAAACTCATTGCTTGCATTACAGGGGCGGATCCAGGAATTTCGTAAAGGGGAGGCGTCTTTGCAAAGTAAAAGTCTTACGCAACCCTCCCCCTCCCCTATTTTCTTGTGTTGACGAAATAAAGAGAGGGGCACTAAAGGGGGATGCGCCCCCTCTTGATCCATCATTGCGTCAAGCACATATGACCAAACTCATTGCTTGCATTACAGGGGCGGATCCAGGAATTTCGTAAAGGGGAGGCGTCTTTGCAAAGTAAAAGTCTTACGCAACCCTCCCCCTCCCCTATTTTCTTGTGTGGACGAAATAAAGAGAGGGGCACTAAAGGGGGATGCGCCCCCTCTTGATCCATCATTGCGTCAAGCACATTATGACCAAACTCATTGCTTGCATTACAGGGGCGGATCCAGGAATTTCGTAAAGGGGAGGCGTCTTTGCAAAGTAAAAGTCTTGCGCGACCCTCCCCCTCCCCTATTTTCTTCTTTTTATTTCTGTTGTGTTGAAGAAATAAAGAGATTGGGCACTAATGGGGGATGCGCCCCCTCCCAATCTGCGATTGCGGCAACCGCAAATGTCAAAATCGGGGATTATCCACATAATGTCATAACGCGTCGACCACAGATGTCAAAATTTTCAAACTAACTGCAAATGTCCTAACGCGTCACAGGGGTGGATCCAGGTATTCAGGAAATCCAGGACCCAGGAAATAAAGGGGAGGGGCGCCTTAAAAAAAAAAAAAAATCAAAGACTGGCGTGACCCCCCCCCCCCATTTTCCTATCTTTATTTCTGTTGTTTTAACATACTATAGTGAGGGGGAACCAGAGGGGGAAGCGCCCCCTCTCGATCTATGATTGCGTCAACCACAAATATCAAAACTCATTCCTCGCATTACGGGAGCGGATCCAGGAATTCCGTAAAGGGGAGGGGGCCTTTACAAAATGAAAGGGTGGCGCGACCTTCGTCCCCACCCCAATTTTCTTATTTTTATTTTTGTTGTGTAGAAAAAATAAAGAGAAGGGGCACTAAAGGGGATGCGCCCCCTCTAAATCCGCGATTGCGTCAACCACAAATATCAATATTGGATTAACCACAAATGTCATAACGCGTCACAGGGGCGGATCCAGGAATTCCGTAAGGGGGAGGGGGTGCCTGTAGAAAATCAAAGGCTGCATGGCGCGACTCCCCTTTTCTTATTTTTGTTTCTGTTGTTTAACCTAATATAGTGAGGGTGCACGAGAGGGGGAAGCGCCCCCTCTCGATCTATCATTGCTTCAACCACATATGGAAAAACTCATTGCTTGCATTACAGGGGCGGATCCAGAAATCTTGTAAAGGGGAGGCGTCTTTACAAAGTGAAAGGCCGGCGCAACCTTCCCCCTCCCCATTTTCTTTTCTTCATTTATGTTGTATTGACCAAATAAAGAGATGGGCAGTAAAGGGGGATGCGCCCCCTCTCAATCCATGATTGCGTCAACCACAAGCCAAAATCGGGGATTAGCCACAAATGTCATGACACGTCGACTACAAATGTCTTAACGCGTCACAGGGGTGGATGCAGGAATTCTGTACGGGGGTGGGGGGGGGGCGCCTTTACAAGATCAAAGGCTGGCGAGACACTCCCCCTCCCCATTTCTAATTTTAGTTTCTGTTGTTTTAACCTAATAATTATAGTGAGGGTGCAACAGAGGGGGATGCGCCCCCTCTCGATCCTTCATTGCATCAATCACAAAATAATTTGCTCATTGCTCTCATTACAGGGGCGGATCCAGGAATTTCGTAAAGGGGAGGCGTCTCTACAAAGTCAAAGGCTGGTGCGATCCTCCTCCCTTCCCTATTTTCTTCTTTTTATTTCTATCGTCTTGATGAAATAAAGAGAGGAGGCACTGAAGGGGGATGCGCCCCCTCTCAATCCGCGATTGCGTCAACCGCAAATGTCAAAATCGGAGATTAACCAGTAATGTCATAACACGTCGACCACATAATATGTCAAAATTTTCAAACTAATTGCAAATGTCATAACGCGTCACAGGGGTGGATCCAGGAATTCCGTAAAGGGGATGGCCGCCTCTAAAAAAATCAAGGGCTTGCCCACCCCCCCCCCCCCCATTATCTTATTTTTATTTCTGTTGTTTTATCAAAACTCATTGCTTGCATTACAGGGGCGGATCCAGGAATTCCGTAAAGGGGAGTCACCTTTGCAAAATCAAAGGTTGGCGAGACCCCACCCCATTTTCTTATATTTATTTCTGTTGCGTTAACAAAAGATAGCGAGGGGGCACCAGAGGGGGATACGCTCCCTCTCGATCCGCGTTTGCGCCAACCGCATGTCAAAATTGGATTAACCACAAATGTCATAAGACGTCGACCACAAAAATGTCGAAATTTCCAAACGTACTGCAAATGTCATAACGCGTCACAGGGGCGGATCCAGGAGTTTCGTAAAGGGGAGCCACCTTTACAAAATTAGAACTGCCGCACTTTTTTTTTTATTTCTGTTGTTTAAAAAAAAAAAAACGATAGAAGGCAGCAGAGAGGAATGCACCCCTCTTGATCCGCGATTGCACTATAGGGGCGGATCCAGGAATTCCATAAGGGGGAGACGCCTTTAAAAAAATCAAATGCCTGCGCAAGCCACCTCTCCTTCTTTTTTTAATGTAATTCCTCTCGTGTTAACAAAAATAGAGACGGGGAGGGGGTATACCGCCCTCCCCTCCCCCCCCCCCCCCTCTCGACCCGCAACTGCGTCAACCACAAGATTCTTTTCGTTTTCTTTAAACGTTTAAACAAAAGAAATAAAAAGAAAAGTAAGGGGGACGGGGATTGCGCAAGCCTTTCATTTTGAAAGACGTCTCCCCTTTGCGCTTTAAGGAATTCTTGGACCCTCCCCCGTAATGCAAGCAATGAGTTTTGACATTTGTGGTTGACGCGATCGCAGATCGAGGGGGGGGGGGGGGGGGGGGGCGCATCCCCCTCTGGTACCCCCTCTCTATCTTTTTTTTTTTTTTTTTTTTGTTAAAACAACAGAAATTAAATTTAAAAAAATAGGGGTGCGGCATAACGCTTTACTTGGGCGGATCAAGGAGTTTAGTAAAGAGGAGGCGTCTTTACAAAATTAGAACTGCCGCACCCCCACCCGAATCCATTTGTTTCCATTTTTTCTATTGTTTAACTAAAGAAGAAGAAAGAGAGGGAACACCAGAGGGGAATGCTCCCCCTTCTCGATCCGCGATTGCGTGAACCACAAAATATCAAAACTCATTGCTTGCATGATAGGAGCGGATACAGGAATTCCGTAAAGGGGAGGCGCCCTTACAAAATCAAAGCTGCTGCATCGTTTGCATTACAGGGGTGGATCCAGGAATTCCGTAAAAGGTAGGCACCTTTACAAAATTTAAGGCTTCCACCCCCCTCCCCCTCCATTTTATTCATTTTTGTTGTTTTAACAAAAAAGGGGGGCACCAGATATGTAATAGTCCCCTCCCAATCCATGATTGCGTCAACCACAAAATATGTCAAAACTCATTGCTTGCATTAAGGGTGGATCCAGGAATTCAGCAAACGGGAGGCGCCTTTATAAAATAATTATAAGGGCTGCGGCCGCACCCCCCATATTTCATTATTATTGTTTTAAAATTGCGTTAACCATAATATCAAAACTAATTGCTTGCCGTACAGGGACGGATCCAGGAATTCCGTAAAGGGGAAGCGCCTTTACAAAATTTAAATCTGCCGCGCCTCCTGTTTTTTCTTTTAATTTTTCTATTGTTAAAAAAAAAAAAATTGAAGGAGTCACCATAGATTTATGAGCCCCCTCTCGATCCGCGATTGGGTTAAACACAAATGTCAACACTCATTGCTTGCATTAGAGGGGCGGTCCAAATTCCGTAAAGGAGAGAAAAGCGTTCATAAAATCAGAAAGTTGCGCAGACTGCATCGCCTTTTTTTCATTTAATTTCTTTTGTGTTAACAAAAATAGAGACGGGGAGGGGGTACCGTGTCCCCCTCTAGATCCGCCACTGCGTCAACCACAAATTAATGGCAAAACCCATGGTTTGCATTAGAGGGGGCGGAAACCTTTAGGAAATTTGTGGATCCGCCCCCGTAATGCAAGCAATGAGTTTTGATATTTGTGGTTGACGCAATGATGGGTCGAGAGGGCGCGCATCCCCAGCCTCCGGTGCACCCTCATTGTAATTGTTAGGTTAAAACAACAGAAACAAAAATGAGAAAGGGGGGGGGGAGTGTCGCCAGCCTTTGATTTTGTAAAGGCGCCCCCCCCCCCTGTGACGCGTTATGACATTTGTGGTCGACGTGTTATTGCATTTGTGGTTAATCCCCGATTTCGACTTGTGGTTGACGCAATCGTGGATTGAGAGGGGGCGCATCCCCCTTTAGTGCCCATCTCTTTATTTTGTCAACACAAGAAAATGGGGAGGGGGGGAGGTCGCGCCAACCTTTGACTTTGTAAAGACGCCTCCCCTTTACGGAATTCCTGGATCCGCCCCTGTAATGCAATCAATGAGTTTTTCCATATGTGGTTGACGCAATGATGGATCGAGAGGGGGCGCTTCCCCCTCTCGTGCACCCTAATTAACAGAAACAAAAATAAGAAAAGGGGGTCGCGCCAGCCTTTGAATTTGTAAAGCCCCCCCCCCCCCCCCCCTCTTTACGGAATTCATGGATCCGCCCCTGTGTCGCGTTATGACATTTGTGGTCGACGTGTTATGACATTTGTGGTTAAAGATAATAAAAAGTTTTGGTACGTCAAAAGTTTCCCTGAATTTCCGTGTTCGAGGTTAAAGTATCTATCATATAACTAACACTGTGAGACTTACTCGCCCCAAAGTGCTCTCATTTCTTAGTAATCATGCAATTAACTGCGACCAGCAGCCCCATACGCATAGCAACCAGCAGCCCCATACGCATAGCGTAATGGGGCTTCGCATTGTAGCATCCAGGATCATGACAGATTTAGTATCTCGGGCAAATATCAACTTAAAATCCACAAAATTCTTCAATTTGAAGACTTACCAATTAAGTTGAAGTCTTGAAAACAGGCTTCGGGCAACGTTTGGTTCTGCCAATAGTCCCTTTCTGTTCGAATTGATGACTGAATGTGACTCTGTCGAGAGGACCGTGGGAGAGCTACATACACTGATTACTACGGCCAGCGCATACGCACACATCACATGAGAACAAATTTCAAATCCATGAACGGATAAGATGTTTGTGTGCGCATGCGCTGGCCGTCAATCCAGTGTACGTAGCTCTCCCAAGGTCCTCTCGACCGAGTCACATTCAGTCATCAATTCGAAAAGAAAGGGACTATTGGCAAAACCAAACGTTGCCCAAAGCCTGTTTTCAATACTTCAACTTAACTGGTAAGTCTTTAAATTGAAGAAATTTTTGGATTTTAAGTTGATATTTACCCGCGATACTAAATCTGTCATGATCCTGTAAGCTACAATGCGAAGCCCCATTTAGCTATGCGTATGGGACTGCTGGTCGCAGTTAGCTACACAGTATGCGTATGGGGCTGCACGCTGCTGGTCGCAGTGATATTCGCACAATACGTGTACTACCTCGCCGCCGCCGTACGGCGGCGGCTCTGGTACGAAACCATTATTGCATGATTACTAAGACATGACAGCACTTTGGGGCGAGTAAGTCTCACAGTGTTAGTTATATGAAAGGTACTTTAACCTGAAACACAAACTAAGACAAGGAAATTCAGGGAAACTTTTGAGGTAATACCAAAACTTTATATTATCTTTAATTCAATATTGATATTTGTGGTTGACGCAATCGCGGATTTTACTAGAGGGGGCACATCCCCCTTTAGTGCCCTCCCCCCTCTCTTTATTTTGTGAACACAATAGAAATGAAAAATAAGAAAATGGGGGGGGGGGGGGGTGCGAGGGTCGCGCCAGCCTTTGATTTTGTAAAGGCGCCTCCCCTTTATGGAATTCCTCGATCCGCCCTGGTGATGCGTCACGACATTTTGCAGAAAATTTTGACATTTGTCGTCGACGTGTTATGACATTTGCAGTAAAAATGGAAATTTTGACATTTGTCGTCGACGTGTTATGACATTAGTGGTTGATCCGATTTTGACATTTGTCGTCGACGTGTTATGACATTAGTGGTTGTTTTGACATTTGTCGTCGACGCGTTATGACATTAGTGGTTGTTTTGACATTTGTCGTCGACGCGTTATGACATTGGTGGTTGTTTTGACATTTTGTTGTCGACGTGTTATGACATTAGTGGTTGTTTTGACATTAGTGGGCGATTTTGAAATTAGTGGGCTCTACAGCCTCTCACCCTTGCTACGTAATAAGAATTTACAAGAAAACAAGAATTCCCAAACAAGAATTTTCCCTTTTAGAGCATATGATCTTCTTAATGGAAATATTGTACACATTACAGTGCAGAGGCATGATTTGGTGGCATTAAACTTTCAATAAAGTACAGGGAAATGATGATAACAAATATTAGCCTGCAATACTGTAAATAAAAATGAGTATAAATCTAATATATACGTCAACCATACTTCAAATTTAAGTTTAAGATTTAGTATAACTGGAGAGTAGACAGTAAACTGATACGGCTTTCTATATTATACTTTAAACATTCAAATTCAAATATGCTCCTGCGACAAATTCTCCGACGACAATTACTCCGAAAAATGCGACAAATGCTCCGCGACAAATGCTCCGGCGATATTTGCTCCGGCGACAAATGCTCTGGCGTCATTTGCTCCGCCGACAAATGCTCCGGCGATATTTGCTTTGGCGACAATTGCTCCTGTGACAATTCCTCCTACGACAATTGCTCTGGCGTCAAATTCTCGGGCGACATTTGCTCCGGCGATAATTGCTCCTACGACAATTGCTCCTAATGTGCGACAATTGCTCCGGAGAAATTTGCTTCGGCGACAATTGATCTGGCGTCAAATGCTCTGGCGACATTTGCTCCGGCGATAATTGCTCCTACGACAATTGCTCCGGGGATATTTGCTCCGGCGACAATTGCTCCTACCGCAAATGCTCCGACGTCATATAGGCCTAATGCAAAAGTCTGAAGGTACGTCTGTGCCTTCAGACAGGTACGACTTTTGCTCCGGTGACAATTGCTCCTACGACATTTTCTCCGACGTCGAGAAAAGTCTGAAGGTAAAGACAGGTACGACATTTGCTCTGGCGACATTTACTCCAGCGACAATTGCTCCTACGAAAACTTCTTGTACCACCTTTGGTATACAAAGGTAAGACATTTGCTCCGGCGACGAATGCTCCAGAGACATTTGCTCGGACGGTCCTCCGACGGCAATTCGTTCCAATGTTTCGATAATTGATCTGGTGAAATTATATCAGACGAAATTGGTTTAGAAGATGAGACAATTTCAAGGGTGAAAAGTGCCCTCCTCACAATTTCTCCGACTGCAAAAAAAAAAAAATAAATCTTCCTGGACTTCTCCTAAGAATTATACATGTTTTCGTTTCTTTGTTTGTTTTATTCATAGTTATCGCATATTGACTCCTTTTGAATTACTTTTGAAAGATCAAATGGAGAATCCTTAATAAAGATAACGAACGAATGAAACGAAATAACAAAAATACACAATTAAACAAGGAAACCCATATCTTCTTCTTCTCACAATATCATTAACTCAATATACGCTTTCACATACTGATCCAAGTCTCTGGAACTTTCCTGAAAGTGACACAATAGATTGAAGGTCAATGTTTCAAGAAAAATGTTAGATCGTATTTTCTTGATATTAATAATTTAGCTATGTTAGACCAAAAAAAAAATTCATGAAATATGGCCAAACCATATAGTTGAAACCAGATAATTGAAATTGGATATTTATTTACTGAGTTATGGCTTGTCGAATGTAGCACTCAACTGTATGTCTTCTGCGGCAATTTATGGAGAATTGCTTCTCCTTACTCTATTACCCCCCCTGTGCAGGTTTTCGAAACAAAAAAAAAAGATGGTTTTATGCACCAAAATGAAGCTGTTTCAAAGACATGTAGAGACAAAAAAAAAATGTTAAATAGCAAGTTAACTGTACTTCATCTTAATTTATTCTATTGTTTTTTCATACGGTTATATTTTTTTTCATTCACATTGTTAATGTTACTGATCGAGGAAGACTCCAAAAAGTCAAGTGGAGTTGGTGGGTATTCCACTATTCCTTTGTGAATTTTACAAGTGAAGTTCGTTGAATTTCGTCCCTCCTCTCCAATTTTCAAATCCTGGATCCACTGCTGGATAATATCATAAATGGCCTGAAAATATTGCAAAATTACATTTTAAATTAAAATCATAATATTCTAATCAATTCCAATCAATTAGGCATAGACTCTATGCCAATGTTATAATTAACCAAGTTAGTGCCTGACAATAAAACATTAATATTACTAATAAGCTTAAGATAAATATTAACAATAATTGGCTTAAATGCAGAATACCCCGCCAAGATCTCCAGACGAGATTTCTCGACTATACTGACTGTGCTTTATTTCGTCCGGGATATTATAACGCACACAGTGCACAAGAAAATCTCGTGCATGCCTCAAAAATCTTGGCGAGATATTCTGCAGTTGTTAATAATAATACTAATGTTAGATATTGAATAATAATAATAATTATAATAACAATAGACCAATGATAATAATTAATGATTAACCTATCTAACAACAATCATATTCATACATACAGAGGGGCATTGGTAAACATTTGTACTTCAAAGTCAAAACCCAACATCTTCTTCATCAAATCAAACTCAAGACAAGATTGAATTACTTGTAATTTGCCGATTTAAACTTGGACTTTGTCTAACTGTTACATGTAATGTCAGAATTTAAAGATCTGAATTTGAAAAGTGAAACATACATTATCATAAAGTTTTCTTTAAACCTGACGTTACAAAGTCTATTTAGTAACTGGTTAGAACTATTGGAAGTGTTAGTGTTATACTAGTGTTAAGGTGGTTTGAAAGAAAAAAAAATACTTTACAAGTACTGAACAACCGGCTGACAACGAAAACTTATTTTGGAAACGATCATTGTGGAAATCAATTACATTCTATGGGCAAAAACGGCAGAGTAATGAAGTATGCGACAGGTTTTTACTGTAAATGCAAGTGGTTTCTAGTTTAAAAACATCCACAAAAATCAAATAAAGACCGGTTTTTTTTTAAACCCTTGAGATTTTGTCATAGAAAACAGAGTCCAAAGTCACAAAATTGATGCCTCTTTATCCAAACTTCACCAAAATACAAGATTTTTAGGGGGAAAACGAACTGCTCGTCGAGTTCTGACTGGTCATTTCGCATGTGCAACATGTGGAGATGTACCGACGTAAATATTTCTAAACACCTACGTCATATAACCAGGCAAGAGAGAAAAAAACAACCCGGAAGCAGAAATAATTTGGGGTCACTTTATTCAAGATGGCTACTTGCATGACTTACTTCGTGTAATGTGGAGCTCCACGATAATGTCATCGAATGCAAGTTTCCTGATAATTTTGGTGATTCAAATTAAACTTTTTTTTTTAGTAATTTATAGTGCATTTTATTGATATTTCTTAAAAGAATTAAAGCTGTATTATAGCCACAGTGCTTTGATGAAAATTGACCTTTTAACACGTCGGCAGAATAGGAAATGTGTTAAATGTGACCCCGCTGACATCGCTAAATAATTGGTATTGCAGGAATGTAATCTTCGTATTTTGTATACTCCTTTACTCATAATCATGTATATTGCATTATTATAAGCTGCGTAACGTGATAATTCAATCTTGTCACATTTCCTCCATTATTGTTCGTCGTTGGATATTCAAACTGTGTGCTTGTCAAGCTTTTGTTTCAGGACATTATTCGTAACGGTTTGGAAAAGACTATACGATATATAGCGCACGTATATCGAATTATTGTAGATAATCCTCCTCCTTGACACACACCCACACCCCCACACACCCGAACCCTCCCCCCCCCCCCCCCACAAAACAAATTTGTTTTGCACGATGACGTAGCGCAACGCATAACACGTAATTCACATCAACTGAAACTTGAACCTCCTAGATTAGAATAATCTGCCCATAGAGACACGTTGTCCCCCTAATTTAGAATTATTTAAGAGTAAATTATGATATACATATATGTTTTTCATACCAGGAGGACCCCTTCTCAATAGTCAATACCCACACAGGATAAATTATACCAGAGGTTTAATTTGTGTAATCAATGTTATTGTTCATTTATCCCCAATTAATTTCGTAAATCAGCTTTAAAAAAATCTTCCCAGTAATAAATGACCAAATGCAAGAATTCCTTTTTTCCTACAAGAAAACAATAATACTACTTGAAGTTGTCATATTTATATCAATTATGTCACCTGTTGCAAAGTCCATTTTATCCAGTTCTGTTTCTATTAATTATGATTTGTTTAACCCATGTACTTATGCCATTTTTATAAAACGGTTTATTATGAAATATGAGTATGTATATTACTATATATTCAATTCAATTCAATTCATTTATTTTCATTCTTCTTCTTTTTTTTCTTTTTCAACAAAAACATAACACAAGATAGATCAAGTTTTACATCATAAACAAAGAACATGTGTCTTAATTAATAAATGGTATCAATAAACATAGGAGCGCATACTGGCACAAAAAAAAAGATAATACAAAGTCATGCTTCGGTTGAAAAAAAAAAGGAAGAAAGAATAGAGAGGTCCACTAAAAAAGCAAAGCTTGTAGATTGTGAACCACTCATAAAACCTATGAATTACTTATTTACAAACACTTGTGACGAATATAATATACGACAGGACGGGACAAAACAGAAGAAACACAACAACATGACACAACTTGCCAGAATAGATGAAAAGTATGGAAGGAAAGAAAGAAAAAAAGAGAGAATGAGAGAATACCTACACGCTGAACAAGGGAAGTGGAACAGAGGATGGTAGAGAATGTGCTTCATAGAGTTGGTGCTGCATGCAGCTGAGCAAGGATTGTAATGGCTACTTCTTTACGTAATAATGAATTCAGTGTTTGAATGATTGGTGGGTGGATGATGAACCCTGAGGTTAACAAAAACTATAGCTGTTTATGGAAAAAAACATATCAGGGAGGATTTAATAAAAAAAAAAAAGTTTCAACTTGCGCTTAAAAGAATACAAAGATAGGGAATTTTTTATTTCACAGCTCAGTGAACTCCAAAATCTAGGACCAGTGTATATAAATGTATTCTGAGCCAATAAAGTTCTCAGGAGGGGTAAATGAAACTCATTAGATTGTCTAGTGGGATAATCATGAAAAGACTGGTTCCGTGGGAACATTGAATTAAAAATACTGGGAAGTGCATTTACATTGTAATTAAACATAAACTGACCAAGTTGAAAAAAATACAAATCTTTAATTTTCAAAATCTCATGTTTAATAAATAATGGCTCTGTATGGGAACGTGGCGGGACGCCACAAATAATACGAATAACCTTTTTTTTTGTAACAAAAGTAATTTATCTAGTAAGTTTTGATGGGCACTACCCCACGCTAGGAGTCCGTAATTAAGATAAGGTAAAATTAGAGAAAAATACAACGTCAACAAAGAGGACAACGGAATATGAAACTTGAGTCTATTAATAATACCAATATTGCGTGAAATTATTGTAATAATGTTAGTAATATGCGGTCTCCACGAAAGTTTATCATCCACTGTGATACCAAGGAATTTTATATAAGAAACTCGTTCTAACAAAGTGTCATCAAAAGCAATACCTGTGTCTAAATCTTCTAAAGAATTACTAAAAAGCATATACTTAGTTTTCTGAAGATTAAGAGATGATTTATTAGCTCTTATCCACTGAGTTACTTTTTTCAATTCGGAATTAACTATGCGTACAAGAGTATCTGGATTTGGGTGAGAAAAGAAAATATTTGAATCGTCAGCAAAAAGTATAAATGAGAGTATGTCAGATGATCTGCAAAAGTCATTAATATAAATGATAAAAAGTAAAGGTCCTAATAAACTACCCTGTGGGACGCCACATTTAATGAATTCTAAACTCGGGTTGTACTCGTTCAGAGATACATATTGTTTTCGGTTTTGTAGGTAACTCCTGAATTCTCTCCAATCATTGTAAAATAAGAGTTAAAAATATTGACTTTATCATTAGGATCTTAAAAAACGTTATTATCATGTCTTATTTTGATAATTTCTGATTTCTTTTTTGATATATTCATAGCCTGCTTCGACACCTTCCATGTATTTTTTATATCATGTTTATATTTTTCTAACTGAATCATATAATATTTTCTCTTTTCCAACCGTATAATCTTCGTTAAAATATTTTTATACGAAGTGTATTTATTTTTTAACTTCTCAGTTTTTTTCATTTTAAATTTATGAAATAACCTATTTTTCCTATTTATTGAACGAAGAAGAGATTTTGTAATCCATGGTAATTTGGGGAAAGTTTTATAATTAACTGACTTTTCTTTTAATCTGGCAATATATTAATCTAAATATCTATTAATTATCCCTGAAAAATTCTCAAACGATACATTTATATCGTCATTATCATAAACACTAGACCAATCAGCCCTGTCTAGGTTAGCACCAAGACTAGCCAAATTTTCTGGTGGAGCTCTACGTCTGGATGAAAAAGAATGAAACTTATCAACACAATGTTTAAGGTCAAAATATGCTATTATGGGGAAATGATCAGTAATATCAGATAAAATTATGGAAGAATTTAAAATCTGCACGGAATTAGTAAAAATATTATCAATATGAATAAATATGATTTTATATGCAATATCTGAAGTTACCATTGTACTCTGGATTGTTGTATTTAAAGCGTATGTATTTCAATTCTTAAAACCTATTCTTATTGTATCAAATGGATTTATTCGGGGTACCAATTTAAGTGTAATTTTGATGTATGTTTTTTCCCCTTCGTTTAACCTAGGAATCGTTTTAGTATTTCATTTTTTTTAACTACCATACTAGTATCATCATGCTTCATTATGTCCTTCAATTTGTATTAATGTTTTGAAATGTATTGTTAGTAACTGTGATTCTGCACTGTTTTTTATGTATTGTGTTTTAAAGGGCCACGATGAAAACCAGCTAATGCTGACTCGGACTATCCTTTTTAAAGATGTGAAATAAATGAATAAAATAAATAAAACACATACACAGGGTAAAATACTACATACGGCCTTTAGAAGTCTGTTAGGTATGTAGTTATTTTGTAGTGATTTCTAGAAAGAAAGCATGCTGGATTTATACTTCCGAGTCTGAAGCGGAGTGAAAAGTTGTGATGAAATAAATTATTTTTTGTATTGATCAGAATCAGGAGAGCAATTACAGAATCAAAATAATAACGTTTTTGGGTAACACAGAACTATAATACGAATAGAGGAAACACAAGGGCTTTCTATACTTGTAATTTTTTGCTTTGTCCCGTACCAACGGTGGGGCTAAGGGGGGGGGGGGGGGGCTTAGCCCCACCGTTGGTACGGGACAATCCTTAGCCCACTTTCTGTTTACACTCGTTTTTGCCAAAGTGAGCTAGCCCCACCGATAATACCGTACTATCTGGCCCTGCAAAATAGCAGGGTTAGCACCGCAATTTCGGTGCCAAGCAAGTGAGTGTAAACAGAACGAAAAAATAATCCTGGGCTAAGTGACGGAGACGAAGTCCGACCCTCATTGACCAATCAGAAACGAGGTAATCAAGTGCTGCCGGTGCGTGCGTGTATACGTGTACAGTACACAGCGTAATCATGAATATTCATGTGGTTTGGAAAGTCCGGGGCTAAGAAATACGAGAATACGAGAAAAGCCCCGGACAAGAGATAGTACGGGACTAATTGGCCAGTGTCAAAAGCTGAAAAAATTGGTACGGGACTAACGATAGTCCTGGGTCAGAGAAAGTCCGGGGTTAAGAAACACAAGTGTAAAAAGGGCTACAGAAGACTTTTTAAACCACGTCGAATGTTAAATGCAGTTCTGACAAAAGATAATGGTGAATCTTGCAAAAGACCTGTAAATTTCAAAACAAACAAATGAACTATCTTTGCAAAACTTTCTACAAAACTTCCACAAAATATACAAGCTCTCGAGGAATAAGAAAAGTTGGCACTCCCAAAAGGATTGTCTTGTGTAACAACGTAACATCGTAGCATTAGGCTGTTGGAATACCGAAATTTCAATGGTCCACATAGTATAAACATCGTTAAAAAAAAGAGTTTCACTCAATCTCTTCCGTCTGATTTTGTGCCCGAAAAGAGAAAGCACGTCAATCGACCGTAGGGAAACGACACAGTCAAATTAAAATATTGTTCTTTCTATCGCTTTCTCATATACAAATAAGCCTTGACAAATTTTGTTGACATTTCCCTTATAATAGAAAGGTATTTTATGCACAAAATGGAAAAAGTGGCAAAAATAATGCTTTGACACGAGTTTTTCCATTGAACATATGTTTCTTGCATGCCATCAAGTTTAAGATCTTTCGTTTCTTTGAGTTAACTTTGCGAGTTTGTTAAACAAATAACTACATTGTACTACAAAAGAAAGTTTCAACAATTAAATTTTTAAATACCCGTTTAAAGACGAAGATTTTTGTTACTTTCCTTAGCCCTAATCAATACAGCTTCTGATGAGAAGGGAAAATTTCAGTGTTAACCATAGAAGTTAGAATATTTGTTCAGTACACCAATCAGATGATTCAAGAATGATGATATACAAATAAGGAAATAAATAGATTCTGTATCAAAGATGGTACGCCATTAAGTATCATTTTGTTTAACTATACCAAAACTCCAGTTTCGAATCGAAATGATAATTGTGAAACTACGCAGCCTTGAAAATGATCCCTTTTACATAGCTGTTGTTTTTTAATCCGTTATTTGTGACAAAACTTTTTCCTAGAATTAAACATTGTCGTTCTCCATGTAATAAAATTCCAAAAAAAAATTAAACATTGCAAAAACCTTAGACAACAACCATATAGACACTGTTTCATAGCCAGTCAAACTTGTTATATTTGGTACTCTTATTGTGAAAATGTTTCATAGCTAATCAAAACAAAAAGATTTCACTGTCGTTGTCATTAATATAGAGTTGTCATTGATTGCAAGTTCTGCAAAATTGTCACTGGAATATTTTTCCAGTAAATTTCATAATGTATCACAAATCAAACGTGTTTCTGGATCCAATATTTCTATCCCATACTGAAGACATACTGGTATGGATGAATATGAATTTCTCAAGTTTCTTGTTTATTGATATTTGAACAGGTAGATATAAAGTTTGCAACAACTTCATACGAAACTGTTGACCATGAGGTAAAGAATTTGTGACACTTATGAATTATCGTTTACATTTTTTCTAAGGGGTTATGTTATAGTTCCGTTTCTTTTGAACTTTTGCATACATCATTTCCTGCTGAATACTGATAATGAATACAAAATGTTTAAAACATAGCTGGTGTGAAATATCTGGTTATACATTGTAATGCGGTTGGGCTATTTTAGCACAGAAACGTCAGCATACAGTAATTCTTAGAGTAACCCGGTCAACATATTTTATACCGCCTGCAAATTCACAGGTTTTTTTTTTTTTTTTTTTTTTCATATTGACCATACACCAGTTACTGTTTTAGCACGGATGATCCTTGCTGTACATGCCGCTGCCAACATTTATAAATCATATCACTTCGCTTTGAACTAAGAAAGATATAGAAGAGCCGAACAATTTCATGAAACTTTGAAAGTATTCTCAAAGCTAGCAAAGATGAATACAGTCTCCAACAGCAATCACAAATACTTCCATTTCTGCCATGACATAATTCGCAGAAGATGCAAAGACGTGTCTTATGTTGTTCGTACGATCAGAGGCGCTGTTCGGAAGTGTTATCATAATCTGTTGATAAACAAAATAAGGGGAGATCTGTAGGTTTTTTTTTTTAATGACTATCTAATAATCATTATTTGAAGACGTCTCATACTTTCGTTCTCTATATATGTTATTCTGTTTCCTGAATTGTTTTCATCTCGACCGAACTTGTGCAGTTTTATTCTATAGACTTTTTTCTTTCGATCATACCTAGTTACCATGTGGCGTCACAGCGGGGAGGGGGCAGGGGCTAGACTGCCCCTAATGAATTCTAAAAATTCACAAGGGAAATTCAAAAATTCAAAAATTTACAAGGGAAAATAAAAAGAGAGGAATGAAGAAAGAAAGGGGAAGGGAAAGAGAAAAGAAAGAAGAGGAAAACTGAAGGACGAAATGAGAAAGAAGAAAGAGAAAATATTTTTTTTTCACGAAAAATGTAATATTAAAGGAAAGAGAAAAGAAAAAAGCTAGAGTCCTTTTTACTCGTCCATCAGGGTTGCCGCACGCTGAGTGTCCATGACTGGATATGGCTCCATTGCAATTGCTACTCCTTCGCTTCTTTGCCATAAATACTCTTTTTCGGAATGAAGCGTGTCGTCAACAAATTACAAAAATGCGTTCGGCAGAAGCAAAACATATGCGAGAAACACAGTCCAAAGAATGCAAAGCATAAGTTCTCCTCAAATTGGGATGTTGCTTGACTCTTTGTTAGTTACAAGACCATTTCAAAATTTCTTTCAGGATCCGAAGTTGATTTAGATTAGAGACAACACAAAACTTGTCGATAGAAATTGTTCTGGTCAACGATCCTGCAACTAAAAGAGATTACCTAATAACCACATTGAGCTAACCCTAAAAAACAACATCCCTTTGTGATATCTCTCTTTCATGCTACGAGCAGGAGTACATTGAAAAAAAAAATAGCCAGCGACAAGGGTATTTGTTTAAAGCGTAAAAATACACGCAATCCAAAACATCCCTAACGGGCTTTTTGTTTTGTTTGTTTATTGGTTTGTTTTTTATTTATGTATGGGTGCAGGCCCGCGCCAAGGCGCCCCCTATGATTTTGCTTTAAAAAAAGAAAGAAACAAAACGAAAAAATAAATAAAGATACAAAAAGAAAAGGGAAGGAGAAGAAAAAGAGCGAGAATTAAAAAAAAAAAAAAATTGCCCCCTGTTTATAAACCTATATGTGGGTCTAAAATTTACATTATTTCCTAGTGCGAAAAAAAAATACGTGGATAATGGATTTGTTATTGGGTTTCTGGGGGGGGGGGGGGGGTTAAAACATGGCCAGAAGGAATCTACGATTTTATTTCTGTAGTTAATCATCATGATACCCCACTTATTACTTTGACAACACTATAATTGATTTAGCAGTGTTACAGTTCGCTGAATTATGTTAATGGTAATGTTTCATAGATACGTATTTTCTGATTTTGCTATTCATGTATTTTTTATTTTGTCAATTGCAAAAGTCATATTAGTTTGTTATTTTGAAATTGTAGAAGTCATATTATTGCGTTATTTTCTAAATTGTGAAAGTCATATACCATTTGTAATCCTTTTTGTTTGGATCAGATCAATAAACTCAATTGCATTGAATTGAATTGAACACATGAGCGCCCGAGCGGGAGACAGAGTGGGCCCTTGCCCTCCCCCCCCCCCAAGAATTTTTCTTCGGGGGGGGGGACGAATGTGCCCCCGGAAGGTTGAGAAATAATTAACAAATCAATTAATTAAAGACAAAATTAAACAATAAGGCACTTTTCTTGTCTAAAACTTGTCAATAATATAACTGAAAATTGCGTAATTTTCGCCCCTGCTGGACGGGGCGCTTAAAATTAGTGTATCTCAATTTTGATTTAATTCTTATTCCAACGCTGACGGTGTCGTGTTTGATGTTCTTAACTTTCATTTGTCGCTGGAGCAACTGTTGCTGGAGCGTTTGTCTCCGGGGCAAATGTCGGAGGAGCAAATGTTGTACCTGTCTGTACCTTCAGACCTTTGCATCAAATGTCCTTCGAGCAATTGTCATCGGAGCAATTGTTGACGGAGCAAATTTCGTACCTGTGTGTACCTTCAGACCTTTACATCATAATTATGACGTCGGAGCAAATGTTGCCGGAGCAAATGTCGCCGGAGCAAATGGCGTACCTGTGTATATTTTTAGACCTTTGCATCATATGACGTCGGAGCAAATGTCGTAGGAGCAAATATCGCCGGAGCAAATGTCACCGGAGTAATTGTCGCACCTTAGGAGCATTTGTCACCGGAGTAATTGTCGCACCTTAGGAGCATTTGTCGCAGGAGCAGATGTCGGCGGAGCAAATGTAGCTGGAGCAAATATCGCCGGAGCATTTATCGGCGGAGCAAATTACGGCGGAGCAATTGTCGCGGAGCAAATGTCGCGGATCATTTGTCGCATTTTTTGGAGCAATTGCCGTCGGAGCATACGTCGCCGGAGCAAATGTCATGGAACGTGACAATACATCACATAACCAACACAACCAACAAAAAGTCATAAGACATGGGTTCTAAATTCAGGGTAGTTTCTAAAAGAGCAGAACCTAAGCTTTAAAATAGTGCATTACTAATTCCAAACGGACTCTCTTAATGTATCTTAAGACTGGAAAGAATGCACACACTCTTTAAAAAAAGAGTTAACTGAGAAATGAGATTCTGAAGTACAGCGTAACAAATGGGACAACTTTTTTTTTTTTGGGGGGGAGAATAGAAAGATTAGGTATTTCTTAGAGGATCCTTTTTATTTTTTTTTAATCTTTGCCCATTCTTCACGTTCAAATATTGATGATGTTACTGCTTTGAAGTTGGCATTAATCATGGGCAGAATGTGTAAATAGAACATGCTCAATTTCAGCTTAATGTGATATTCCCATCATTGTTGTTGTTCAGATGGTTAACGTTGTGTGTTGTGTCCCTTTTATCGCACAGCTATCACGGAGTATACCCTATACGTCAGAGCCTCTTTTCGCAGTTCACATTTTTACAGTGTGCGCTTTCTTTCCCGGTATCTATATATGTTAGGGGAGTCCATTTGAATTGAGTTATACATCATTTTTAAGTTTAAAGTCTGCTCTTTAAGAGTCTGCCCTTAATTGAGAATCCATGTTGGCCTTTTTTTTTTAATTGGTGATGCAGAGTCATATAACTATGATAACTATATATCATAATAACTACACATCCTTATACCAGTCTCGTAAAATATTCTGCTATTCCCTATAAACAACATTCTGTAATCGGTGTGTTTAATACCACTGATAACACAAAGATGTCGAGGGCTTGGATAATGTCTGTCATAGATTAAGCATTTACAGTGTTTACCGACGAACCACGTCACTTTTCCGGCAAGTTGTCCGGTACAAAACATTTCGAATCTCCTTGTGTTAGCATTATTGCCTCCTTGTCCAATTATTATCTTACATCATTATTCGCGTGTTTGTTTGTTTGTTTGTTTGTTTTTTACGTTTCTTTTCAATATTGCATTATCGCCTCGTATTATGCACAGAGCCGGCGCTTAGCATCGAGTCAGTGTTTAGACTTCGAAATGGCCTGCCAGGATCTGTTCCATGCCAACTCGGATGGAAGCCTGACGTAGTAGTGTCCTGGGCGAAAGGCGCTACAATCGATACTGCTACCACGCTTGTAATATTGGAAACCATTCAAAGTGGAAGTGTCAGTGGACCAGGGTTCGATAATGGGAGGTTCACTGTGGCTGCAAATTATTCCCTCATCATTAACAAGGTTAACTCCGGAGACTCTGGAAGATACTTTTGCGTGGTGCTTGACTACATATCGGGGTCCTCGCATAGCAGTCCATCAGATGTGACAGTATTCGGTAATCTGTTTAAGAGTCGTTATTCAAATTTAACACATTGATTACGGCAAGTCAAACGTATTCAATTGAGTATATGAATATAAGAACGACCCAAGTCCATGGATGACCATTTCAAGTAAACTTAAAAAAACTTCATATTTTTTTTTATTTGTCCAAAAATATTCTATTTAACTGTGATGGGAAAGCAACATTGTATATACAATTTAGAACATATATTATCATGACAATTAACATTTGCATTAATAGTGGAGAGGCCATTTTGTGTGATGGACTTGGGTCGTTCTTTGATTCATATGGACTTGGGTCGTTCTTTGATTCATACACATGATATTCTGCTATAGAGATGATAGAAGGACGAGAGAGGGCGCTATAATATGAATGTAAGAACGACCCAAGTCCTTCATGTTTACATTCATATAAGATTTAACTCATTTATTTCAGGCACTTCCGGTGGTAATTAGGATTTATCATTTATACACAAGATGAGTCCATGCACAAGCTACAATTTCCCATGTCAAACTAAATTTGGCCAAAAATTGGACTTGGGTCGTTCTTATATTCATATACCAGTACTCAATTTCTGAAGTAAGATTATTATTTTTTTCTTATGTCCCCTCCCTGATATCCAGCCTTCGATAGTTTTCCCTCCATTATCTGCAGCCTTTCACATTCCGTACATTACTATGTGTATCTACAAAATACTTAACAGAAATAATAAGGAATCAATTAGACTGTTCTTTTTTAATTATAATTACTTGATTTGATTTGATTTGATTTGATTTGATTTGATTTGATTTGATTTATTCACAAAATGCATATACATACATTATTCACAAATATGCACATAGTTTGTACATGAAACATATTACACATTTTGTCTGGATCGTCATAAGCTATGAAAAGCTTGACTGGGATGTCCAGTATGGATAACGTACACATATTATGTACATGAACATCATTAACAAAGAAAATGTATAATGCGCGTTCAATTTGTTCATAGATAGGAAGATGAGAGAAGGAGAGAAAAAGAAAAAAAGAGAGAGGAAAAGATAAGGAGAGGGATACTCTACATCATGGTAGTTAAAGGTATACAAGATTGACAATTCTGGTAACAACTAACATAGAAAGACTCGCTGCTATTATGTACGTAGTGTATACGTATGACAAAATAAACCTGTGAACCTGGGGTAAGACAGCAGGCAAGAACCATGCAAATAGTATTGTTTAAACATATTTGCAAAGAAAGGTATTCTTTACTAGTCTTCTAAAAGTATGCTTTGATTGGCACCGTCGCACTTCATGAGAAAGAGAATTCCAGATGTCAGGACCGGCATGTCGTATGGATCGATGGGCAAGGGCATTGATACTATAATCCACTCATGTATACATTTATTTATTTTTATGCCTCCGCCACGAAGTGGTGCCGGAGGCATTATGTTTTCGGGTTGTCCGTCCGTCCGTCCGTCTGTCCGTCCGTCCGTCCTTCCGTCCGTCCGTCCGTCCGTCCGTCCTTCCGTCCGTCCGTAATGAATTTTGTGGACAAGGTAACTATCGAAACCTGTTGAGGTATCCTAATGAAACTTGGCATGTATGTGTATTAGGGGGTGAAGTTGTGCCTATCAACTTTTGGGTGCACATGCTCAAGGTCAAAGGTCAAAAGGTCAAGGTCAAATACATAAAATTTCACTATTTCCACCATATCTATTGAATGCCTGAAGATATTTTCTTGAAACTTAGTGTATACATGTTTTACCTAATTAAGATTCTCTGGTGAAAGTTTGGGTCAAAGGTCAAAGGTCAAAAGGTCAGGGTCAAATACATAAAATTTCACTATTTCCACCATATCTATTGAATGCCTGAAGAGATTTTCTTGAAACTTAGTGTATACATGTATTACCCAATTAAGATTCTCTGGTGACAGTTTGGGTCATGAGGTCAAAGGTCAAAGGTCAAAAGGTCAAGTAAAAATATTAAAACTTCTTTTTTTTTCTCCGTACCTTGGAAAATTGTTCAAGGTATCTTCATGGAACATAGTATATACATGTACTGACTGGAAGTGATTATCTAGAGAATGTAGGGTTCATGGGGTCAAAGGTCAGGGGTCAAAGGTCAAGTGCAAGACTTCAAAATGTTACTATTACCCTCATATTTATGCAATGCCAGCAGGGTTATTTTTTTACACTTGGTGTATGCGTGTGTAACCTAATAGAAATTCTCTGGAAAGTTTTTTTTTTCTCTTTTTGCCTCAAAGGTCAAAAGGTCAAAGATAAGTGAAAGTGCTGAACTAACTTTTTCCTCCATATCTCGGAAGTGGCTCAAGTTACCTTGAAACTTAGTACATATTATGCATGTTCTACCTGAAAGTAATTATCTTATGAATTTTAGGGTCAAGGGCCAGATGAAAATGATAACAATTTACTATTCAATTCAGAAATTGAACTTTTTCTCCACACCTGTACCTTGAAAATTACTCAATGCCTAAATGTATGAATGGGTCAAAGTCAAGTTAAAGTCCTTAAATCCCTAGATACATGCTCTCCTATTCATCCAATTAAACCTACGTCAAGGAAGGTGAACATTCAACACATTTGTGACAAACTTGTCATTCCAATATTTTGCCAATTTGTGAAAATGTAATCACACAGTGTCCACATGTACTATCTAGACCTATTGGGAAAATCATGCATTATGGCGGAGGCATACCAGTCGCCAAAGCGACATTTCTAGTTCTATGTTTTTATTGAATCATTTTTACTTGTTATCAAAACATAACATACAAACAGGAAATAATATTACATGAAATGAAGATTTCAGTGATTCTAGGTCCATACCGTTGATTGCTTGGGAGGAAAAGGCAAACTTAATCACCGAGGCTCGAGACCTTCCTCCCCGACCAGTGTATGAACCCAGAATCAGCTTATCATTGTATCACAGTTACCAAAAAAGAAAAAAAACAAAAACAAACAAACAAATAACACGTTATTCCCATGTAAACACAAATGTCTTTCCAAAACATATTATTGTTTTTCGTAAAGCAGGTCTTATCGGAGGAATTAGCCATGAACTAATGTCTGTAGAAAAACAAGAATATGAATAAAATCTTTCTTTTCAGATCCCCCTGTCATCACCGATGATTGGCGAGTTCTTCAGTTTGGTGAGAGGGCGATTCTCAGTTGTCTTTATGAGGAGGCGGTAAGTGGCGTGCACTGGATGAAAGGCGAAAACTACAATGATGCAAAAAGGCTTGTTTCACTCGACCCTAACTCTGAGATAAGCCAACAAAGGGAATGTGAGCAGAGTGTGTGCCACCTAACTGACGACTACTCTCTCGTGTTTAACTCTACAAAAATTAGAGATGAAGGAAGGTACTTCTGCGCTGTGTCAGATATGGCGACAGGTAGGCTTCTCATCAACTCCACGGATGTCAATGTTGTTGGTAAGTTTTAAAGTGTTTTCTAATCGCAATTGTAAAGTTGATAATTAAAACGAAAACCCTAGTTGTTACATGTTGATTGATTTTGACATAACAATATGAGATTTTTCCCGCTGATTTTTCCCAGTGTCTGATAAATTTGCAAAATATACATTTTATATTCATTTGAGGTTTTTTTTTTAAGGCGTAAGAAATCAGAACGTTAAGTTGAGATGCGTTATAGCAGATTGTCAGAAGAGAAATCATCCATGCGTAGCATACTTATTGGTAAGCAGCCTGAAATCATGTGCAACGAACATCTACTATGAAATCAAACTCTCTAAAACAAGTTCTTCTAAGAATATTAATCTTACGGATTTCTTTTTTTCTGAAATGTCTTTATTGGCGCAAACGTCAGTGATGACGAAGGTTAACTCCTGTCGTTTCAGTTGGTCCAAATGAATGGGATGTAAACGTTACAAATGTATTTTGTTACATAGATGGTTCTTATCTCGTAATTACGACATTCACCTTATTCCTTTTGCAGCTGCTCCCCAGGAACCGTATCCGCATATTGATACATGTGAGCCGATCAGTACATATGAATCTGTCCAAACTTGCGAAATTAGTGAAGATATCAATACCACAGTATCCCTCACATGTACTGTAAAACGGCACTATCCGACCATCAGTTTGTCATTCAGCGATACTTCAAACACGGCAAGTACAGTTCAAGTAAGTATTTCTACTGATACGGAAGGGCTACTGACCCAGGTGGTAACGATAGTGCTGTTGGTAGGATCCGATCCAGTGACGTGTACAGCTAGCGGGCCACCATTCGAAACAACCAGAACAACAAAAGGCGTGTTTATACCCACGACAGCACGAAACCAGACGGAACGTAACGACGTTATTGCATTACCTGCGCAAGGCAACGACGACAGTGAGTATATTGGAGAATCTGACATTCAATAGTTAGAAAGCAACGCCACGACATGAGCATGAGCAGCAAGGAGTCTGCATGTAGCCAGTTCTCGATGCATCGTTATAGGGAAGTGTGTTTAATGTTCTATGAAATGAAATGAAAAAGACAAACCATTAGGCTGTCTCGTTTGTTGAGAAATCATTGAAAAGAGCAACATGTTCGATATTTCTCCATTGTTTCCTGTGATGCGTCTCACTCTCACTTTGCTTATGATAGAAATCCTCTTTCCGCTATAGAAAAGCCAGGATTACACCAAAGCCGAATTCTCCCGAATAAATTTTGACCGATCATGCCCGAATATGGTCTAAATCTGAAGGATTCGGTGGCTTCGGAACCTATTAGTCTCTGATTCAGGGATCTCCCTGAATCAGGGACGAATAGATTCAGAATAGGTCCTGAATCAGAGCAGTATTACCATTCTGGCTATATCGTGTATATTCGCGATGCCATTCGGGCCATTCTTGCCGCTCAATCGACCTATTCGGCTGCTATTCGGCCGTACTCTTGCCTATTCGGCTCACTCGCCTGTATTCTGCTCTGTATTCGGGTAACGATTCGGATGGATTCGGGGAGGTATTTGGGGTATTCTGGGCAGATATTCGGGTCTATTTGGCTAGATAATTCTGGCCTTTACTCCCCTAATGATACGAAATAGGCCCGAATCTGTCCAGAATGCCACGAATGCCTCCCCGAATCCAACCGAATTCCATCCGAATACATCCCGAATGTGGCCCTAGTGAAATTTGTCGGGACCATATTCGGGAGTAGTTTTAAGGGTATTCGGCTGGTTTTGAATGTCAAAAGTAAAAGGACATTGGAATGCACCTTCCCATTCCCTCGCCATGTCTTTTGCTATAGTCGCATTGATATCACTGAAACTTGTCCTGTATACTGGTTACACTTCATAGTCAGGTTCAATGTCTTAATTCTTATCAGTATTCTCCCACACATAATATCTTGTGCAGACTGAATGTCCTTTGTTCTAAAGTCATAAACTGGAAAACTTAGTTAGCCTCTATGTGTTAAGTGAACCAAGACACTCAAGTAGGCCTATAATCTTAGTGTTGGTGCCTAGAATAAAGCAGTAATTGTAGCCCTTTTCTCATCTACTGTACTGACCATGCAAGTGTGACCCGCTACAACAAAAGGATCCTAAAGTCGCTGACGGTTGAGCTGAGAAAATCGAGTTTGAAGTCAGATCATCAAAATCCGTCAAAACGTTCGGATTTCTGTTTTTGACATAATGTTGTAGTCTCATGTATCTTTTATCATCTGCCGAAATTTTGAAGCTAAATAATGAAAGGAAAGGCAAGAAAATAACATTTTTCTGGGCCATGAATTTCCGACTTTCAACGGAACAGAAACAAGTCTGAAGATTTGGAGTTAGCATCGCAACTAGACTGCGCCCCTAGCAATGAGGGAGTGACTCATTGGTCTGTGCGTGGCATCCTGGTTACTGATTGGTCGTGCGTTGACCGCTGGTGCTAAGCTTGAATGAACATCGCGGAGGTTGCCAGGAGCGTACCTTCTATTGTCAAACAGTGTAAAAAACTGTCTTGCTTCCCCTCTATCATGATAGCATCGGAAGGAAAACTTTGAAGGCGGATTTCTCGAAACACTGATTTCTTCAACAACTTGTCATGCGCTAGCAAAACTCATCGATATCTCCCCAACCGAGAACTTTTATCAGTCATGTTATATATGACATTAAAGTGGACGAGTAAGGGAATAATGTCATGTCGCTTTCAGAAAATTGTCCTCCCCCTACTTTCGGATCATTTTGTTGCAGCGGGTCACAATTACCTATCCTTTGTCCTTCCCTAGTAGCTAAGACGTTTGATGTCGCCCCTTTGTAATAATCTCCATGCCTCCCTCCAATTACCATCCCATTGCCCGATTGTACCTGTATTAGTTTCTCATTTAATCTCTTCTATGATGGAAGTAGCCAACTGGTTAATTGTAGGTATAATTGGCTGGGAAATTTGCCAAGATAAAACTCCTGTTTGGGAGTCAGTCTGAATTTGGTCCTCCTAAAGTCAAGACGCCAATAAATGTTCTCTCTGTAAATGCATTGATTTTATGTTGGTGTGATTGATTCATTGACTCTCGTTTGAAACTCAACATTACGCTGAGTCGAGGGGAAGATGCATTCCAATGTCTTTTGTTAAACATTTCAGTGCTTTAGCAATGATTGACATATGAGGTCATCCGAGGAAAATTGGTTTGGAAAGATTTTGGGGGGCGTTCCCAGATAATCTAAAGGAAATTAAAAGAAAAACATAGTTATAAATATATGGAATGTTTCTAGATTTTTGTTTCACCTCAAAAGTAATGCAAAGTATAGGGTATCATAAATCAACACAAATCAACATGCATTTGTATGTAAGGGGCCCGTTAAAAATGTGGCGGAGAAAATGTCATGGAACATTTGTCGTGGAACCGTTAAAGAAATATAAGATGTTTCTTTGTTTGTTTGTTTTTATAAAGATATTTTTGAGTGCTAGGAAAAGCGTTGGACATGAAACGTCATTATGTGTGTGTGTTGTGTGTTTTTGTCTAATAATATTTCTGATTTATTATCTTGTACTCTTTTTTTCTAATTTATTTTGTAGTTGCTGCAATTTGTGTGACTTTGCTCGGACTTGTATTTGGACTCGCAGGATATTTTTTTTACCGACGGAAATCCCACAATGCAAAAGGTATTTGTACAATACATGTTAATCCTTCTCTCTCTCTCTCTCTCTCTCGCTTTGCTTGTCTCCCTTACGCTCTTTCTTCTTGTTTGTGCCGTGTAGCAACTCCTTTTTTCCCTGAAGTCTTTTAGAACAAATCGAGATTGTGCTTATGAAAGAAAACTTACGCAATATCAGGTTGTTGTCCAATGTTTGAACTACACGTTATACGTACAGTAACAAACTTAATACATGCATTCATCAAGACCACGTTTTGTTGTCTTTGTTGTTTATGGTCTATCTTTTTTTCATTAAATCACTTGACACAACGTAATAAATAGTACCAAAAATGTAACATTGAACTGCTGAGGTTCTGATATTTGCCTGTGGGATTTAGATCTATATGCATGCTGCCACCTTATTAATAGGCCCTATTGCAATAATCACTTCCAGCATGACGTATATTGAGGATTAATTAAGTATTGTGAGGTATGGTTTAAAATTTGGGAAATTTGCTAGTTTGAGGAAAGAGAAAGGGAAGGGAACGACAACGTGGAGCAGGTGTACGTAGGCAGTATTTAGGCTACAGTATATTTTTCTCTCGAATTAGCTGTTCGAGTCACTTGCATCTACAGAATCTGAAATGTGGGAACTACATAACCCATTTTGAATTCTCGTTGCCCTATCGGGCCACCAAGACATAACCGTTTTGGGGATGTTGTGGCCACCCCTTATGTCGAAGGTGATATCAGTCTCTATTTTGGTAGAATTTCTATTGTAAACTTATTCATTGTTTTGTATAGATTTCTCTTCACAATCATTCGTAAACGAATGGATTGGGTGCACATGAATGCTTAACCTAATCGTGCGATCACTCAATGGTGACATCATCACGATGTCATTTTGTTAACTACATCACTCACATCCAATCAGCAAAACACATTACATTGAAGAAATACAAAAATAGAAAGGTTAAAAAGACATAAACTTCAAGGCATGGGTCACCCTACAGCTCCCTCCCTCGCTCAATCAAGCAGAGAGCATTACCTTTAAACACAGGTTCCTACCCCTTTGATATTGGTGTACATTACTAAAGGATTTATGATTTCTCAATCCTTGAATATCACGGCGACATTGTGTGTATTGAGGAAAAAATCCAGTAAACACCTTGAGGTAAGCTTATCATTTAAAATATGCAATAGACATCAGAGCACAGACACACGTGGTATACGTTCCAACATTTTTGCTGTATTATAATCCCTTGTTTCTGCCTTTCTCAATTTGTAGGCAAGCTGGTGTCTTTTGTTGAACTTTGGTTCATGCTTTTGTCAAGAGAACAACAGACAAAAGAAATTACTGACTCCTTTGCCAGAGTAACTAAACTGATCAAAGAAGGACATGGTCCCGAAGATACTGAACCTTTGATGGGATTATCTAAGACGCCTGAAGAATTGTTCGATGAGTTGTGTAGCTTCAGTTACGAACCTAACGGACCGATTAAGCTGGATGACCTTTTCGAGTGCCTTCGGAAATGCAAGCTGGAGGATGAAATTGGAAGATTAGAAGGTAAGATGGCAGGATTGGAAGATTAGAAGGTAAGATGGCAGGAAAGAAAGACCAAAATAGTTATATATGTCGTGAAGCCGGCAGCATGATTCATTGACGATCATCAAGTTTGAAATACTTTCCAGTCTAGTAACTTAGCAGATGATCTTCTAGGTTGACTGAAGTCGCATCTTATTGAATGTCAACATTTCTGTCTATACCTAATCATTATTGAAGGTACTTATTAAATCGAAATTGAACTGCCTAATCGTACATTTTTTTTTTTTCGTTCTCAATAGGCGTAAAATATTATGTTAGGTAGGGGAAAATTAAGGACATAATTGCAGACGTATTTCGGATGAATGTGGAGTGTGACATAGAACTCTTCTCTCAGGATGGTTGATTCACCAGCTGAATACGTAGCTTTAGACTGATATAGATCAAGTTGCCAAGGCTTTTATTTTAAAAAGTTACAAATAATATGCTGGCATCAAAGCAGTTACAAACTACAAAATGCTACTAGACCAGGAGCTGGCTGCTGGTCAATTTACCCCACCAAGCCCAAAAGGTTTGACCCCTCAGAGTTGCAGGGACCACCCCCCTCATTGAAAAAATGGGCGTCAGCCTGGTCCCTGAGGGGGGGGGGGGGGGGGGTTCGGCCCCCAGGGACCCCCCCCCCCCCCCCCCGCCCGAAAGGGAAAAGGCCCTCCGGCGGGTGTAATTTTCCCCATGGAGCCCATGGACCAAACTTGGCCTAAATGAATGTCCCATGGATGTACATAATCAAAACATAAAAACTGACAAAATATCTGGTTGGGAAAGGGGTTGCCAGACCGCTTGTTTGCAGGTACAAAACCTCGTTTTTGGTCAAAGAGTCTGCGCCAAGACTAGACTGTCCCATAGGCCCTGTACTGTAGCGTCTCCCAACAGTCTGAGGGACAGCGCCAGTTAGTGCATGTAGTAGTCTTGGCGCAGACTCCTTAACGCTCAACAAGGGTTTGTGCCTGCAAACTATCCGTTAAACCCTGGGACCCAGGGTAGTTTGCATCCAGAAATTCACCACACACACGCACACACATACACACACAAACACACACACACACACACACACATACACACACACACGCACACACACACACATGCATACATACACACACACACATGACTCTATGTATATACCATAATACCAAACATGTTAGCTTTCTCATTTCATTTCATTTTCATTTCATTTATTTCATTTCCAACATTTTCATACACAAAATAACACAACATCAATACAATGTCGTAACAAAGAAAAATACATGAAGTTAACAATAATACGCATGAAAAAAAGCAAGAGAATATTGAATCAAAACTAAAGTTGCAGGAAATGGAGGAGACATGCTAAAAAGCTAAGCTTGTATTTTGCAGTCTCCTCGTGGACAAAAAGACTAAATAACATCGAAAAGCAATTAGCTGGACATAAACGGTGCGGAACACATACAATCCTATACAAATAAACAAACAACAAACAAACAAACAAACAGACGGACAAACAAACACAAGCAACCTCTCTTGTAAAGAGAAAGATAGAGAGAGAAAAACAAAACACAGTGAGGGAAAAGGAGGAGAAGAGGAAGAGGAAATGAGGAAATTATTTTGAAGGAAGAAACAGAAGGAGACAAGAGGACAGGAAAAGGCGAGAAAGGAGAAGAGATGAAGATGATGAAGGGTCTATACCAGCACACGCGAGGTACATGGTGCGATGGATCACCGAGGTATATGTACATAATGTAGGAAGGAATAGATTAAAGAAAAGAATGAGTATAACGAATAAAAAAGGAAGCTCAAAATTAAGGGTAACTAAGATATAACTCATTCAACTATATAGGAATTTATGAACAACTTCTTCAATTTGAATATAAATGTATTTAAACTTAGAACTTGTTTCATACTATCATCGAGAGAGTTCCAGAATTTGGGGCCAGTAAAAGAAAATATAGATTTAGCAAACATAGTCCTAGTTAATGGCAAATGAAATGAGTTGGATTGCCGGGTAGGATACAGATGAACAGTTCTATTTTTAGTGAACATGGACTCAAACACAAATGGGAGAGAATTATTGATAAATTTGTACATGAATTGTCCGAGGTGTAGAAAATACAAATCCTTTACCTTTAAGATTTTGTTTTCTTGAAATAACACATCAGTGTGACTTCTCCACGATTCATTGCAAATAATACGAAGAGCTTTCTTCTGTAACAAAAGTAGTCTTTCCAAATGAGAAGAATGTGTGTTTCCCCAGGCGAGTATACCATAATTCAAATAAGGTAAAATCAAAGATGAATATAACATTAAAAGAGCGTTTTGGGGTAAATAAAATTTAACTTTATTTATAACACCTATATTTCTTGAAATAATACGGCTTATGGAATCAATATGTAAATTCCAAGTGAGTTTACGGTCAATAAACAAACCTAACAATTTGATTGAAAAAACTTCTTCAATAACTGTGTCATTCAGATAAACATTCCTTGGCACATTTTCCAGAGAGTTACTAAAAATCATACATTTAGTTTTTTTGATATTTATTGACAATTTATTTGCTCTTATCCATTGAAGTAATTTATCCAATTCAACATTTAAAACATCAATTAACATGTTAGGATCAGAATGTGATAAAAAAACATTAGAATCATCAGCAAATAATAGAAAAGAAAGAATTCTTGGTGAATTCGGCATGTCGTTAATGTAAAGGATAAATAAAAGAGGGCCAAGCAAACTTCCTTGAGGCACTCCACAATTGACATTTTGCATGACTGATGTATGTCCGTTAACATACACAAATTGCTTTCGGCTAGAAAGGTAACTCCTGAACCACTCCAAGGCCTTTCCTCGGATACCATAATGTGATAACTTATAAAGGAGTATATTATGGTCAATGGTATCAAAGGCCTTTGAGTAGTCCAGGAAAACGCCGATTGTATGATGAAACTGATCAATAGCTTTTGAAACTTTATCTAGAAAGGTAAGTATTGCATGGGATGTATTGTGGTTTTGTCGAAAACCAAACTGATAATCAGAAATTATTTCATGAATATCCAAAAACTTTAATAATCTAGAATGAACAACTTTTTCAAGTAATTTCGATATAGAAGTCAACAAAGATATAGGTCGATAGTTACGAACATCTTCTCTATCCCCATTTTTATAAATGGGAATTACTTTAGAAATTTTCATATCCTCAGGGACAACTCCATTACACAAGGACAAATTAAAAACGTGTACCAATGGATCAACAATAACATTGATAATATTTTTCAAAAGAACATTGTCAATACTGTCGTGCCCGGCACTTTTCTTGTTTTTCAAATTCTGAGTAATATCTAACAATTCATTTCTCTCTAAAGGAACAAAAAACAATGAGTTGGGATTTCGAGTTTGTAAAAAATCAGAAAAATTCTTTGGACTATCCGGAATATTGCGAGCAAGATTATTGCCAATTTGTGAGAAATACTGATTAAAAATGTTTGAAATGGATGTGGCATCATTAATAGTCAAATCATTATGTTTGATTGTGGTAATACGTGGTTTCTCCGTATTTTTATTAATAGCTGTATTAATAGTTTTCCACGTATTTTGAATATCACGTTTAAACAAAGATAACTGATTAATAAAATATTTACGTTTCTCACACCGTATTACTTGCGTGAGAACATTCTTATATGAAGTATATTTATGATGAGATTGCTGGGTGCGTTTAATTTTATCAACATAATACAAATTATTCTTACGGTTAATCGATCGCAACAAAGATTTAGATATCCAGGGCAACCTAGGATATCTTTTGTAATTGTTACATTTTTTTCTAATAATGGGAACATGTTTATCCAAAATAGAAATTAACGTTTGCATGAACAAATCATAAGCTACAGTGGGATCCTCATTATCATATATATCGGTCCAGTCCACTCTGTTTAACTCGTCTTGTAACCTAACTATATTGTCAGGTGTCATTTTCCGGAAACTTACCATAGGAGGCTTTAAAGAAATTCTACGGTTAATGGGAATACAAGAAAAGATGGGATAATGGTCAGATAAATCTGATAAAATAATTCCGGAGGCAGGTAAAGGGCTGATGTTACAGAATATATTGTCGATAAGTGTTGCAGAATGATGGGTAACACGAGTTGGTTTTGTTATAAGTGGTAAAAAGGACGAGGAAGTCATTATATCCAAAAAAATTTGGGCAGTGTTTAAAGTCTGAAACTTTAACAAATCAACATTAAAATCTCCCATGATAAAACAATCTTTATTATCAAAAGTTCGGTTTGATAATAAGGATTGTACATATTCAAAAAAATCATAAATATTAGAATTAGGAGGTCTATATAATACTGACACAATTATATTCTTTGAATAAGGGACCTTAATTTCAATAACAAGTGATTCAACAATTTCACTCATACAATTCAATTCATCATGAATAACATAATCCAGATTTTGTTTTACATAAAAAGCAACGCCTCCGCCCATTCTCTGATTTCTGCTATTATGTATGAAATCATAACCTGGGAGTGAGAACATAGAAGTGGAACCCTGAGTGGTCCATGTTTCACTAGGACCTATTACATTGTAAAAGGATCCATGAGTGCCATCCATAAATAAGCGAAAATTATCAAAATTATGATTCAAACTCCTTATATTCAGATGCATGAAAGACAAATTATTGTCGCAATCGTTACCTTCAATCAAAGATTTGATATTGTTAATTGAGAAATATTCTGAACTTGCTCATTGTTATTCTGACAGAAATTAACGCTATCCTCATAAAAATTAAAAGGTAACTGATAATCTTTACTACAGGGGTCATTAGTTGTCTGTGTTTCCGTGTTTTGTCTGAACATTTCAAAAAACTCATCACTGTTTAATGAATGAAAAGCAAAGTCTTCGACTCGCATCATCTAGGAGTCAGAAGGAAATAGGACGTACTCGGTGCCATCGAGCACCAGTGTGCGTTCGAGCATGCATGGCATAGACCCCAGGAGGTTGAGATAAGAGAGAGCATGAAAGAATGTAAGAGGACGAGAAGGAGGAGGAAGGAACAGAAAAAGTGGTAGAAGTAGAAATAAGAAAGAAAACGTAAATGCCGGAGAATTACAATAGAGCAAAGGACAAACAGTAGACAAGAACAAGACAAACACCACAAAAAACACATACCTATCGAATCATGACTAAGGTACATTTCCGAAAGGCTAAACCCAGACATTGCTCTCCCTGCCCCCCCCCCCCCCCCCCCTCCCGAGAAAAGTATGTCAAAACTGGTCAGGCAAGATAGACTCCGATACTCAATACTGTTAACACAGACATTATATCTTGCACATAATGAATGTCAGGCCTATAAGATGTTCATACCTTTTGAATGTTTTACATGGATGCTATCAATACACCTATAAGGAACGCTGCTGAATTTTGAAATTTGTGTGAAGTTGTAGTATGTTTATTGGCCACCCAGCCTACTTATTCTGTATGATGTATTCACCTTATGAGACACAAATACAGCTTTTCAGAAAATGCTGAAATAAAACCTTTGTTGCGAGTAGACTTCAGTTTCAGACCAACCACAACAGCACTAAAGGCCATTTGTATAACAGATTTAAGTAAACATTAATTTTTCATCAACAGTGCATTAAACATACCTTTAATAAAATTTGTCAACAAGAGGAAGTCGTATTTAGCTTGGATGACTTTCTTTTCTCCTGCTTGATATCCTCTTTTGAATACAAATAACAAGTCTCAATCCTCATATAATATGAGATTCTTTTGAAAATCTCAAACTAAAAACTTGTTGTGTATATTTGTGAGTATTTGGCTGATATAAACCACCCACGATGCATGAAATAGGCAAGGATTACAGCATCCATGGCAACATTTCCTTTATTTGACTCTAATAAATTCCAAATCAGAATAACTGCAGCATTACATTAAGAAATGGAGCTTAATGGTTTTGGAAATGATATCTATCGAATTTCATACTCAGTAGTGCATGTGACCTCATAGTTTTGGACAAATATCTGCATATCAATAAGAGTAATGAACATGATTATGGTGTTCTATATAGATACGTGTATATTGCTGAACTTCCTTGAAACATCAAATAACAAGCTTCACAATAGAATGCTAACTTTCTGTAATGAAAATAACCAGGCTAAGAGCATTCACTTTGATCTTGTGTTCTCCCTATTTCAATTCAGCACTTCTTTTTTTTTTTTTTTTTTGGTCAACTTCTTATTTCTGGAGATATATTGTATACTTTTTTATTTGTGATAGTTCCCATACGCACACAAATGGTGCACATACTGCAAACACTGCCATTGACAGTGGCCAGTAGGCCTACAAACCAAGTTAAAACATGAAATTATCAGCTTACTGAAATAGCTCTCTCTTTATATACAATTGTAGCATAATAGGCTGTGAGCATTAACTTGGTCTTGTGGTCCCTTTATACCTTCAGCACTTTTGTCAATTCCTTATTTCTGGAGATACTTCATCTTCAGTTCCCCAGCCCAACACAAACACAATTCAACCTATGGTGTCACATATACTGCAAACAGCACATCATAGTATGATTGTCATTAACCCTGGACATATACACACAACATTGAAACATGAAATTACCAGCTGAAAGTTATGCTAGCTTAATTTCTTTCTTTAACAACAGCATGCACATTGAGAGCATTTACATGTTGTGTTCTTGTGTTCTCTTTTATATCAGAATTTTTGTCAACTCCTCAGTAAAGATATTACACTTTCAGGGTGTCACCAACCATATACAGAACAATGTAATGTTTATGATTTAGTTGTCTTTCAAAACCGTGGCAATTACACATGAATTCATGCATCACACTCTATGGTAGACTAAAGCCTACATTATTGATAAGTATAATGTAGGCCTAATAAGCATTGCACATGTTTCAGTCACAATCTATGATTCCTGAGCTGACCAGTATTTGGAATGAATTTGTTTCATACAAATACCAAACATATTGGTCTATCAGCCAGTATGATGCATGATTTGAGCTATTATATAACTGATGTCTACTCACAACAAAGGGCCTATTTCAGCATTTTCCAAAGATATATATGTATCATAATATTATGCATATTTTTTGTCACACAAGGTGGATACATTATAAAGGGTAAGCAGGTTGTGGAGCCAGTGAAACACCATACAATTGCACTCAAATTTCAAAATCTCTTCACTGCTCCTGCTTAAAGGTGTATTGAGAGTATCCATACTAAAATTCAAAAGGTGTGAACATCTTTATAGGTCAGACATAAAGGTATTATGGCTGTACTGTATGGAGAAACCAGTGAACATGTTTTGTGTTACGGTATAGTATACATGGAGTCATGTGTGAACTAATGTGTGTGTGTGTGCGTATGTGTGCGTGTGTGTGTGTGTGAGTGTGTGTGTGTGTGTGTGTGTGTGTGTGTGTGTGTGGTGAATTTCTGGATGCAAACTACCCTGGGTCGCAGGGTTTAACGGGTAGTTTGCAGGCACAAACCCTTGTTGATCGTTAAGGAGTCTGCGCCAAGACTACTACATGCACTAACTGGCACTGTCCCTCAGACTGTTGGGAGACGCTACAGTACAGGGCCTAAGGGACAGTGTAGTCTTGGCGCAGACTCTTTGACCAAAAACGAGGTTTTGTACCTGCAAACAAGCGGTCTGGCAACCCCTTTCCCAACCAGATATTTTGTCAGTTTTTATATTTTGATTATGTACAGCCATAGGATATTCATTTAGGCCAAGTTTGGTCCATGGGCTCCGTGGGGTAAATTACACCCGCCGGAGGGCCTTTTCGGGGGGTCCCTGGGGGCCGAACCCGCCCTCAGGGACCAGAATGACGCCCATTTTTTTCAATGAGGGGGGTGGTCCCAGCAACTCTGAGGGGTCAAACCTTTTGGGCTTGGTGGGGTAAATTGACCAGCAGCCAGCTCCTGGTCTATACAGTACGCATTGAATCAAAATCATTGTCCACCATCTGGACTTCAGTCGTATTCTACTCAAACAAACAAATATAGTACTTATACTGTATATGACTATTCATAGATATGTTTTGAGTAGACGGTAAGCCCTCCAATGTCAAAACACAGTCATTCGCTCTTCCAGCAATGATTCTTGTTGATATAGTATTGCACACCAGCGTGCATAATGCTATCCATCATAAACAACAACAACAAACAAAGTGATTGGATAGTAGTTAATACACATCGAGATCGTCGTTGAAGGGTCGAGTCCATTTCAGTACTGCAGTAATCTGTCCTCGAACGTAAGGAATTGATAATACAACAGCGTTATGACGACTGAAAGATCCACGGGAATCTCTGTCCAAATGAATGTTTCTACTGAACAGACGACTGGGCGGACACTTCCTCCGTCATTATGTAGACTAGCTTGCTCCAAATGCTGAAAACTGTATAATAGATCCAGAAACACATAGTATTCACCTCCTTCCAACGAATAGGTTGGTTCCAAAAACAAGGTGTCAATGAAATGTTATCAGCAGGACACCGTCTGACACACAATGCACATGCACCTCCAAAACTTCAGTGTTTCCACTATGAAATATATCAAAGGATTACTCTCAATATACACATGTATATTTCTCGTGCGTCTATTATTTATCCACTCCTGTAATCAGAAGCAATGAATGACCTTTCATTCAGAATTCTCAACCCACATTAAACTCTTGCGAATGGTAGGAAAAAAAGGAAGGAGGGGGGTTTACAGAGCACTGTATATTCATTTGTATGGCGTTTTTAGGAAGTATTCTTTGTACGCCAGCACAAGGCAAAATGCACACTAGAATGCAGTAATTCACTCTCAAGTCAGTGCCACTATTGCATCCATCAATGTTTCATATAATGCTGTATTTGTTTCATAAACTATTTCTAAACTATTTCATCTTATTGGCTAGTCACTCTATATCAACAGTGACTGCGATAATAATATTGTCGGCTGATGACTTACTCGTCCATGTTCTCACGATCTTATAAGATGGTTAATTCCTCCAACACTTTGTATTATGTAATGCAAAGAGAACCCCTTAAAGTATAACAATAGGTCTACAGAAACAATCAAATAAATATTTATGAATCAGTATGTACTTATTTTATCCTTGCCGTAACGTGAAGAGAAAAATATTATACGTTCTGTTATTCAATGGTTATCGCACTATCATAATCGTCATCATTTGGAATATCATAACCGTATATAGGCCTAGCTAAGTTACCATGTAGGTCCCTGCTCGAATATTTCTATCTGTAAAACCCACTTATTGATATCGATTTATACATATGTGACCGTGAATTACAAAACAAACAAAAAGTCGCACCCCTTGATTTTACGTGAGGAATCAAAAAAGTTGAAATGGTTGAACCAAGTCAATCTTGAGTTTTTCATATATATATATATATATATATATATATAGATATATTTATATATTTATATTTATTTTATTTATTATTTATATATATATATATTTATATTTTTTTGTAAAAGAGCTATCCTTCTTCTACGGCATTCTCCATGTTAGGATCTTAACAGGAATGGGAAAGTGTGTTTTTAGCAGTTTTCATACAACCCTTTTAGGAAAAGGAATAGAGTGATCAGGTATGTCTTAGAGACCACTTTTCATGTCTTGAAATCCTTTGCACACTCTTCACTTTCAAGTCTAATAACATTTGACAGGATGACGCTACCGCTTTGAAAGTTAGCATTAATCACGGACAGAATGTGTTAATATGACATGTTTAGTTTCAGCTTTATCTGATAATCCCTTCGTTGTGGTTGCTCCGGGGGTTTACATCGTTTGTTTTGTCCCTTCCATGGCCCACCTAGCGCTGCCTGGTAAAGATTATTAAAGCGCTTGAATAGACTTTGTACTTCAGAGCCTCTTTTCTCAGTTCACACTTTTCCAGAGTGTGTGGTTTTTTTTTTCCACTAGGTAGGTTAGGGGATTCCATGTTATTGTGTTATACATCATTTTAAAGCTTAGAGTCTGTTCTTTCAGAATCTGCCCTTAACTGAAAATCCCTGTCAGGCGACTTTTTATTGGTTTTGTGATGCAGGGTCACATATGACCTACTCTAGTACACTTGAATGGTAATTGGCTACAAAAGACATCGTATTATCAACGATTATCAAAGAAAGGTGGTCGTATAACTACGTCTTTATTTTTTGTCCCTTTTTTGGAAGAAAAAAAAAATCAGGCTGAATTCTTTGCATCCAGTAAGTGAAATGTTTGTGTTTCCACGCCCTCCTCAGTGGATACGTTTTCACTGTACCCACATGCGTAAGATTATTATATTGTTGAGAAATATGAGGGGGCGCTGTGGCATGGTGGATAAGACTCCCGACTCCCGATCGGAGGATCCGAGTTCGAGTCCCGCCCAGTGCTTACGTCCTTGGACAAGATGTTTTTACCCACAATGTCCCTCTCGACCCAGATGTATAAATGGACACCTGGCAATGCTAGGGTAATAATAAAAAAAGCAGGGCACTCTGGTAGAGCAGTGGCATTACTGAAGAGGCTACCCTGGGTAAATAAGACCTTATTATTATCATTATTATCATAAATAAGAAAATGAAAGGAAAAATCGTAAGTCCGTTACGAAAACTTCAACATACTGTGATAACACCCACAACAATGAAAAAAAAATAGAAATAGAGAAACACGTTGAGAGCCCAGACTTCCGCAGAGCAGCTACTTTCCATCAATGATCTTGCTCTTCCATAGAGTTCAGTGAGTTCCACCCAGATACGTATGCATGCTGAAAATTGTCACATTCCCCAAAATAGAGAAGCCTGTCATAAACCCTCAGCTGTGCGGCGCACCTTGCCCTGGCTTGGCTCGCCTTGCATAAACTAGAGCACGCACTTAAGTGCGCACATTCAAACCTGAAATAGGCGCAGCATAAAGTCCCAAGTTTATTGACTGTCAAAATATTTAAAAAAATCCTTCATAAATACCCTCAAATTCAACGGGTCACTACAATTTTGATTTAACGAACTGTCGCTTGTGTCATTCGCAACCTTTCCTGAAAGTTTCATCTAAATCCGTTAACTACTTTTTGAGTTATTTTTAGCACGGTATATAGTAGGCTTGCTAAGGGCAAAAAAAAAAAGGTGATCGCTGCATTTTATAGTACAAATGTCCTATTTGGCAGACATGTTCCTCTGTGCAATTATTTTTTTTTTCATCTAAAGAGACAATTTGTATCTATGCAAATAAGCCTTAATTTGCATAATTTATGCAAAAATACATATAAAAATTATTTATATATATATGTGCATCCAGCGGAAATACCTAATTTGGTAGAAGTATTCTATAGAGTATGTGGAAACAATTCCTGCAAAAATTGATTTTATACCTATGTAAATAAACATAAAATTTACATAATTACGCAAGTTATTGTGCAAAAATCTGCATTTTTGAAAGAATTTCTAAACTATTAAGCACTGGATCTTGTTGTACAAAGTTTGAACCTAGGATGGATGTCCCCTGGGTCAAGAGTAAATGATTCATTCGAAGAGACAAACAAGCTGTTTTTTTTTTTTGCATAATATGCATTTATCAATACCTACACATCTATAGACAATCAGAACAAACAAAAAGCCTTAATGAAGCCTTAAAGAAACTCCCCTTAAATCTCATCCTAGATAGATATAACCCATTAGAAACACTTTATGAAACAAATGAGAAATGAATTTGAAGAATTGAACCATCATTACCAGCTAATTTACATAAGAAAGTAAAGTAAAAACATTATTTTTATTAGTTTTCTTTACAGTCTAAGAACTGCATTTACGGTGAAAACTATGAAAGTAGTATACATTTCCTTTAATCAAAAGGAAATGGTTTGTAATATCTAGACACAATTTTGTCATGCAAATACTACCCAATTAGCATATTGTACAAATTAGTACCCGAATGTACCAGAAGTCAATGGTCAAGGTCGACAAATTGTATCAGTTTACGCGATAACTCAAGACTGGATTATGCAAATGTCACCAAACCTGGTCCAAAGATGACGTATGATGGGGCAAGTGATTAAGCAGTTTTTAAGAAAAATCAGCAAGAAGTCAAAAGTCAAAAAGTTCAAGGTCAACACTAAAATGTCATTATTTTCCCCATATCTAGGCAATTTCTGAAAGTACTTTCTTCAAACTTAGTGACTGCATACAATGTACTACCAAAATACGATTCTCGAGAGAGTTTCAGGTCAAGAGGTCGAAGGTCAAAGTTCAGGTGAAAATGTTAAAATGTCACTTTTTTTTTCTTCGTATCTCGCAAATGGTTCAAGGTGTCTTCATGGAACTTGGTACTGGCAGGGATTTTCCAGGGAATTTAGGGGTCATTTGTCAAAGGCCAGTGGTCAGAGATCATGGTCAATTGGGCCCTCAAAATTTCACTATTTCCCTCATGTTTTTGCAATGCTTGTAGGATTTTTCTTGAAACTTATATGTATTACCTAATGGATATTCTCTGGGATATTTCCTGCCAAAATGTCAAAGCTCTGATGAAAGTGCTATATTTCACTTTTGTCTTTCATATCTTGAATGTGAAACAAGGTATCATGAAACTTAGTTCATATTTGTGCATGTTCTACCTGACAGTGATACCTTTGTTGATTGTCGCAAAAATATTAAGACCTCCCCTCTCAAGTGTTTTGTTTTCTCTTAATAAGTAGGAAAGGACATGGAATTCAGTGACATGGTATAGTCATCACCATCATTACATTTAATGTATGGGTCGCATGGAAGTATATTTTGATGCACACATGTATAACCTCGGACATTCTTACCTTTTACATTTTACCTGTGTATTTCTTTTAATTTAACACTAAACTTTACACTAAACCAGTTAACATAATTATTTTTTTTTTGGCAAAAGCTTCAAGATCATGTAGGTCATAATCATCTAAATAGGTACTAGCTGATATGTGGTGGAATATAACATTCCTTGGACCACCAGGGAGTTACATTATTCCAAGGGAAAATAGTCACAAACAGGGAGAATATATGACATTTACGATTCTCGTAAACAGTACGCCTGTGACGATCACGGATCTGTTTACAAATCACATCCTAGTAATTGTAAAAGCCATCGAATATACTCTTTTATGGCCATGAACAATTTTCTGCTTTGATTTATGGTTGAAATTGACTGATTTTAAGTCAGAGACTGAGATTATTTGACTTGAAGCAGGGCTCCACACTAACTACCAGTATTTTGTTTGATGGCCCAATGGGGCTACCAAAATCCTCAATTTCAAAGTTTTGGTGGCCCGAGAGAAAAATTTGGTGGCCCGAAAAAAACAATAAAAAACATTGAAAGTCCTGTTTTTTCAATGAGTCAAATATTTAAGTTTTATCATTGTAAAAATTGGAAGTTGGACATATCTACTCATAAATAAACCTCAACAAAATCGCAACACTCACTCTCAGGCACTCATTCAGTCCTATTCATCTATCCTTTAAACAAATTTTACTGCTAATTTCCGGCGCAAAAAGTTATGATTTTATTGACATACTTTTGAACAAAAAATTGGTGGCCCCGGGCCACCGGGCCACCGTTAGTGGCGAGCCCTGCTTAACCCTATAAAGCCCAAGCTATTTTGACCCCTTCCAGGCCCAAGGGGGGGCACATTGTGCCCCCTATATAACTTCTTTATTATATGATGTATGACCGTCATATTTGGCACATAGGTAGAGCAACTCATACTCTACAAGACCCAACATTTGAAATTTCCCAAGGTCATCCACTGAGGGGGCTATTAACCAAAATACCAAAAAAAATACATATTAAATACGCTAAAATCGTGTTTTTTCTTTTTATTTCTTTATCCCAAGTATATATGTTTTTATTTCATATCAATCATTTTCATATTTACCACAAAGGAAAAGCAAGTCAACCTTCACTATTTGTTACTGTTGAAATTTCTCAAGGTCAACATGTGGGGGCGCCATTCAATACAATATAAATAAATATATGAAACCTATGATGTATTGCTTAGAATGGGTACATATATTGGTATCATATTTCATATTTCCAAAATATTGAAATTTTGAGTTTGCAGATTGATAATATGATGAAGAAATGATATTACAGGCAAAGCTTGTGTGAAGATAACACAAAATAAAAGGGTAGTCTTTGGAAAATGCTGTATTTTCAATTATTTCTATTATGTCTATTGTTTCATGCCTATGTCATATAAAAAATAAAGGAAATAATAAGAAGACCATTTCAGGGTAATTCGCAACCATAATAAGTTCACATTTTGGTCCTTCAGCAAATTATAGCCAAGAAAACCCCCATTTCATCCATTATTATATTGTTAACTGAAATTTGAACAGAAAATCATGCAAAATCTGACGAACATGGTTGTCAGTTTACGGTTGCCATGGCAACCAGCAATATCGGACATAGCTAGATTATATATCAAAATGTTCGCAATAACATTTTAGGAAAAGTAACCAAATTTGGTTGAAATCGAGTAAAAGGTGTAGGAGTGGCAAACGAAAATATGGTAGGGGGGCACAATGTGCCCCCCCCCCTTGGGCTTTATAGGGTTAAAGTATAACATCTCCTATATTGTTCACGTGACAATTTTTGCATATCATTGCCTTATCAAAATATTATTGTGTATATTTCCTAGCATAGTTTCCATGCCACAGTAGCTCATAGTATACCGAGTTAACATTTCTTCTTCAGAAACAGACTTTGTTTCTAACTCAAGCTTCTAAGTTCTTAATGTGTGCAGATACCCTTGCATCCACATAATTTGCACAAGTTTATAATCAGTTTGATGTAAAAAGCCTCTTATTCGCTGGATTGGCTACAAAATGCAATGAAAATCAGAATTCACGCTTTCACTATGGTAGTGTTTTTTTAATGATTCTCTAACCATGACCTCAGTTGTGCACTGTTTGCAAGGGAAAAACAGTCCTTTTGTAAGCAATATTGTTCCAATTTGCATCTGTTCATTCAGTAGGCCCTACTGTTAGGTTTGCATAATCATATTTTAAGAGTGTCACCATCGATTGCTGTTTTCCCCACCCTGCAAAGCATTTATGCAATAAAGGGAAAATTGATGGAAAAAAATTATTTCAAAGATCAATATGTTTCGAAATGTATGCATAAAATTGCCTAAGTTAATTAAATACTATGGAAACAATTTAAGCAACTGAAAAGTGTTGTTGTGAGAATATTGTCTTATTCTATTAGCTTTTTGGATATTAAGTTCAAAGCGATGTAAGACATTGTCACATTAGGGCTTTTTGTTTGTTCTGAGTATCTATAGATGTGTAGAAATATGCATATTTTGCAAATAACAGGTTGTTTGCATAGAGACGGTTTGTCTCTTCAGATGAATCATTTACTTTTGACCCAAGGAACATCCATCCCGGGTTCAAACTTTGTAGTACAAGATCCAGTACTTAATAGTTTAGAAATTCTCTCAAAAATGCAGATTTTTGCGCAATAACTTGCATAATTATGCAAATTTTATGTTTGTTTACATAGGTATGAAATCAATTTTTGCAGGAATTATTTCCGCTTACTCTATAGAATACTTCTATCAAATTAGGTATTTCTGCTGGATGCACATATATTTTTTTTATTTTGATATGCATGTCTGCGTAAATTATGCAAATTAAAGCTTATTTACATAGATACAGATTGTCTCTTTAGATGAAAATTTTTCAATTGCCCTAGGGAATATCTGTGCCAAGTAGGACATTTGTACTAGAAAATGCAGCGTTTACCCCCTTAGCAAGTCTACTAGTAAAAGAAACGAAAAAAAATAAAACAATGGTAATGAAAACATGTAACCCTCCTTTGGCGGACGTCAAAATGTCAAAATGGCTCGTCCATGTTGCATTCTTATGGGAGGGAAAAGGGGGCGACATTGAAATGTGAAAGTTTATGCACCAAAGCAAACTGTTTTTGTATGGGCACCTGCGAGTAATTTCAAGTTACATCTGAGTTTTCGTACAGGCGCTATCTTCACAGTGTTCTATGCAGCAGGCGCTTTCTAAGACACACTCCGTGTACCACCGTCGTTGAATTCCTTTTTTGATATTATCACTCATGTAACTTTTTCGAGCACGTAAGTAAACAGTAACAAATTGATAAATATTGCCCTACATGATAATATAACGCAACTATTTCTTCTTCTTTCAATTTCATAAATGTGTAATATCAGTTGCATTTGTACATACCTCTGGCAGTGTCTGGTTTACAATTTGCATGTTCTCGTCATTATTTGCTCCATCTTACATTATTCAAGATTTTCGGAAAGACTTCAGCAAGAGGATACCGAAGAATGCGATCAAGCGACTGATATGGGAGATTAACGACAGACAGAAAATAGAAATTATTCTGAAGAGTCTTGATATATCACAGCCGTACAATGATCGTCCAAGTAGCTACGAACTGGAAAATACGAACATCTACACTCGTACAATAGAATCACTGGACGATTGGCAGAAGGTGAATGGCAGAGCGAATCCTTGGGTCTTACTGAACTTCGCATTGGAAAAGGCCGACTGTAAGCCCATTGACAGGGAATTTTTCAGAGGTAATGTTTAAAACATGGACCGCAACATTTATTTGGTAGATATCAATGTCAATTGCACTTGCTTGTGGAAGGAATGAATAGATTGAGATTTTTTTTCAGGTGAAACGTATTATTGTCAAGGTTATCTCAGAACTGGTATTCCAATGTATCAGTGTTCAGTTCTTACCACACTTTACACCAGAGACTGTTCTGTTCGATAATCAAAAGAAATAGGTAAATAAACAAGAGAAAGGCAACATGAGTCCTGAAAACGGAATAGACAAGTTGTGAATGCAAATAATATCACTTAGTTATTTGAGATTAAAACTGCTACTTAAAGGGGAAAAATACCAAGTGGAAAGGTGCATCAGGTTGTCTCAAATCATCTCGAAAACCATGCCTAGGACTGTAATTATGTTAGAGGTATTGTAAGCTAACTCTCCTGAAAATTTTGACCAGAAAAACTGCTTATTATTAATTCTGGGGAAGAAAATGTGAGGCCTTCCGATCGGCTAAATTCTTCGATTTTTAGAGCAACCCGCTGTACTAAGGCAACGATTGACCGTTATTGTAATAGCGCCACCGTGCGGTGGCCAGGCGAAATACTATACCGAGCCGTTGTGATGTGTGGTGGCCGCCGTGCGAAAAACCAATGATCCACCACACAACCAACCAGCGCTGCATACTGTACGTCTGAAGCTCCTTTGCACTGCTGTCATGCCATGCATTGGCATGCCCCAGACGCGAAGGCCAGGCAGGGCTGACATCGAACAATCAAAGTAGGCAGGCAGGAAGGGTCGGAGTGTCCGTGTACTGTATGCAACCTGATAGCTCCATGCTGATACCACAGGACCAGCTCCAATGTACTATCGTGTTTCCACACAACACACACACACACACACACACACACACACACACACACACACATACACACATATAGCCCAACCAACGCTCCATACAGCGCTGCTGGTTAGCTAGCTGGCCGGTACATACACCGAAGAGATTTTTCTCCTCGATCTCTTCGTGGTACACAATCTCACTGACGCTGCACTCACGTTGCGTTGCCGACTGCATGCGATACATTATTTTGTACAGTGTGTACTAGTACATGTAGTAGTACAATCAGCGAGCTCGAGATTGGCGGGAAGTTGAAGTCTTGGACCTACACCTGTGTATGAGCAGGGAGGTGGATTTCTTTCTCCCACCTCCCTGGACCTAGCTAGCAGAGCAACAGTTTGCTGTATACGCTGTTATTTTCGCGTACAGATTTTCACGAGTAACAGAGCCATAGACCTTTTTTTTTTTTTTTTTTTTTTTTTTTTACTCCACGAAGGGAGGTGAGAGTCTCTTCCCACATCCCCGCTCCAAGCAAAATTTTGCTTCGTGTCTGTCTCTAGTATAGTATTGTGGGTAAATTTTATTGTCGCGCTATGTACACCCCAAGTTTTTTGTAGCTCCATGCCCTTACCGAACAGGCCACGAACATTGCCTTGTGACGATACGCCCTGGGCCCCGTCTTATAAAGCCTTCATATCAATCACAAGTCCCCAAATCAATCGCAACTTGCATTGCAGCACACACCAAAGTTGTGATTGATTTCTATCACAAGTCTTTATAAGACATGCCCCTGAGCTAACGAGGAACAGTAACGGGAGGGCTGCCCTCTCGCTCAAGACTTGTAATTGTTCAAATCAATACAACACAGATAAATCGCCGCAAAAGTACAGGTACCACCAGTGAGTGATATATAGTAGACAGTTCACCGGTACTAAGTCATGTGCTCCGTCAGGGAATAATCTTTCAGAATCCATACTGAAACGTCATGCCTTGTAATACATCCATATTGTAGCAGCATTCTGGCAGCATGCTGGAGCTGACAGTGCCCGTAACCCGTAGCACTAAACTTTTGTTTGGTTTTGCTTTTGTTTGTTTGTTTGTTTGTTTGTTTGTTTGTTTGTTTGTTTGTTTGGGTTTTTTGCGAGCCCCTAGTATATTGTACTACGTTGCACTACATGTATAATGGTTACCTTGAAATATTGTTACATGTATGGAGCCTAGCAATACAGAGGTATACAATTTTCCTAAATCTCCTACCTGTTCTCCTGCTTGAGATTTATTTTCTAACTTGACTGTCATCGTCTGTTGAAAAATAAGCCTTAGATAGCATGAGATAACATCTAAGAACCCTATATTAGAGCTGGACCCCGACCACAAGGAACTCATCGCTCTTCGCGCACATCGAGTTGGAGTCTCCCGTTTGCTAGGGGTTTCAGGCGGGAGAATCTCCAGATCAGAAGCGTGCTTGAGGTTGGAGTCACTGGCAAGTATAGTAAATACTAATAAACTGACTCTCTCATTGTGACAATCATACTGTGTGTATAAGTACTGGACGAAAATCTATTAGAGGAACAGGTCGCCTCGATCAATCCATGAAAGTACTCGTAATAACTTTCAACGTAGTGAGTATAGTGTACAATGTAATATGCCAATGTAATGACCTACCTCCTCTGAAATTCGTTATTCCTAAGTTAATCCGAAGGTGAAATAAGACCCTATAGTCATGCTACACATGACTCGAAAGTTAAAAAAAAAAGAATTAACAAATGAAAAATATAATGACAAACGTTTTGAATAATTTTTTTTAGTTTACAAATTATTTTCTTTTTCATTTTCAGATTATACCGCGCTTCTATGATAGTGATGATGATTATAATTACAACTAGAGAAGCACTCTGAGAGCGCAGACCTCCGCCAAGCATGCAAATCATTTTCACCACTGATCTTGTTCTTCCGTAGAAATATCAGTGATTTCCACCCATACGTACTGCATTGTGTGCTGAAAGTTGCCAGATTTCCCAACATGACAGAATAATAAAAAATCATGTCTGGGGAGAAACGGCGCAGACAAGTCTGTCTATATGTCATGTCAATGCGTTGTGATGTACTAGAAAATATCAAAACCAAATGCAAGATAATGATGTCCAATACTAATTGAAAGATATTTCGGATGAGCTATCGAGTTGCGTGATTCTTAATTTGGATAACGAAAAAAAAAATAAAAAGAACAAAACAGTAACAAAATAATAATCAAAACATACACTGCTAGATAACCATGCTCTGCTTGACAGTTAAAATAAAACGTAGACCACGATGTATTTGTTTGTTTGTTTGTTTGTTTTTTCACGCTGATATAACCGCTTCTGAATTATAGGCATATTAAAATAAATAGGACTTCGATATATACTTGGCGGGGGGAGGGGAATCGTGCAAAATCACACGTACAAAAGTATAATGATAAAAATAATAATAAAGCTCCGGGTTACTGCTTTAGTCAACCAATAGCGGTGTGTGTGTGTGTATGTGTGTGTGTGTGTGTGTTTTAATTCTCACTCACTTTCTTCCGTGATAAACTTCCTCGAATGTAAGTTATTGACTTGTCATATACCTCCGTCAAAGGAAGGAGGTATATGCATGTTTTCTTCGGCATTCGTTGGTTTGTTTGTTGGTTTGTCTGTGTGCAAAATAAGTCATAAAGTTGCGAACGGATTTGAATGAAATTTACAGGAAAGGTTGAGAGTGACACAATTTTACAGATTTTATGACGAATTTTCGATATTTTGGCAGGGATATTATAGCGGGTCAATGAACATGGGAGTAATGCACAATTATCTGCTAACAATTTGCCTATATAACATATTTGTGTATAAAAGTTAAAGAAAAACTCTCCAGTCTTGTGAACCCATCATAATCAGAAGACGAAACCACTTTACTGTCCGGGCGCGTATATTATATTACATTCTTTTAGCTCAAAAAATTATTGTCTTCATCGGAACTTATCCTGAATGATCTCTCCAGAAACTTAATATAAACTCATGTTCTTCTATTTTTATTTCAAAATTGCATGTTATCCATTGAATATGATTCCTTTGTCCATTGTTTGTTTATTTTTTCTTCTTCTTATTTGTCCTTTTCTTTCTTTTTTTCGTATACTTCGCGGTATATAATAATGTGCAAGCTATACATGTATACTTTTGCGGTTCATCCTATACATCTTTCACCTCTTATTCAGGATAGGTTTTTTCATATTATAATACATATAAAACATCTCGTATACGCTGACGCACTTTCTACATTAATGATCAATGTATCGTAATTGCATGTGTATTCTAGCATTTTTTCCTTCTTCTGTGTACTATAAAAATATATATTAGATCAGTGTGACGTAAATTGAATGTGCTGAAACTGCGTGTCTACACAGGCCAGAGTCTCAACGGTTGATAAGACTGCGGTTTTAGTAATTCAAATCATTAAGTTTACAATATTGAAAGATGTCATGAAAATTATGTTTAGAGAGAAAATGACCAGACAGAAATATTTTGTTGCGTAGTAGGAAAGGTATAAATATACTGCAATACTGCAACTTACGATTATCGACGAATTTAGGAAGAAATATTCAGTTGACTGATATTTTGATGAGACATCCAAGGTCATTGATGTGTCTGGCGAGAAGGGCAGACAAAAATCTTTCATATTGTGTTGTGGATGAAGTATAGTCCTAATTACAACAATCAATGTGAAACATTATTGAAGCAAGTACGCGAGAAAATTATATCCGATTTATAGAAAACAATAATGAGATAGGAAGGAAAGAAAAGGTGTAGGCCAAATGAGGTTGGAGTTCCATCTGGCTGTATAAACATTCAAACCGCTGTCAGTTTTCTTTTGATGTATAAAAGAATTCCACATTACATGTGCATTTGTGACTTTGATGATCGGGTTTCAATAGGCGTTTTCACATCAGCCCGATGTTTCGAGATAGCGCGCTATTTTCTGACTTGGGAAATTTTCCCGATAGCGAAATAGTGCGCTATTTGATAATGTGAACACAAATTAACGCGCTAGTTGTATCGCTCTGATCGAGAAACTTTCTCGAGTCCAACTCGGGAAATTTCTGAAATAGCTGGATAGTAGCGCGCTATGATAGTACAGGCGTTTTCACATCAGCCCGATGTTTCGAGATAGCGCGCTATTTTCTGACTTGGGAAATTTTCCCGATAGCGAAATAGCGTGCTATTTGATAATGTGAACACAAACTAACGCGCTAGTTGTATCGCTCTGATCAAGAAAATTTCTCGAGTCCAACTCGGGAAATTTCTGAAATAGCTGGATAGCGTATATAAGCGCGCTACTCGGATAATTAATGTGAAAACGACTCGAGAAATTAGCGCGATGAATTCCATCATTCCTGTTTGGAGGCATTTTTTTTCAATCCATCCAATCACATGGATTAAGTGAAACTACAGAGTTTAAAAATGATATACAAACATTGAAGAGTAATCTATTCCATGATTGGTAAATCAATCTTTAACAAAAATTTAAACAGCCCAACAATGAGCTGATATAAAAAAATGTGACCCATCAGGTCAAAAGTTAAGATTGAAAAGTAAGTCAAAACTTTATTAATCCATTGGATTTCACTAAAATATTAACCCACTTCTTCAATTGGCAAATCATGATGTACAATCTTATTCATACACTCTAAATTCAGTGTAACTTGACTCTTATGATGTCGGGGATATTTTGGGAGTTCTTACAGCAATTATTATAAGCTGGCACCTATGGGTCTGACCCAAACAGATGTGTTATTGGCATTAAAACATACAGAAGACAGAGAAAAGGGTCATGAAATACAAGAGGAAGAGTCCTAGCCTTAGGCAGTGAACAAAAAATTCCCAAGAGGGTGGGTGGGGCCGGGGTTCCCAGACCCTTCCTCCCCAAGTTTAGGGTTATGACAGCAACGTTCACTCTCATCTATAGATGACTATACAAAAGTGAAGCCACATATCCAAAGATGTTATTGCTCTCTTGTCAAGAGATCTAGAATAAATATTCACACTTTTGGAAATAGCTAGACATAACAAACATTTCAGAGCAATTTATGACATTATAATAGTTAATCATACAGAAAATTTAAAGGGCCAATCAAACGACACCATGGTGTCCCTATTCACCCCAGTCTAACTGATTTTTTTTTTTTTTTTTTGCCCAAGAGAAGAAAAATGTGCTGTCACAAATTCCTGTTGAAATAATTATTTCAAATTTAAAGGTGTATTGAAAGACCTAATAGGCTAGATTCATGAACCTTTTATTAGCGAATTCATTAATCAATGGCCACAGGAGCAGAAAAGTTTTGACCGCCCTGATTTTTTTTTTTTGTGTGTGATTTTTTGAAAACTTTTTATTTGGACCTCCTGTACCCTTTAAAATTTTTTTCACATCAGGAGGACCACTTTCTGGACACTGCTGGACGGTCCTTCCATCCTGTAATAAAAATAAGAAAAAAAATTCAAGCAAATTCGAAACATGCACATTCAAAAAACTTTTCTCGGTTTTGTCCCTATTCACCTCGCCGTCCCTTTTCGCCCCGTTTCACGATACATGACCTGTATGAAAAGGATGAATTCAATCGGTAAACTCAGAGGGATGTTTTCTGCAAAATAATAATAATAATAATAATAATAATCATAATAATAACAATAAGCACATGGAGAGAAAATAAAACCAAAGATCACAAATAGATCATCATCATAGAGGAGCCCAAAAGGGTTTTGTTATTTGTTTTTTTGTACGTCCAACCTGTATTTTATTTTTTTTTATTTTTTTTTTTGTTATAGTGGCGTGATAACAATACAGTACATTTCAACTGAGCATTCAAGTACGTTGGGCGAGTAATGAGATAAGGTACTAGAGTAGGTTGGAAAACTATAAGTGCCCAAGATGAGGGCATGATTTTTTTTTTTTAATTTCTGCATAGCCGCTAAAACAAACACACACACACACACACACACACACACACACACACACCAACAATTTCGAGGCGGGTCTGATCAGGTGAATGTGTGCCTTAGTAGGTCGCTTAGTATGAAAATGTATAAGCCAGGCGTGAGATTGATGGGAATTGAAGAGTAACATTCTAACCGCCAGATTCCCCATGTGGGGGACAGTCCATCACGAGAGGGAGGCCCCTTATGAGCCAACTAAAGTTTACTTATACAATGCCAAATACTACTACAGTCAAACCTGCCTTAGCGGCCACCTGTCTATAGCGGCCACTGAAAAATCCCCCCGAGAGAAAAGCCATGTTAAAGACCCTGTGTATAGCGGCCACCTGTCTAACGCGGCCAGCGGCCACAAATTTTGTTTCCCGCGGTAGATTTTAACCTGTCTATAGCGGCCAAAAACCCGATGGAGCCGTAGCCGAGCTGATAATTCAGGGTGTTTTTCTGCTTTTTAGCCGTGCCAGTCATTTCTGGGCAACATTCAGTGATCGCCACCGTTGCATTCATCACTTATTCAGTCACAATAATGCACTAATTCATGACTGTGCACATGCTACATCTAGTGTACTGTGCAACAATTTCATAAACACCGGCATTGTTCTATGCATGATACACACGTGTGCATACGTACACACATAAATGTACATGTATATACAACGATGATACATGTACATGTAGGCAATGCACACAAAGTTGGATTACCTGTCTATAGCGGCCACCTGTATATAACGGCCACTTTTTCCGTATCCCTTGAGTGGCCGCTATCGACAGGTTTGACTGTACATTCATGATGTACTGAGTAAGGCTAAATCGTTAGGTATCATGTAGAAATGCACACCTACCGTTCGCTTCGCCGTTTGTCAATCAAATTTTGTGCAGCTATTGAAGATGCTAAATTGAACCATATCAGAGAGTTTTCATGGGATTAGAAAGCCGAAAAGGTAAGAAAAATGAGAAATCGGAGTTGAAAGTACGTCGGAAAGTTACGTCGGAAAGTAGTGCACCGATTTCGCAGAGAACGATGTCAACTATACTATAATCTATTCTGGTTGTCTCTAATTAGCCGCTTACTACAATATTGAACTTGACTCGTGCAATACGTGTAGCTCCTACTTTCTTTTTCATATTCTTTCTAGTTAGCTCACCTGCAGTGGCGTATCTAGGGGGGGGGGGAGGCAAGGGGGGCACGTGCCCCGGGCGCCACTCCTTGGGGGCGCAAAAAACGAAAAAAAAAAAACGAAGAAGAAGAAAAAAAAGAAAAAAAAACGAAGAAGAAGAAAAAAAAACTCGCCCGGAAAAAAAAGGGGGGGGGGAGGAGGGAGAATGGTGGGGGCGGGGTAGAAAACCAAATCAAACAAGATAAAAACAAAACATGATGATGACGCGGACAAAATGACAATGTCTATTGTGTTCACACATGTCATTTTATATTTAGCAGGCAAAGTGTTTCACAGAGCAGCGGCTGCAATTTCATTCGTTCTGAAGCGATCGCCGATTGGATCAAAAGAGGACGCCAACGGTTTCGAACATAGGGGGGGGGGGCACAAAAAAAATCAAACAAGTTAAGAACAAAACGTAATGATGACGCGGAAATATACAAATTTCTGCTCACTCGCTCTTACTACATTAGATATTATTTTTCAAGTCCTCAGTTTGTTGGTATAAATCGTTATCGATAAGACCGTAACTACAGTATTGTAAGATTTAATAAGCAAAAAATGACAAGAATTCCATGTTTTGTAAGCTGAAATACAAACAATAAAGTTCGGCTCGCTCGCTGCGGTCGCTTGCCAAAATTTATCCAAAAAAAAAAGAAAGAAAAAAGATTAGAACAAAACGTGACGATGACGCGGACAAAATGACAATGTCTTTTATGTTCACACAATTATGTTATACTCAGCAGGAGAAATGTTACACGGAGCTGTGGCTGCAATTTCATTCGTTCTGAAGCGATCGCCGATTGGATCAAAAGAGGACGCCAACGGCTTTGAACGGGGGGGGGGGGGGGGAGGGGGCGCAAATAAAATCAAACAAGATAAGAACAAAACGTAATGATGACGCGGAAATACACAAATTTCGGCTCACTTTCTCGTACTAATTTAGAGTACTGTTATCTATAAGGTCGTCACTATATCTTGATTAGAATTGTAAGATTTAATAAGCAAAAAATGATAAGAATTCCATGCTTTGTAAGCTGAAATACAAACAATATCGGCTCGCTCGCCAAAGTTTATCAAAAGAAAAAAAAATAAGAACAAAACGTGATGATGACGCGGAAATATACAAATTTCGGCTCACTCGCTCGTACTTTTATAATTTAGAGTATTGTTATCTATAAGGTCGTCACTATCTTGATTAGAATTGTAAGATTTAATAAGCAAAAAATGATAAGAATTCCATGTTTTGTAAGCTGAAATACAAACAATTTCGGCTCGCTCGCTGCGCTCGCTCGCCAAAGTTTATCCAAAATAAAAAGAAAAAAAAAAGAACAAAACGTGATGATGATGCGGAAATATACAAATTTCGGCTCACTCGCGCGTACTAATTTAGAGTATTTTTTTTTTTCAAGTCCTCAGTTTGTTAGTATAAATCGTTATCTATATATCAGGCAGTCACTATCTTGATTATAATGCATGCAAATCCATAATACATTTTACAAGCTTGAAGACGAGTTACTGTATTTCTCTTTCCAGAAAAAAAAAAGTAAGATTTGATGGGCAAAAAAAGACAAGAATTCCATGTCTTGTATAAGCTGAAATACAAAAATTTTCGGCTCGCCCGCTACGCTCGCTCGCCACAATTCATCAAAGTTCATTACATTTAAATCAACCTCAAAAAGACCCCTTTTAAGTGCTTGAAAAAGCATATCATGTGGACTTTGTTTAAAGTCCCTACTGGGATGGAGTTGGGGTTGAACACTTTTTCAGAAATTAGGGGAGCAATTTTCGCGCCTGCCCCGGGCGCCGTTTTCCCTAGATACGCCACTGCTCACCTGAGTTGAAGGCTCAAGTGAGCTATTGCGATATTTCTTTGTTTTCATTGCCACTATCATGATTATCACTATTCAAATTATTGATACAGATTATTCATACCAGGATTTAGACATCGATCCTTTCTTTAAAAATTATGGTAATTATTGATTTTATCATGACAAAGTTGATATCGATATTATCAACTTTGTCATGATACAAGAGTAGTGTTGAAAGGAATAGAATGAGGTTGAAGGAAAAGTGCAAGGAAGAAAAAGGTTAGGCTATTAGTAGGAGGGAGAGAGAAAGAGAGAGAAAAGAAGATGAGAAGGAAGTTGAATTCAAAGGGGATTTGTTTCTAGTAATCTACATAATTTATAGGCCTAATTTAATAAATTAAAGAGAATATTATTACAAAAAGTGTTATATAATCATGTCTTGACATTGTGAACTTCTCATAAAGTGCTCATTTTACCTAAAAAGAAAAAGAATATTGAAATTAAAATGGTAATATGTTTTTAATTGATAAGTTCATCTTAGAGATATTAGAAAGTAATTGTTTTTATGATAGTATTTATTTTTCCATTTCATTTTTTTAATCATGTTATATAAAAACTGCAACCCCAGTATTTGCTTTTGTTTTGTAGTAAAAATCCATTTGTTGTGCAATATTCATGATGGATAATTCCCATTTTTTCATATATCTTTTACTGTTTTGTACACATATTATCCGTCCATCATTTAGTCAGCAAACAATGTTGACAGATACACAGTCACACGCAGGAGAAAATTAACTAAAACGATAAAAAGCAGACGCATCAAGATCACTTTCTTTCTTCCACATTCTACTGTCGAGCCGACGTAGTAGAAGCGGCTGTATCACAGACTACAACAATCGATTATCATCGTTATATCGCTCTTCCACATAATCGATCATCCATCATGCTACACTGACACAGCCGTCGATCGGCGTACTTTTGAGTCATAATTAGCTATTTTTCTTCTGTAATTGACAATGGAATTTCATGAAACCGTCAGATATGGTCCATCTTGACATTTCTGATAGCCACAAGAAGTTTTCATTGACAAATTAAAGAAGGAAATGGTAGGTGTGCATGGTGTGCATTTTGTACATGATCACCGTTTCATCGCACAGCGGCAGGTACGAGCGTAGGAACACGAGACCGCCCGAGACCCTCGTACCGCTCGCTCGCGAGGCACTAGCACTTTAGACATCTGCTATACTACGTGATTAAAATCACGCAAGTATTGCAGTAGTATAGCTATAAGCCGCCCGACAGTCCATCTAAAGACACTGTATAGTACAGCTCTGTATTGTCACATTGTCGGGCATTGTCACATGCCGAAGCGGATATACTATAGCGACGACTGACAGACAGCCGCCTGCCAGCGAGTCGAGCAAAATACTCAGTACAGTCAAAGAGTTGAGGTACCCGTACAGAAGACGCGCAAGTACAGCGTACACTAGTTTTACGTGGACTCGCTGCTGTGCGGTAAGCTATGGTAGTGGTGTGTGTGTGATGATGATCTGCTCGCTAGCTGATGTAGCTGCTGGGTAGTGTAATCCAATGGCATGTAAAGGTCGTAGAGGGAGGTAGACAGGTATTACAGTTCGAAATTTTGGCCGTTAACAATCATCCCGTCGCTGACCAGGGACACTCACCTAAAAACATTGAACTGCACATTACTTGAATATGAGACCATACTGAAGCCAATAATTTTCACATAACAATAGATATATAATGTACTCTTAAATGAATCCCAAAAGGACTGGAACAATCTTCCCTCTAGCATTCCCACTGATCAGTTAGTAGTCTTCCCCTTTAACTGAAGAAAATAATGCTCTAAACATGGAATAATTTTTACACCTTTAAATGTATGTTTGTTAGGTTCAATGTTTATAGACGTTGAAAAGATTTTCTTTTCTTTTCTTATTTGATGATGAGCCTACCTACAAAATAATAAGTGCCTTTCCCCTCTTTTTTTTAATGCATTCACGGTCCCTACGAAACATGAAAAAAGACATATTTTTGCTGACATTTCAGACGAAGGCGCCGTTTCGTACGTGGAATTATGGAAGCTGTCACACTATAACTCCGGAACTGATCACTTCTCGAAAATATCTGAAGTATGCAGCATATTGCAGGACAGGGGTGTAGGACAAAATCGAAAACCTAAACTTCTTTCACAGGACGACGTGTATGCTGAACTTTGTCAGTGGAAGGATAGTAAAAGCAGCTCGTGCGAACATCAGAAGGATCTATTACTGGCAGTGTTGAAAGCAAACGGGCTAGAAGACGCTGTTCATCATATCCGACGTCAGTATATACTTTCCCCTCTATCTTCTAGTCCTGTTTTTTTTTTCCATTGAATAAATGTGATCGTACAATAAATGAATTACAAACACGCAGGCCCGTTTGATTCTAGAAGATTTTCATTTTCATTTTAGTTTAATTACCACAAATCACATAATTTAGGAGCTATCGATGCCAATCTGCTGATGCTCCTTTCCATACGACATTCTTTTTTTTTTGGGGGGGGGGGGTATGACTTATGCCGTGGTGACGACAAAAAAAAACAGGAGGGAAAAAGGAATCAAGAAATAAAAAATAAGCGTAAGATAAATTTGTGGAAATCTACTGAAGTTTCTTTTACGGGGTTTCATCTGTGATGCACCACAATATATTGTACTGGCTTGGTCTTTATCTTGTTATGAATGTGAATGCATTTAAGCGAAAGTTTTGACATTCGATGCATTGGAAGCATTTTTTTTCCCCATTTAAATTTTTCAGGTTTATCAACATTCATTTTTCTCTTTCTGTAGAAAAAAATAACATGTAATAGCGGACACTTTTGACGCTCACTAAATGACTCTCTACTAATCCTCTCTCTGTGTGATAGGAACCAACGATAACAATGGCTTGAAAATATCCGTCAGTGCAATGGCGATATTGATATGGAACATCAACGACGTAGATAAAGTAGAGACTCTAATGAATGAGCTCAGGATTCTTTGGCGTCCACCTTCGTTTCATTGTGGACTTGGAAAGACAAAATACAAGGTCATATATTTCCGAATTGCAATAAAATCTTTGCATCGATGGAGCCAGAAAAAGCACAACTGCTCACCTTTAGTTCTCCTCTCTCTCGCCGCTGAACGTGCCAAGTGCACCCAAAGAGACCAGGATTTTTTCAAAGGTAAATTGAAGAATGTATATGTGTGTGTGCGTGTGTGTGTGTGTGTTTGTATGCGTGTGTTTGTGTGTTTTGTATTGCAGTTTGCAGTGGATGATTCAACATAATAGCCACCTCCTCAAACTGTATGACGTTGCTTCGTGGACAAAGCTATTGGCAATCAAGGAAGGAACCTGGCCAGATTCAGTAGAAAGAGCACTTCATATCGTTTGGTAAAATTTCTTCTGTGATAATTTGAAGCTAGTATATTTCAATTGCCTTATCACTGACAAATTTCACTGATGTGAAAAAGGACAAAACTGTTAGGGTTTGATGCGCCATCTGTGCTAGAAAGGAGATACGGTCCTACAGCCTAAAATAAAATGTGAAGTACAGTTGAACACAGTGTGAGCGCGTCATGAAATCCCTTCACATTGTTAAAGGGATCTTATAGTTGGTTGAGACCTAATTTCAGGATCTTTTTTACATTCTTTTCTGTGAAATAATAAGAAACCTTTTTTTATGAAATATGAAATGGTATAGAGGGATTCGACATTTATTTCATGGAAATCTGTTCTTAAATGGCTGAGATACTCCAACAGAGCGATCGTAAGAAAAGGTTAGATCCACCTTTCATTACGGTCGTTTTGTTTGTTAGTTTTTTTTTTTTGCTATCTCAGCCATTCCCAAACCGATTTCTATTTAATAAGCTAAAGCCCCAAAGGTCAATGAAGTAATGGAGGAAAATAAAGAGTTTTCTGTCAAATAACACTTCAAATGAAATGAGAGAAGAAGCAGTTTAATAACAAAAATCGTAGCATTTTGAATTGATTTATCAAATTAGAAAAAAGTTATTTCGTTCTTGAATTTATCACACGAAACTGAAATTACTGAACAGAATGAATGAAATAAAGATATTTTTTCATTTATGTATGTTTATGTCCTTACTCCTTATGTCATTTGAACTTCTAGTTAACAGAAATTTCTTATTTCCCCCTTAAGTTTCGCATTTTGAAATTTTTTGAGGTTAGAGAAGATAAAGAAAACGAACCCTTATGTCTGCTTTTTCACTTATGTCTGTCATTCTGTTAAACTGCTATATTGTTTTTATTGTTATCTCAAAAGGCTTTTTTTTCAATGAAAGACAGTAAAATGCATGTCAATTTTTGCAATTTTTACTTGTGTGCCTTGAAGGGCAAAAACAAATGTGTTCACTCATGCGACAAAGGTTACCCTTTATATAATTATATATATATATATATATATATATATATATATATATATACCTACTAGGTTTATACTAGTAGCCAATTAATTACCTTTAATATGGAATATTACACATTGATTTTCATCAAAATCTTCTATGACAATATTTGAACTCGAAAGTGTGTTTACTTTCCTTTTTTTTTCTTTTTGCTGAGTGTAGAATAATGTCTCTTCTTTCAAAATACTAACAGTGAATATATTATGACACTTCGGCAGAAACTGGATTGATGTCCTACCTCGAACTTTGGGAGCTAGTGAACTATCCTGGAGGTCAAACCTTTCTGGAACAGATTTCCGGAATGTTGGAAGAGTTATTGGAAAACGACGCGTTAGACAAACACACTCTTACAGAACATTCCACAAAAATGGAGATTAAAAGGCACTCATCGGAAAAAGATGTAGCAGTCACATCGTCAATAGAAATGAAGATGCATAGTGAAACACTAGAAACAAATAAAGCCGAAGCTTTGCAGCCTAGACAAGAGATGGATGACCAAGCAGGAGAAAAACACGAGACTAAAGCATCTATAACAGAGATAAAGATGGAGAATAACGCATCCGAAATAGACACAATCAACATCTCGTCAAAGGGAAAGGGTGTTGAGGGCGAGACACCAAAAAATTATGGGGATGAATCCTCGACAATAGAAATGGAGACGGAGATTAAGACATCAGGAAAAAAGACAACCGAAGCTTCTTCAGCAGGACAGGACACGAACAAAACACCAATAACAGACGAGTCTAAAGCTTCCACGACAGATATTCAAACGAAGGATCAAACGTCAAACGCTACCAAAGGGTCGACAACAGGAAAAGATATGGAGGCCCAGACTCCAGAAACAGACACAAGGGATTGCTCGATAACAGGAATGGGGATAAAGGGCGAGACACCAGGAACTGCAGTGGAGGAGACGGAAAGAAATACATCAGAAGAAGAGGAAGCCAAAGCGCTAATAAAAGAGAACTGCATTGAGAAAGATGCGTCAGCCATAGACTCAGGTGACCTCCCATCAAGAAAAGTGTTGAAGGACTTTTTGTCAGGAAAGGATGCAAACGGAGCCACAAAAGAAGGAAAAATGTATGTTGCACTCTCTACATGGAAACAGAACAGTTCAAGTGGCGTTCACCAAAAAGCTTTGCTGATGGCTGCATTGGGGGCCTATAATCTTTCCTTTGTCGTCACGTACATAAACGGTGAGAATTCAAATTCCTTTAAACGCCAAAAGTATACCAACCGAGTTCTTCGATAAGTGGCATAAATATGTGTTGTGTGTTGTGTAACATAAGGCGCAGTAAAACTGGCCAAAAATCGAGAAGTCTAAGATAGCGATCAATGAGATCTTAGTTTTGCCAATGTGACCGCAGGAGCCTGAAACTTCGCGAACACCTGTGCAAGGCTATCGTAACAAGCGTACAGGTGTCCATTTGTACGTCACATTCACTTATAGCCAACAGACTGCGTTTTCTGTAGGCTAAAGATGGCTAAGACTTCGCGATTTTTAACTTCTCGATCTTTTGCCAGCCTAATTGTAACTAATGCTTTTCGTTTCTCAGTAGAGTTTTCTTATATAAGTGATTCTATCCATCATTAACAGGGATTATGCTCTTTCCGTAATTTAAACATGATAGTACCATTCGAATATTGTTTTCTAGAAATATCATAAAGGCATTCATGAATGTTAGGCCTACTATGCATTAAAAAAAATGCCACCAGACAGGCATTTTTTATTTAAGGTCAGATCCTGAAAGGGCAGACTCTAAGCTTTAAAATGATATATAACTCAATTCAAGTAGACTCTTCTAACCTATCAAAATACTGGATAGAAAGCACACACTCTGAAAAAGTGTGACCTGAGAAAAGAGGCTCTGAAGTACAGGGTTTGTAATTCACGCGCTTCATTTCTACCAAGCCGTATTAGCTGTGCGATGTATGGGACAAAACACAGGATGTAAACTACCACAAATAAAAACACACACACACACACACACACACACACAATGAATGTTTTGCAAAGTTAGCTGAAATTGAGTATGTTTTAGTAACACATTCTGTCAATGATTAATACCAACTTTCAAAGCAGTTGCGTTATCCTTTGAAAAGTTACCAGACTTGAAAATGAAGAGTGTACAAAGGATTTCAAGAAACGCAAATGTGCCACTAAGAGGCTTGACTGCCTTCACACAGCTATACACGTACATTGTATTACCAACCTGTGTGCCTCTCTGTCGACGGGCGAAAAGAATCTCGTTTTGGGGCATTAAAGGCACTCATGATATTTCTAGAAAACGATATTCGAATGGTACTATCATGTTTAAATTACGGAAAGAGCATAATCCCTGTTAATGATCCCAAACTTAAAAAAAAAAATAAAGTGGAAAAAGAGTAGCTCTTTCTGAAAACATAAAAAACTCAAGATTTACTTTCTTGACCCATTTCACTTTTTTGGAGTCCTGACGTAAAATCAAGGGGAGCGACTTTTTGTTGATTTTGTGATGCACGGTAACAATGATGTTAACTTGTATTCAGAATGGCCGAGTAACAACGATTGATTCATCTCCTTTCACGTGAAAAGTCAATTCACTTTAAAGGTGTATAAATTCAATCATAATCTTAAGGCAAAATAAAAGTTTCAAAATATAAGAGACAACTCATAATAATTATACATACACACGCTGAAATATTTGACTCAGCGAACCCGCATTTCTAACTGATCTCAGCCTTGATCGCTATGTACATGTTCGTACGAGTTTACAGCAGAACAAGCAAAAAAAACTATAATCAGGAAAATGTACATAATACTGTAAAACACGCATTTTTCAAACAGAAGGAGAACAAATCATGATAGAGTAAACTCTGATCTTTTTATTAAACCCACTTTTCTGAGCATTTTAAAACAAAGAAACATGAATTTAGGCCACTGAAACAGGCACCCTTGTCTTCATTTTGGGAACCTGGTAAACCAGGTTCCCGTATATCAGTTCCTCCCACGGGAACCTGGTAAACCAGGTTCCCGTAAGTAACGGGGTTATATGTATATATATATATATATATATATATATATATATATATATATATAATTATTACACATATACCATTTGCCATATAATGTAACCTTTATATACACACCTTTATATACGCGCGTCTGTGTTCAATGGCCTCCATTTCTTCCGTCGTGTTCTCCTTTGAATAATGAATAACGAACCTGCACACGAAGCTGTGGACCAATATTTAACAGATCATCATAGTGAATACTTCACAATTGACGAATTCAATTCCGAATTTTGCCCCCAAACTGGAAATGATAGTCGATCTGTTCACAGTTTTTCCATAGGTAAATACTTTAGCCTCATTCATATCAATTCACGAAGCTTGAATAAGAACTTTGAATCAATCGAAACGCTCTTAAACTCTCTTCACCATTTTGCTTTTTCCGTAATAGGAATTTCTGAAACTTGGTTGCATTATGTCTCCCCAAATATGTTTAGTATTCAAAATTATGATATGATTCGTGCAGATAGAAGGACTGGAAGAGGAGGTGGAGTAGCCTTGTATATACATAATCAACTTCGTTACAAACTCCGACCTGACTTATCCATAAATGGTGTTGAAAGCTTATTCGTCGAAATTATAAATGATAAAACTAAAAATATTATTATAGGTATTATTTATAGACCACCAAATAACGAAATAGATTTATTTTTAGACAGTATTGAAATTTTTTCAAATACAATTATTCATGAAAATAAAAGTTTGTTTTTAATGGGGGATTACAATATTGATTTACTAAGTACGACAAACCATAATTCTTCTAGATTTCTTAACACATTATCATTAAGTAGTCTTTATCCTCACATTAATAAGCCTACGAGAATCTGTAACACCACGTCAACTGAGACTTTAATCGACAACATCTTCTCTAATATCATTGATAAAAACTATACTAATGGCATACTTTATTCAGATATATCTGATCATCTTCCCATATTTACCATTCACGAGCAGATTGGAAACGTTCAACCAAAACAAAAATGCTATAGAACGCGAAGAAAAGAATCTCACGAAAATATTAATTCATTAATATCTGATTTATCACGCGAACAATGGCAAGATGTGACTTCGGTCAATGACGCGAATCTATCTTACGAAATGTTTTTGCATAAATTTCTTTATTATTATAATAATCGTATTCCCTTAGTTAATAAGAACAATCGCGCAAAAATAAAACAACCATGGATTACCAAAGGGCTAATGCGTTCTATACTCACCCGTAATCGCTTATATAAAATGTCCTTACGTAAACCAACACCACAGAACAAAGCAAAATACAGAACATATCGAAATACATTAACCACATTAATCCGGGCATCTCGAAAGCGATATTATTCAGACATACTAGAATCAAATAAGGACAGTAAAACCAAACTGTGGCGAACTATCAATGACCTTGTTAAGAATAAAAAGAAAGAACTCCCGACCGTTATTTCCGAAAATGACCAAGATATTAACGACCCTGAAATCATTGCAAATTGTTTTAATAAGTTCTTTACCAACATAGGCCCCAATCTCGCCTCAACAATACTTCCAAACGCTGGAAATTTTACAGATTACCTTCCTGAAAGTAATAATAATTCTTTATTTTTTACTCCCACGAATGAAAATGAAATACTGAATATTGTTCGATCTTTTAAGTCGAGTAGATCTTGTGGCCACGATGGATTATTAAAGTATGCACTTACTAAAACAAATAATACATTTTTTAGTAACCCCCATAGTACATATCTGTAACTTATCATTATCTACTGGGATCTTCCCAAATTCTTTAAAGATTGCGAAAGTAATCCCTATTCACAAAAAAGATGATGCGTCCCAAATAAAGAATTATCGTCCAATTTCATTATTGCCCGTCATTTCCAAAATCCTTGAAAAGATTGCACATGAACGTTTGTATAAGTCTCTGGTTGATAACCACATTTTAAATCCTAACCAATTTGGTTTCCGAAAAGGTTTTTCTACAGATTTTGCAATCATTCAAACTTGTGACAAAATTATCGATTCTATTGCGAACAAACAGCACGTGATAGGAGTCTTTATGGACCTGAGCAAGGCCTTTGATACAATAGACCATGGAATTTTATTAAAAAAGCTACATAATTATGGCATAAGAGGAATAGTTCTTTCCTGGTTCCGAGATTATTTATCCCAACGTCAGCAATACGTAGCATTTCATTCAAGTACCTCGTTTAAGTCATATATTACTTGCGGTGTACCACAGGGATCCATTTTAGGACCTCTACTTTTTCTTATATATATTAACGATATTATAAATTCCTCAACCCTTCTCACCTATGTATTATTCGCGGACGATACCAGTGTCTTCTACTCTCACAACTGTTTAAACACACTAGTGGATATACTTAATTCTGAGCTTGCAAAAATTTCTACATGGTTTAAATGCAATAAATTATCACTAAATATAGATAAAACGTGTTTTATAAACTTCAATACTTCACATTTGCAACCGATAATGCCTAATAACATTATTATTGATGGTATGCCCATTATTGGAAAAAAATCAACCAAGTTTTTAGGGGTAACCCTTGACTCCAACTTAAATTGGAATAGCCACATTGACAATATAACCACATTAATATCTAAAGTCATTGGAATACTTCGGAGATTAAAATATTTTGTAACGGAAAAAGTACTCATTATGTTATACAATGCATTAATCTTACCGTATATTAATTATTGTAATGTTGTCTGGGGAAACTGTAATAAAACCAAAGTAAATGTTATTTTTCTTTTACAGAAAAAGGCAATAAGAATATGTACTAATTCACATTATTTAGAACATACTGATCCATTATTCCTTAGACTAAAAGTTCTTAAAGTTGACGATATACACAAATTTCAAACAGCAATATTTATGTTCAAATACACGCAAAATCTACTCCCACTCTTCCACAACGCATTTTCCCTTAACAGGGATGTCCATGCTTACCCCACGCGCCATCGTAATGATTTCCATTTGAATAACCCTAAACTCCTATTAGCTCAAAAATCAATTCGGCATAACGGGCCTGATATTTGGAATTCACTCCCTCTCCACATAAAACAGTGCACATCTCTTTATTCCTTTAAGGCAAATACAAAGAAATATTTCTTGGCACAATATCATACGGTACAGTAATCATTAAACATGTACCTCTTATACTCAACAACAAGGCAATATTTTGGTCCACCCCCTTTTCCTTTTCTTTTACTTTGCTGCTTGACCCTTCGCCCATATTATAACATATTCAATCATTTTCTTAGAAGTGCTGACCATCAACACTTTCGCGCTTCATCACCTGCACACGCACTCACAGGCACCACTCCTGTTTACCAAGTAATTGTATAAAACTGGATTTACACGCACTTTAACATGGCCCATCTGTATTAGTGTTCAAGTACTACAATAAAAAATGGTAATTTAACTCTGGCTGTCCGTCTGTTCAAGCACGGCTTATAACGGCGGCCCTCTGCATCATATGTATACATTATATATTGTACTGTGAATCAAGTCATTATTGGCCATATAAACATTTTGTATGTTATCTAACGTTTCATTTGCCTTTATATACAAAATATGACTTACTATGTAATATGTCAATAATTTTCAGAATTGTATTTGTGTAATTGAACCTGCCTTTGTTATTTTTGTATTCTGAAGGAAAATATGAAATGAAGAAAATAAAATCTTTTCAAAACAAACAAACAAACAAACACCATTTGTTAATAAACTGTTAGTGAATATTAGTTACATTTCGAAGCTAAATGGATATTATTACAGTACAACGCTATCATCAATTCAGTCTATATTTACACTCCATGGTATATTCACAACACACCCAGTGACAGCATTAATGGGTTTACTTTTAACGAATGCTTTTCCTGTTCTATGTATATTCCATTAGAGTGCCGAGCAAACAGACAAATCAACCTGAAACCTGACATGATCAAAGACTTGATAGAGAGCCTCGATCGCCAAAGGGTGAACAGGTTTCTGCAAGAGCTTCTTGGACACGAACATGCAGGGGGAAAAGAAATCTCGCTGGAAGACGCCTATGAAGATGTAGTTCAGTGGAGCCTCCGGCAGTTCCCGATAAACCCGTTCATTGCTATTGATCTTGCTCTAGAGAGAGCTGGGTGTAACACGCTTCCTAGGAAGTTTGTGACAGGTAATCCTTAAAACAAACGAACGAACGAGCAAACAAAGTGACATCATTTTCTATACCCAAAACCCTTTTCAAAAACTGTAGAATTGTACAGGAAAAAAAAAAACTGCTTTAGGCCAATGTAAACGCCCGGTCATCATCGAATCAAACGATTCGGATTCCGTCCTAAAACCTTGAGTCACTACTGCTGCAAATAAAATAATATCTCCCCCGTTTTACAGGACATTTTTTTGGACAGGGATCTATTTAAAGTTGTGTATACGATGACAAAAACTTGAAAGTGTATTCTAAACAGGGTGTATGTAAATTCTACGAAAAATCATACCGAATGTTTTGGAATATTTTGCTCTCTTCTGTTTTTATCTTTTGTGTATGTTTTGCTAGGTCTTCTTTTTAGAACGCCCGTCATTGATACATTTATGTTATTAATCAATAACGGATATTATTCTAGTATGAAATATACCGTACATTCATCACAGGAAAACATATGCAGGTAAATAAAGAAAGAATGAGAGAAAAGGGAGTAAAGAATAATGCATTCTGTACAGGTTAGCAACGAATTGAAAAGCATATAACACACGGCTCGTGTCTGTACAGCTGTGTTTGTGTGTACTTTCGGGCATATACATGCTTTCGAGGATAGAATATGTTTGAAAGGAAAGGAAAACTCAGTACAGCAAAAAAATGTTTTACCTAAACTCATTCCTCTCCGTGATTTATATGACTCGTCTGTTGCCGTACATAATACAGCAGTTTTTTGTTTTTGTGTGTGTGTGTGTGTGTGTTTCTTTTTTTTTTGGGGGGGGGGGAATATGCTTAATCTGAAGAATGTGAGTGTTCATTTGAATTTTTATTTGACAGCATACTTCCTTCCGTGTGTACCTATACGCACACGATTATCATGATGTGCCTGTGTATGTATCTATTGGTGCCTGTAATATATTGATATTTGCAATTGTGTACATTCTGTTCTGTCATTTTTACATTATGTTTTGTTTTCCATCTACGTATTTGTATATACTACTTATCTAGATTCCCAAACCATGGTGACTTTTGTGGAGCTTTGGAATACTCTCCGATTTATTGAGCGTGAAGGACAGTTGCCGAATGCCGAATGCGTTGTGAATTCATTATCCAAGTGCCATGATAGTTCTCTGAGTGCACCTCTTTCCATCAAGAAATTGTACAAGAATCTGTGCGAATGGAAAAGAGGTTCTTTGAGCTGTTTCCAGCTTAACGTCTTCAAAGCAGTCTTGATGGACAAGGAATTGAAGTCAGCAGCTGACTTTCTAGAAGGTTTGATTCAAAACTATGGATTCATATGCATCTCATAGTCACCCTTGTTAATTGTTGTGTTGTATATATATGTATGTATTGCTGTAATATATATATATATATATATATATATACATATATATATACAACATGATATCTTTTTGCTGCGATATCGACGATTCGATATTGCAGTTTATCTTTCCAATCCTATCTATTCCTATTTCATCATGAAACCAAAGTCACTAGAGTGTGGATAATACTATGGAAAACTTTTTTTTTTTTTTGGTTTTGTTTATTACGGTTCCACATAACAATAAACAGAGAGTTTTTATTATGATATATTACTCTTTTTCTCTCTGTTGTCTTTTCAGGATGCAAGCTCTCATTTATTGTTTACTCTCTAAAAAAAAAAAGTCGAATGAAAGTATTCACTCTTGAATGAGTGATTACAAAAAATGAGTGAATTTATAGTAAAATTGGAGTAAATTTTGAGTGAAAATGTTCTATTTCACTCATTTTGGAGTGACCTTAGGATCACTCGAAGATTGTGGAGTGATCCCTGAGGTCGCTCTAAAACGAGTGAAAATGAACATTTTCACTCAAATTTAATTACAATTTCACTCTTAATTCACTCTTTTTGTGTTAACTTCTTCTACAGTGAATATTTGAAGAGATTGTTCGCAAAAACCGATAAGTCCATATTTGCCAAATGGAGATATTTGCGATAAAAGGTCAAGAAAAATTCTTTTGACCATAGCTTCAAAAATGTTTCTATACATGTATTGACCAATATATCATTTAAAAAGTATTATTTTGTACTTTATGACGAAGACCGTACTTTAAAATGTTCATAAATGGACTTTTGGGTTTTTGCGAACAAACTCTTCATTTTCACTCATTTTTTTTTTTTAGAATAGATATAAACATTATTGCTCGTATTTGGCCGAGCATAGCATGTCTCAACGTCATAAATATCAAAAGCCTCAGGAATCTATATAAATTTATTACAACTTCAAGTTTCCCTGGCCTTACCAAAAAGACGAAGGTCAGATATAATTATGCGCCAGACGTGGAAGGCGGCAAACTGTCACAACACCATATACCAATTTCCGATGACAGGGTATCACATCGCATATTATCTTTTTATATATTTTATGTTCGTCTATAAAGATTTTCGGCTGAATCGCCTGGACCCTTCAAAAGAACTTGATGTCAACATTTTAAACTGCATCATATGGAGTCTGACAGACGAAGAACTCAAAGCCTTTCTCGAAGAATTTCTTCCAGCAGGGAAGGAGCATCATTTTGGAGGAAAACGAGACACGAGAAAGGCTGCCATTGTTGAGTTGCAGCGGTGGAGCAAACAAACGTTTACGACAAATCCCCTTGTTCTCTTAAGCATTGGAATGGAAAGTGCCAGTCTTGAAACACTAGCAGAGGGTTTTTGCAGCGGTAAGTCATATTACGTATGAAGGTGCATAAAACTAAATCCTTCCACAAGAAAAGGGAACATATATCTTAATATAATTAGAAAGAAATGCATGGAATCCAGATGTTTATAGCACAAACTACCTGGACAAACGTCATATTCTTACCAAATTTATGTCTTGCATGTTCATGTATTGTTTTCCAGTTCTTGTGTATGTGCGTTTGTGTTTTTGTATGACCCATCGATATCATGCTTGTCACTTTCTTATCATGATATTTTATTTCTATTGAGGTAATTCTAGTAGGCTGACATTTCTCACTGCACTGACCTTTCTTTTATGGTTATCATTATGCTCTTGGGCCTTGGGCCAAAAACGTTAAACTTTCAAACCATGTTCTCGTCACTAACCATTTCTCTCAGGCGGTCCAATATCTTTCCTAGAATTGTGGCAACTAGTGCACAGTGACAGCTGCTTAAAAGAGGGGTTAAACGGTCTAAACATTACTGCGAACATGCTGCTCGAAAGTAAGGCGGAAGAATCTAATGGAGTAACCTCCGAAACCGTGTACGAGAAGTTGTGCAGATGGAAGATATCCTGCAAAAGAGACTACCAGTGGAGGGTCTTAACGATGGCCATGGAATCCAACGGTCTTAAGCACAACGTTGAAAATATGAAACGTAAAAATGCCTTATAGTAATTAGTAACAAAACTTTTTCATGTGTTCATTATTTTAACATCGATTTTTTTTTTCATAATGCCTTGATATTGTTTGATATTTTCAATGCTTACATTCGCACCATAAAGGAAAAATTACATCATAATTTGCTATTGTTGCAGTAAAACTAACCTTAAATGCTATGCACTTTTAATCTACAAGGGATTTGCTTTTGTTTATCGATTGACAAGCTTCTCCCTGTGTTTAAGCACTCATGAAATAATTATCATTATGATGAAAGACGAAAAGTTTATCTAAAGAAGAAGATCGTAATACATTATGTCGTATATAGTTAGTGTAGGTTTTGTGTGTGCCCTCTCCTATTTTGTCTTAGGAAGCACTGAGCCACCTGTTTCGAGATAGTCAGTTTTCAAAACATGCTCTTCTCCTTTCTCTGGACAGTTTCCCGAACCGAAAACAAATCCATGCCAAAGGAGGATCTCGAGCACATTTTATGGTATCTGCGTGATTTCACTAGAGACGATAATCAGACTTACCTTTCGAGTAATGTGAGGACTCTCCTCAGGAAAATTGGACTCAGAGAATATGCGGAAGACATCAAGGAGAGTGATGAAATGCACGAGACTGTCAGCAAGGCAGCAAATTATCTGTCAAACTGGATGGGTAAAGTGGGGCAGGGGACGAATTGTGTCATAACTTTGGCACTGTCACTGGAGGACGCTGGCTTTTCTCCAATTGACAGACAGTTTTTCATCAGTGAGATATATCTTCTTTACATTAAAGGACAAGTTCACCTTTATTAACATAAGGATTGAGAGAATGTAGCAATATTAGTAGAACACATCATTGAAAGTTTGAGGAAAATCGGACAATCCGTTCAAAAGTTGTGATTTTTTTGAAGTTTTTGTGCAGTCAGCGCTGGATGAGAAGACTACTGCAGTGTATGATGTCACATGCGTACAGCAATATAAGGAAAATATAAAGAGAATTTCACAAAATTTCATCTTTTTAAAAAAGAACACATTCCCTTGACTCGTTACTGACAATGGGTAATATTATTCCCATTGCCTTTAGAAAGAGGCAAGTGAAATGCTCTTTTATTATGCGAAAAAGTGAAAATATGTTGAATTTTCTTTACATTTTCTTTATACTGTTGTACTCATATGACATCACGAGCCTTAGTAGTCTCCTCATCCAGCGGTTCCAACACAAAAATATAAAAAAATCATAACTTTTGCATCGATTGTCCAATTTTCCTCAAACTTTCACTGATGTGTTCTACTACTATTGCTGCATTCTCTCAATCCTTATGTTTATGAAGGTGTCTTGTCCTTTAATACCTTGATACCATTGATACGGTCAATAGTAATGTGAGTTTTATGACAAAGAGAAAAGAGCTAACGTTTCAGTTTAAATGGAGAATATGGGGCCCTTAATCACAAAATTCATTCAAATTCATGTTTTTTAGTTACAGTCAAATGACATGTTTTTTAGTTACAGTCAAATTCTCTAGAAGCAGGAATTTAATCTTTAAGAATGAGGTATAAAGCAATTCAAACAGATTCTCGTAGACTATTTAAATAAAGAAAAGAAAGCACAGAATCTGTAAGATTGTGCACTGAGAAATGATTTTCTAAAATATAGGATTGATTCAAGCGCTTAATCTTGCCAAGTTGTTTGCTGTGCTTTGCATTAAATATAACTTAGAAAAAGTGATATACATATCAGTGTAAATCGCAAAGGCAACAGCTGTCAGAGATTAGTAGATAAAGACAACATTAAGTGTTCCCTATTAGCACATTCAAATCTTTCCAAAAGTTAGTGGCGGTGAAATAAAGAACGTTAACAAACTGTTTTTGGGAGGGGGGTGGAAAGGGGACAGTGAATCACATCCACCCACACTATTCGACAGAAAAAAAAGTGTTATAATAAACTTAAAGCACAATTTCCTTTTCTTTATATGATTCCAAACTAGAGAATAATGTAGAAAATTGTTCTTTCAGAAAATGTGAAAAACTAAACATTGACTAGGTGACCCGTTTTACCTGTTTGGAATTCTCACCTGAAATCTTTTCTTTTTGAATGATTATGTGAGGCACGGTCATATATATATATACACACTGTGTGAGTAGACTCTGTAGGTAACAGTGACAGTCATAATTGGGTTTTTTTTTCTTGATATTCCATTAAACAGTGTTAGAATTTAGGCTATGACAATATTTGTTTTGAAATTTCCGAGTTTATAGAGCGCAGAAGTGCTTGGCGGAGGCCATTAGATCATTTTCTCAAATTTCAATAACATAGGATCTTGTCAATATGAATGTCATTTATAGTATCAAGAGTGTCTCGTTTAAGCTGTATACCGTGTAGGATAGCTAGCAAGTATTAGAAATAACTGCAAAGCATCTGAAATAGCAATTCTTACTCTGACGATTACTTGACATAGATACAGTCATGCCATCGGTGAGATTCTTCATCAAGAATTCCCATTGTAATACTGTGATATAAAGCGATCAGAAAAAAAAAAGAAGTGCCATCAGTATAAATTTCATTTTGTTAATGACAGGCCTCCAGTTTTAATCATGATTTCCTGCATATTGTGTAGGGGTTAATGATTTATATAAATGCTTGTATTACGTACAGTTGACGGAGTCCAGAAATCACCTCCGGATATCACTAGCATATCGCGCCTTCTTACTGCAGTTCATCTGAGGAAGCTTTCACGGGTAGTTCATAGAGCTGGTGGCAAAGCAAACCCTCTTACTGAAGAGGAAAATGCTACTCTCTTTGATGTGACTCAAATGCTTCAAGACTGGGCCGACAATCAAAGATGCAGTAATCAAGAGAAGAGATGCAAACTGAGAGAAGCAGCTACGCAAATAGAAAGGATTGATATTGCAGGTATTGTGTTATGATGCATGCTACATTGAATCAGAAAACCAACGTTAAAAATGTAACGTATTGTATTTTATAAGCTAAGAACAGATTCATTAAGAAAGATTTGGATCTAAGATGTAATATGATACTCGTTACAGTTGGATCGATCACCCGAGCCTCACTATTTAGTGATTGTCAAAATCGACATGAAAATGACTATTATTCTGAGGGGGGGGGGGGTATTTGAATTGTAAGGCTGAAGAAAAAAAACAACTTGAGTTATCTTTCACTTGTGCAGAGCCAGGAAGGTCCTGAAAATCCTAGCAATACTACAAAAGGGTAACAAGATTACCATAAACTTGTGGCAATCTGAACCAACAAGAAACGCCTCAAATCCTCATCTAATAAATCCCAGAACTGTTTAAGCTTTAAAACATTGTCGACACACCGGCCCAAACGTATGGGATTCTTTACCATCTCAGTTTCGCATAATAAGCCAGTTCGGAGTTTCATTTTGCGCATGGGCAGAAAAGGTCATTCGTACCGCCAGGCATTTTGGTTTTTTCGTTTAGTGGGATAGGCATCTGCGATTTAATGATTGTACATGTAATTTAAAAAAAAAAGGAAAGAAATGTTTGCCAACACATTCATCTGACATCGAAAGTGGTATTTGCCAACATCAACAGAAATAGATTGTTGATACATTCAATTCAAAATAATGAAAGGGATGTTTTCCCAAGTGTTAAGTGACAGATCACTCTGGTCATCTGGGCCCCATTTTATCAAAAGCTATAATCGACTGTAAATGTCCTTAAAACACACGCTGCAATAGATCTATGACGAAAATCAAGTAAATAATCAATTACAGCATATCTCTTCATAGAACAGGGCTCTGTTTTACGAAAGTTCATTCTTTCTTTGAACACGATTGATGAATTCATAAATTGATACGTAAGGTTATGAATTATGTCGCTCTGAAACCAATTGAAATGTCCTTTACTCACTGAGAAAAAAAAAAATGTGCCCATGAGCTATAACTCCTAACTGGCTTATTCGCTCAATTGATTCTTAAAACTGATTTTAAAAAATCGTTCAACATGAGCCTGATACAAAATATCAGTGACCCAACGTACATATCCATATACACATGTATTCTGTTGTTATTTGAAGCAGCTTCATTCTGTGTTGTACTCTGCCTTCTGTATACAGAGTTGGCATTGAATGTTTTCTACTATTTTCATGTGAGTAACTGGTTCTCACGTCCACTACACTCACCCGTTATCTGGCAACAGGGTGATTGCGCCCACAATAGGTGTTGTACTTGAAGAGTTTGTTTGCAAAAATCGAGAAGTCCACATTTGCTAAATGGAGATATTTGCCATTAAAGGTCAAGAAAAATAAAGAGAATAATAAGAAAAGTTTTGCTTCTTTTGACCATAACTTCAAAAATATACCTTTATATGTAGTGACCTATTTATCATTTAAAAGGTATTATTTTGTACATTATGACTGAGATCGTACAATGTACTTCAAAATCTTCAAAAATAGACTTACTGTTTTTTGCAAACAAACCCTTCACCTGTACAATGCATGTATCAATTATACAGTGAAAGAGGAGTCTTTCATTTTCTTTCTCTTCTGTTCCATTCTATTATCTTTCATTATCCCTGTCCTTTTCCTTTTTTTTTCTTAGCATCACCTGTGAACATGATCATTAATGCTTACGTTGTGTGAAATAGCTGGTGTCACGAAAAAAAACAACAAAATCCCACTTCTGATCTTTAATCGTTCAAAGACTATATAATATCACATGACACAGACATTGATATGAGCACTAGCTGAATAGTGTACAATTTTGCCGGAGGTAATTTAGAAGGAATTCAGTTAATCGAAGATTATTCTATTCTTAAACCTATAAAGGCCAAGCTATTTTGACACCTTCCAGGCCAAAGGGAGGGGGACATTGTGCCCCCATGTAACTTATGTATTGTATACAGTGCAAAATATGACCGTCATATTTGGAACATGAGTGGAGTAACTCATACTCTACATGTCCCAATATTTGAAATTTCTCAAAATCATCTAGTGATGGGGCTATTTATCAAAATACAAAGAAGTACATAGGACATACAAACCTGTACGTTAAGATCGTGTGTTTTTTTCCTTACATTCCTTTATCTCCAGTATGTTTGTTTGTTTGCTTTTTTTATCAATCAGTTTCACATTTACCACAAAGGAAAAGCAAGTCAAATTTCAGGGTTTGTTACGGTTAAAATTTCTCATGGTCAACATGTGGGGACGCTATTCATTACAATAATAAGAAATATATGAAACCTGTGATGTATTGCTTGGAATGGGTACATAATAATATTGGTATCAAAATCTATATCTAAAAAAAAAAATGAGGTGTTGAGTTTGCAGATTGATAATAAACAAGTGATATTACAGGCAAAGCTTGTGTGAAGATAGAGCAAAAAAAAAAAAAAAAAACGGAAGTCTTTTATTGTATCTATTGTTGGATGCATATGTCATATGAAATGAAGAAACTTATAAGAAAACCATTTCAGGGTCCTCCAAACCATAATTACTTAACATTTAAGTTCTACAGAAAATTACAGGCAGGAAAACCCCATGTCATCCATTATTATATTGCAAACAAAATACATTTGTATTACTGGAATTGGAAGAGCAAATCACGCAAAATCTAACGAAGATAGATGGCGCCCTTCGAGTGAACACGCTAATTTGCACGTCTCCAGAAAACTCTGTGAAAAAACTACCATAAGGACACGGAATATTTCTCAATTTGTTTATCGACTCTTTCATTCTACCAGTCAACATTCCAGGATTGATTGAAACCGAAATTGCAAGTAATTATGGATCAGCAAGCAAAGCTAAGACCGAGGAAAACCCAAGGCCAGGCAAAGCCGGGTAAGCCCACTACTATAACTACTAGTACACGTAGCCCAATGAGCCACACTACACAGAGAAGCGCGCCAAATTTGAACCAGGAGGCGACAACAAATACCGCCACCCCGGCTCCATCCATGCAGCCGGAGAATGTCGACAATGTCATCGAGGAACCTGATACTGACACTGAAATTTCCGCCTCTGCGCCCAGTGCAGCTGACTCGGTTGCAGCCGGAGCTGTCCCGGAAGAGGTTCCTCTTTTGCCTCCAAGCTTGGAGAGTTACTTCAAGCAAGCAACGGACAGATTTGAGAATATGATCCGCAAGGCTGTCGACAACTTCATAAGTAAGCTGAACGACCTTGAAACTCACCTTGGAGCCTCCCTGGAATATGAGAGAAAGCGAATCGACGATCTACAATCTAAGCAGGATGGCATGGAAAGGAAAATTAACAACATGCAGGCTGAGATGGATCGGCTGAAGTCTGAAGTGGAGAGGCATGCTATCGCTGCAAATAGAAATGAAAGGTTCCTGAGGAGAAATAATGTGAGATTAGTTGGAATCCCTGAGCCGCAGGAAGGTGATCACGATGACTGCATCAAGACAGCGGAAAACATCCTACGAGACAAGTTTCAGATCAACAGCAAGGTGGAACGCGCGCACAGAGATGGGAAAAGAAACGAAGGGAAACCTCGTCATGTTCTGGTGAAACTGTTATCATATCGTGATAAAGTCGAAGTGATGCGTCGCACAAGAGATGTCCTGAAGAATGAGCAGTATTTCATTACTGATGACCTGACGCCACTTGACCTGCAAGAGAAACAGAAATGGGTGAAACAGGTTCAGGAGCTCTACAAGGCAGGAACCAAGCTGAGATTCTACGCCGGCAAATGGCGACAACTTGGTGGTAACCCCTACAATTTCAATTGATTATCTAACTGAAGTTTCAGTCAAGATGTTTGATGATCCAATGTACTTTTCTTTTTCCATAATGCATATAATGCCCGTCATTATCATTCACATCCAATGTGACCCCAAGCATTGTCTACCAAAGTATTTTCTATTTGTAGTAGGTTTACAGTCATGTTTTGCATAATAACCCATTTATATGATGATTTCAAATTATAATATTGGTGTGGATTTTTTGATAATAATGCCCTACCGGAGAAACACTGCAGTATTGATCGCATTGAAATGAAATGTCCTATATAGATAATGTCAAATCATAATTATGTAATGTTTAACGTAAGAAGTTTTGTAGATTTATTTTTAATCAAAGAACATGATAGTATGACATTTATAAGCTGAATTTTATAATTTCTGATGAATTGCCATTTTGTTATAAGGCCTACGCCAATACGTTTCCCAAAATTGTTCTTTTTGAAAAGGTTGGCCTAAACTCATGAGAATTTGATTTTTTTACTTGAATCAGATCAATTTAAATAACTTCACTGATTTAGGTACTAAGGTTTCTGAAAAGAAATATCTGTTTTGATGACATGCCTGAAGTCATATGGCGCCATTTCCACCTTTTTTTCGTTTTCTTTCTCTTTTGCTCTGAAAGCCACGTATAATGCATACAGTATGTCTTCTGCGTATCCATCAGAGGTACTTTCTAAAGCATTTAATTTACATTGACTTCTCGTACCTGAATTCCGTTGCCCTCACGTCAGCCGTTTTTATATTCAGCACTCTTATACTTTCATACAACAAGTCTAATTACAGCAAATGTTAGTACATAGGTTATGCAACACCATTTTTTCAGGTGACCGGAACAATCCCTCAAAATGTAATTTATGTACCCAATGTGTATGTGTATAAGCTCTCCATACACGCCCGCTTGGCTTCCCTGAATTCCATTTGTTTGTACATGTATTCATATCAGCCTAAGCCCTTTTACATTGTTCATTACCCTTAGAATGGACTGTGCACACTTATGTAACAAGTGTTTGTCACCTAGTTAACCTGAATCATAATGAAATTCAGTTTTGCTTTTGTTTTCGGGTTTTTTCCCCATTTCTTATGAGCATTTAAAGGACCGATAGTGCAAGGTTCATGAACTCTGGAACTTCGCCACTTTGGTATCTGCCCTGTTATTGTCCTACAAGCATTTCCCGTTCTCTTTGTCAGGTGGGCGGAATAATACCGTAATTGTAATTTGTGTACTCATTGGACGGACGTGCTCTTAATACACGCCCGCTTGGCTTCTCTTGACTTCCTTTTCTTTTTTGTACATGTATCCATATCAGTGTAACTCCACTGCTGGGCTTTTTATTCCATGTCACACCAGACCTCAACATGCCTCGCTTGATATTTTTTCTTCTTTTTCCGTTTTAAACGGACATTTTTCTTTTTCCGTATCTGATATGAATTTCATATACCTACATAAAAATAGATATATTTTGAATGTTTTTATATAATTAAAAGATTATTGGTGAGATTGGATAAATATAAACGATATGAATAATTTAAAAATTAAATGAATGTTGTTGAGATTGGATAAATGTTAAACGATATTAAGTATTTGATACTTTGCTGTCATTACTGCTGCAAGTTGTCAGCTATAATGACAAGTTTGTTACACCATAATAATAATGACTTTGTTTGTTATAGTCTTCTCGACAAACAGAGCTCGATTTGAAATTGAGCTTTTTTTTTTAGTATGTACTTGTGATCGCTGTGGAGCGTCCTTATGTTTCATTGGAAATAATTCAGTTGAGATGTGCAAAACAATCGCTAATTTTGTAGTTCGTAATTTAATGAGGTACCATGATGATATACCATGTCGCACCTCGCACTCATCCATCAGCACACATACTTTCACACGCACATTCTGTATGACTTGCCCTATTCCTTCCTTCCCTTCTTGTCTGCTTTCAGTAATTCGTAAGCAAGTATTTATGATCATGTTGTGGTCAATATGTTGTTCCTATTCAAAATATGGATGAAATAAATCTATGTACACATAAAAATGTCCAATGTCGGTATTATTTACCTGACGAATTTAATTCAGAATTTTCTAGCAATGAACATTTTCTCAGTGTATTACACGTTAATGCTCGCAGTCTTCAAAGAAATTTCGAAAATATGCAATTATTGTTGTCTGCGATAAATATGAAATTTTCAGTTATCGGTGTCACAGAAACATGGCTTAACGACAAATCTCCCCCTTTATATAACATTGATGGATATTCTGTTGTCCGGTCTGATAGAAAATGCGGACGAGGGGGCGGAGTTGCTTTGTTCTTATCACACTCGTTATCGTTTAAAGTAAGACCTGATTTGATATATAACGGAATTGAATTTGATTGCATGTGTGTTGAAATTAATATGTGTAATAGAAGAAATATAATACTTTGTGTTGTATACAGGCCCCCTCATACAGACAGTAATTTATTTTTGGAAAATTTGGATGTTTTATTAGAGCTGATCAATCAAGAAAACAAAGATGTTTACTTGATGGGTGATTTCAATATTGATCTTTTGAATCAAGGAAGTAATGCTAAGAATAAGTTTTGCAATATTTTGCAAGCAAATTTCTGTAATGTCACTATAGATAAGCCCTCGAGAATGACGGTTAACTCATCAACATTGATTGATAATATTGTTACTAATATTGACACAGATCATTCGAAATCTGGTCTTTTGTATAGTGATATATCTGATCATTTACCTATATTTTTTATCAGTGACGAGATACAACATTCCCATGTCAAGCAAACAGAAAGTAAGAAGAAGCGCAAATTCACATCAGAAAATATATCATTACTCAACGACGATTTAATCTCGGAGACATGGGATGATGTATTGCTTTGCGCAGACCCAAATATTGCCTATGATACGTTTTGGAATATATTTCTTTCTTACTTTAACAAACATATCCCCGCAATTGAAAGGAAAAGTAATAGAAAAATTAAAAATCCATGGATAACAAAAGGAATTTTCCGATCAATAAAGAAAAGAAATATGTTATATAAATGCAGTTTACGGGATCCTAATAATGATAACGTTAATCGATATAAATTGTATAGAAATAAATTGACACAAATTATAAGGCTTTCCCGTAGGATGTTTTATACAGAAGCCTTTCAAAATGCTACTGGAAATATGTCAGCCACTTGGAAAGTTATTAATGATGTGATTGGTAAGCAAAAGAATATGTCAACATTTCAAATTATGCGTGACGGTCAAACACTCTGTAACCCAAGGGATGTAGCATGTTGTTTCAATGAGTATTTTGTTGCTATAGGTCCTAGTCAAGCTTCAAAAATAGATCCCACACAAACTGATTTTTCGCAGTATTTAGGTGCGTCAAATGATAATTCATTATTTTTTAAACCAACAGATTATGGTGAGATTCTTGACATTGTTCACTCATTAAAATCAAGTTATGCAACTGGTCATGATGAAATGAGTACGTATTTTTTAAAACAGATTATTGGTAGTATACTGACACCCTTAGTGTACATTTGTAATTTGTCACTCTCAACTGGTATATTTCCGAATGCATGTAAAATTGCTAAAGTTATTCCAATATATAAAAAAGATGACTCTTCTTTTGTATCAAATTACCGTCCTATTTCTATTCTTCCTAGTATTTCTAAGGTAATAGAAAGGCTTGTATATAACAGATTGTATGATTTTTTGACACAATATGATATATTTAACCAAGACCAGTATGGCTTCAGGAAATTTCATTCAACAGATATGGCACTAGCCCAATTATACGATAGAGTGTCGACTGTCTTAGCTGAACAAAAACATGTCATCGGTGTTTTCATGGACCTAAGCAAGGCATTCGACACTCTTGACCACACTATCCTCATACGTAAATTGCAGTCCTATGGTGTTCGTGGTATTCCACTTGAATGGTTTAAAGATTACTTGTTAAATAGAAAGCAATATGTGTACTATGAATCTGTTAACTCTGAAGTATTACCTATACAATGTGGAGTCCCACAAGGATCCATATTGGGACCGTTATTATTTCTAGTGTATGTAAATGATATTTCAAACTCATCTAAGTCACTGCAATATATTATGTTTGCTGATGACACCAATGTATTTTGTTCCAATACTGATTTTCATTCGCTCCTAAGAACTCTTAACACTGAATTACCGAAACTATCTATGTGGTTTAAGAGTAATAGATTATCACTTAATCTGAAAAAGACAAATTTTATGTATTTCTATAACAAGAAGCACAACATTGAAATGCAACATTTAAATATTATGGTGGATGGTGTATTATTGGAACAAAAAGAGAGTATTAAATTCCTCGGAATATATATAAATGAAAATATGAAATGGAATGTTCATGTACAATATATCTCTGATAAAGTATCTCGTAATGTTGGTATACTTCAAAAGTTGAAGTATTATGTCCCTCAGAATATCTTATTTATGTTATATAATTCATTGATATTATCGCACATTTCTTATTGCAACATTGTATGGGCAACATCAAAAAGCCACATTGATAGTATATTACTTTTGCAAAAGAAAGCAATACGTATATGCACCAACTCAGGTTATCGAGACCATTCAGATCCTTTATTCGCAGAATTAAGAACACTTAAGGTAAATGACATTAATTTTTTGCAAAACTCACTCTTTATGTTTCGCTTACATAATGGTCAGTTGCCATCTTCTTTTGACTCATTATTTCAATTAAATAAGGAAATACATTCTTATCCAACAAGACAATCTGATAAGTTTCACTTGTATAATCCCAAAACAGTGATGGCTCTGAAATCTGTCAGACACACCGGACCCGATGTTTGGAATTCTCTTCCTTCTGAAATTCGAAGTTTAAAGTCCACGTATTCTTTTAGGAAGGCTGTAAAAACGATGTTGTTATCTGAATATCAGTAATTCCATTGTCATTGTTATATACACGAAATTCTTTTGTACAAATATCGACACAATTAGTCTATTATGTAATAATGATTATGTAACCGACCATGACCTGTATCAACTGTCCACCTGTACCTCGTTGAAGAAATATTTTGTCATGTCTTGCTAATCAGTGATACAGGTGATTTTATTTTGTATAAACCTTTAGTGAAAGCAGACAAACCTCTCCCTTCCCTTTCTCCTTTCAACTATCCTATCTCTATGCAAGTCATCCCTCCCTCCTATTCTCCTTCCGATGTACATTATAATATTATGTTATGCTACGGGGGCTGCACGCAAATCAAGCTACGCTTATGCTGTAGCCCCTCTGTATTATTCATTGTAGTATGTTTTGTTGTACTTTTGCTGTACATTGTACACAGACAATGAACAAGAAAATACTTGTATATATTATCATATTTATGTTTGTACATGAATGTATATATATATATATATATTACAATGATAATACAGAAACCAATAAATCAAATCAAATCAAAAAAAAAAACATGGTTGTCAGTTTTCGGTTGCCAAGGCAGCCAGCAATATCGGACATAGCTATATTATATATCAAAAAGTTTTGAATAAGATCTTAAAAAGTCAACAAATTTGGTTGAAATCGGGTAAAGTGTGTAGGAGTGGCAAATGGAAACATGGTAGTGCCCCCCCCCCTTGTGCTTTTTTGCTCTAAGCCTATTTTGAACCCTCTGTACAAAACTTCTACTTTGCGCAGAGGTCAATGAGTGTGGTTAACACCCAGGGACTGGTTGCTCTTGGACAATTGTAAAATTGTGAAATTGCACCACCACAGCCAGTCTTCATTCATCCTGAAATACACTGTATGCAAGAACATGAAAACATATGATTGCTCTTTTTTAATTCAAGCTAGCAATGTCCAGGGTCGTAAATAATTTATAAAGCATTGATGTTCCTTGGAGCAAAAGACCAGAGGACCAGTCAGCAGAGTGGTATTCGGGGTATATTGTTCAATGTCATTGTAAGCACACACACACACACACACACACACACACACACACACACAAACACACACGTTACACACCATTTGTGCCTGTGTAAAGTTCAATATTTTACACAGGGTTCGAACTGTACAGTTGTTCGCTGTTTGTTGCTCGTCGTAGTTATTCTAATCGATAGTTTGCTAAGACTCTTCGTTCATTCCTTTGTATATTCAATTAGGGCTCACAAATTCAAGTTTAACTTACTTTGTGTTCTAAATTTTGGCTTTGAATTCAGCTCCCAAACAAAATTTAGTTACGACCAAAATCCCACTGCGAATGGTCGCACAAAAGAACCAAGATGTTGACGTTCACGTGGTTTCATCTAAGAGTGATATTGCCGGTACAGACATAATGATAATTTGTCACTTCAGTACAATATGCTACAATGGTCACTTACATGTGAGTTACAGACAAAATGCAATAACCAAAAGTTCCATGAAATCCCCTTGTAATTGCTGGGTACTCTGCCTACTTGTACTTTGTGGTTTTTATAGGACCCTTCAAGACATTTTTTTTTTTAATGAACGTATGCACAAGTATATATTGGAAGACATACGATGTCTTGTGTGTGTGTGTATAGATATTGACCAAAGTAGCGGAGGAGTTTCAAGTTGTGGACCTACTGATATTACATGCATAATTTTATGAAAGGAAATAACCTACCCAATCCAGAATGTTCTAGGAAGTGCCCTCATATTTGGCTAAGTGATGAAATACACACACTGTACAGCACATGGTGCCACACTTTGAGAAAATCATTTTTTGTGTGTGTCATTTCAAAATCTATTGTAGAATTACTGATAAAATTAAACCACCTGAACATCAAAGCATTAGTCCTTTCATGCGATCATTCTCAGTGTGATTTGGTCACAATCCCGTTCCATTTAGACGAACGTGGTGTATTGGTAGCAAGAAATACTCCAAATCCAAAATCAGCAAAGTGTCATAAAAATGCTTATTGTATCTAAAAGGAAGAAAACCAGCAACAAGGATATCAGGGGTATCAAGGTATTATAATTTTAACGCACCTTTTTGTACTTTACGTGAGGCAAGGAAAATGAAAACACACAGATGCATATCACTGTATTATGCTTCTAGTTATACGTCATGCAACTATCTTATCTGCCACATAAATCATCTTATCCTGATCAATCTCACTAGTTCTGCTTGCTGTAAACCCTTTTTCATCTACCACATTATATACTGGTTTCTGCACTCTATTTGCGCTCTCAGCATTTGTCAATTCGTTTGTCATCTGTCCATTGTTTCGATCCAGTCCCTCTATTGATGGACTGGCATAATAATAATAATGATAATAATAAGAAGAAGAAGGATAAGGATAAAAGTATTGATTATAATGAAGATGATAATACATGCATGCATAAATACTTACATGTAACTTCTCTAGCGCAACTTTCTACACTTGTATTTTGAATAAATGTTAAAGGCGCTTTACACTACAGATAAAGATAATAACAAACATTGACTGAAAGTACGATAACTGAACGCCTCATAATTCTCACATATGCGTCAATGATTTTTTTTTCAGCAAGATGTCTAGGAAAACATGTTGGTAATGCCTTGCAGGTTTTTTTTTTTTTTGTCTGATTATGATCATTACAACTTACAAAGGCATGAAACATTTCTTCTCTTTTCTCTCATTTTCATCATATTCAATTTTCGTTTTTTATACCCTTTATAGATACGTGTCAACTGAGTGATATAAGTATAAATCCCGTTGATTTTGTACTTGTTGTTATTTTTGTTACTGTTATTGGCTTTTTTACAAGAAGAAGTAATGTGATTGTTCATAATACCGTTGCAGATATACTATGTGGACACGCGATTTCAGAAGACAAATTGACAGAATCAGACAGAGCACTGGAGAAGACGGACAAGCCTGCAAAGGGTTATAAAGGTGTGTGTTCAGAAGTTGTCTCAACCTTTATTAATTTTACTTCATTTCTGTTTGCATAATTACTAGTTGCGAAATTTACACTGACAAGGCACAATTCTGAAAGTATGCAATGAGAATATTAATTGAAAATACATCACCTGTTGAGAAAATCAAATTCAGCATGAAATATAAACCCAAAGACACATACACACACATCATTATGAAACACATACGTACATTAGAGGGGATATAACCTACTAAAAACCATAACGGATCACGATTATACCACTATTGCATTCAATTTCAATTTTTAAGGAGGATGGCTAGAAACTGATCAGTAAGAACGCTGGAGGACGATTGTTCCAATCCTTGTGGGATTCATTTATGAGTACATAATGTATTTATTGTTGCGTGAATATTGTTTGCTTCGGAATGGTTTTATATTCAAGTAATATGCAGTTTAAAGTTTCCAGGTTAGCATACCTGTACAGTGACGGGGCGATTAAACTGCACAATACTTAAATATGAGACCATTCTGAAGCAAATAATTTTCAAACAACTGTACTCTAAATGAAACCCACAAGGATTAAAAAAAGAATCATCCCCAAGCATTCCCACTGATTCCCACTGATCAGTTACTAGCCAAGCCCTTAACGACTTTAAGGAGCAAACATAAACAACAACAACCTCTTGTGCTGACCAGCATTTACAAAGTCTTTTACTTCTAGCGTACGGGGTTGATACAGTTTGCCTGCTACCGTTTCCTTACTATTGCTAGTTACCTGGGACAAACCACGAGGGGTCGGCATCATTTGCACATTTTTTTTTTTTTGTGTGTGTGTGTGTGTGTGTGTGCTTTGCTTTCGGTTGTTTTTGTGTGTGTGGGTGGGTAGTGGACCACTTCAACGGGTTGACACCCTGTTCCATGCAATGAATGAATGAAGTGAGATATTTTACGTGCGTAAGTAGTACGTATTCAACTCACATGCATGACCTCCATGACAGAGGGTTTTGCCTTCTACTATATAATAGGGAACGGAATTCTTACACACATCATTGCTCATGCAATTCGGGATTCAAACAGAGTGTCCTTAGATCTGAAGGCAAACTCGCTACCGAAATTTACCCCAAATAAGGGTAAAACCGATTTAGAAACACTGGGAGGATGGTAGTCAGGACCAACACTGAAAGAAAGTCTACTTTATACCAACATATTAGGTCATGCTTTCGTTACTCATTGTTGTTACTCTCCTTTCGAGAGATCATGAAGTCGTAGGTTCGAATTCTTCTCGAGTACGTACCCCCGTTATTTTTTTTTTACCAAGGCTCCAAACTAAACACTTATCAATCCAGTGCTTATTTACGTTGATGTAGGGCAATTCATCAATCAGTTGTCATTATATTGTTGTCATCTTTCTGCCACGTCTGGTTAAGAAGTAGATCATACACCACAAATGAAATAATCCTTGTCTTCAAGCCAGGTGAAAATGTCTTACGATTCTCTTTCCTGTCATTGTGATACCTTATTTTTCAGAGAACACCACCGTCATCTCGGTGTCACATGATGAGCTAAAACAAGTAGCCACATACCTCATCCCGCGACTAGCAGAAAAGCTTTGCATCAAACTGAAAGTGGACAACGAGAAATATCTTAACCATGGGTTGCTACAGGCACTTCTGGATTGGAGGAAAAGGGGGAGTGAGAAAGAGTCTCCAGCAAAGCTCCGAGACTCTCTGCAAACTGCATTAAGTGATCTTAACTTCGATGGTATGAGAATTACTAGCTCACTTGTTATCTGTGTAGTACATTATGTGTTTTTGCGAATCGCATGATTTTACACACTTTGCCCTTTGGCCTTTGCCCTTTGCACTTTGGAATTTAAAGATGGATCCGTTTATTGAATTGCCTATCGATCGTGGTGAATTGCTGTGAAATATTTTGTGACAATATTCAAAGTTTTTGAATAAAAAAAAAATAAACAGATGTTTCGCTCTAAAAAAATGAAGAATTTGTTCGTAAAAATAAACAATGAGTCAATTTTGATAAATTCTTTTAAATAACTGATTTTGTAACATTCCGTTGGCGTTGAACGCAAAGGTATGTATATCGGTTACCCGCGTAATAGAAAGTTTTGTTTTAGAGATATACACAAGCAGAAAAACATCTAAACCTCTAAACACTTTTGTTTTATAACGAATTCAATGAAGGTGCATATGTCCATAGTAAGGGAGTTCCAGATATCTGGAATGGATATCGGTAATGTGTCAAGTTGCGCTTAAACATGGAGTTAAAAATAGACGGGACGCAGTAATTATTATAACGGTGCATAAATTGCCCTAATTGATATAACATCTAATTTTTGAAATCTTTTTATTAAAGAACAAGGGATCTGCATGAGAACATGGAACGGTACGTCAATTAATACGAAGAGCCTTCTTTTGTAACGTTAAAACCCTATCCAATAATGACTGATGCGTGTTTCCCCATACTAACAAAGATGAATAGAAAGTAAATAACGAATGTTGAAGAATGTACAATATTATTGTAGTCAATTTATAACACATCAGTTACGTACAATTATCTCACAGACATTATCAATATGAATTTTCCAGGAAAGTTTAGTATATATCGACTGTAATTCCGAAAAAAAAAAATGTATGTGAAACGTTTTCTAAGACAGCGTCACCAAAACAGATAACCATATTCAAATTATCGATGTGTTGTCGAAAAACATATGAAGAGTTTGTTCGCGAAAACCGATAAGTTTGCCAAATGGAGATATTTGCGATGAAAGGTCAAGAAAAATAAAGAGAATGATAAGAACATTGTTGCTTCTTTTGACCATAACCTCAAATGTTATATGTACTGACCAATATATCATTGCAAAGGTATTATTTCGTACTTTATGACAGAGACCGTACTTCAAAATCTTCAAAAATGGACTTATCGGTTTTTGCAAACAAACTGTTCATATATTCATATATTTTTTTTTATTGTCATTATCATTCTAAGACAACTTATTTGCTCTTATCCACTCAAATAACATTTTGTAACTCAGAATTAACTGTCTGCGCAAAAGTATTTGGGTATCCATTTGAAAAATGAAAACAATTACATTTGAATCAGTGGGCGCAATAAATTACCTTGTGGCAAGCTAAACTTGGATTCTCTCATATCAGAGTTGTGATTGTTTTACAAGAAGTATTGTTTTTTTAACACATTGTCAAACCGAAACATATTTTCAAAATGAAAAAAAAGTAGAGCTAAGTTCGTTCTATGAAGACATTAATGGCTGAAATTTCATGTATTTAGATTGTGGCCATTACAGCGGTGTCCTGATCTAGATTTGGGGTGCGGGTGATTGTTTTTGTATATTTTCAGCATCTTCTTGAAAAATCTCTGAAACATTTTCACCCGTTAGCAGATAGCATCCTTATGGTAATACGATCTTCATTTGGATAAAAATGACTGGGGTGAGGGATTTTAGGTCTCCTGGGGGGGGGGGGGAGGGGGAGGGGGAGGGGGAGGGGGCAGCATACTCATTCTTTTAGTTAGTTGCAAAGGAAAGCAAACAAGAAGTCATTTCTTTCGCAGATATGTTTATGCGGGAAAACATTACACAACCTCTTATAAGGAATTGGAATGAACACCGTTTTCCCTTGGAGGAAAGGGTCTTCTGACATGTTTTACAAATATGTATCGCCATTTCTCTGTGGCCACTGCGGCAAATCAAATGGGGTTTTCCGTAAGATGTAGGTATTAAGTTTTAGTTTCATAATCCTAAATTGCATTTTGATTGATTTGGTATCTTTTAAGTTATTGTTGCAAAAAGTCCAATTCTGATCCTGCATCACAAAACCAACAGAAAGTCGCCAGACATGAATTTTTAGTTAAAGGCATATTCTGAAAGAGCAGACTACAAGCTTTAAAAAGATGTATAAATCATTTCAAATTGACTATCCCAACCAATCAAAATATTGCAAAGAAAGCACACACTTTGGAAAAGTGTAAATTGACAAAAGAGTCTCTTACGTACATGGTCTATTCAAGCTCTAAACCTTTACCAAACCGTGCGAATTGTGCAATGAACGGAAAAAAATAAAGGTTGTAAACCACCGAAGCAACAACAATGGAGGGATTAGCAAATTGGGCTGAAAATAAGCATGCTCCAAAACATATCCTCTCCTTAATATATATGCCAACTTTCAAAGCATTAGCATTATTATTTCAAAAGTTATTAGAGTTGAAAGTGCAGAGCAAGGAAATATTTTTTCAATAAATGAAAGAGGGGCCTCCAAGACATACCTGATCTTATCACTTTACAATAAAACAAGAAAAACTGCTGAATTTCCCATTTATTTTATAATTCCGTATTTAGAAATAATGGAGGAGAAGAATAGCTCTTTCAGAAAATATGAAAAACTTCAGATTAACTTGGTTCATCTGTTTCACTCTACTTTTTTAATTCCTCACATAAAATAAGGGGGTGCGACTTTTCTTTGATTTGCGATTGACGGTCACAATTGCATTTTTTTTTTCAGGGGGTGGGGGATGGAGTTCATATTCAAGCAGTTGCCGCCACCAAAAGCTTCTCAACAGGTTTCACAAATTATTCTTCCAATTCCAGGGATTAGCTGACAAGATTGATTGAAAATATGTTAATTCCGGTGATTAGCATCACCAGCTTCCCAAGCAAAGGGAGTCTATCCTGTTAACTTAGATATGATATTGTTGTCTAAAGTTGATGTTGTATGCATGAAAACACTTTTGTTTGTGTAACAACGATGTTACGTTACCTTTTTCTAGCTTGCATCTTGACTGAAATAGACCTGAAGATCTTACAAGACATGGTACCACCTGAATTTTATGGTCCGATAGTCAACAAGCTCGACTTGCAGGTGGTGAGTCCCAGTAGAGGGTTGCTCAACTGTCTCACAACATGGCGTGATGTCCAGCCAAAGTGGAAGATATCATACGAAGAGCGTCGTTCAAATCTTCATACCATCCTGCGGACCGTAGAAGCACCAGTTGGTAAAGATTTATATTTGTCGGATGTTTGTTAGAAACCCTTGTCCATCTCTTTACTTTATCTCTCATTTCATCTGAAGTAGAGCTTTTTCTTTAATTGATTTGGATGCAGTTGTAAGTAGAAACACACGCACACAGGTGCACAAACACAAATACACCCATGCAAACAAACAAAAACGAGCAAATGTGAAAAAACTGCAGAGATATATATGTAAGCAAGTGTCTACAATGTCTATATGTGACCGTGCATTACAAAACAAACAAAAAATCGCACCTCTTCATTTTACATGAGGACACAAGAAAGGTGAAATACGTGAACCAAGTCAATTTTTAGTTTTACCATTATTTCTGAAAGAGCTTTTCGTCTTCTACATTATTCTTAAGTTTGGGATCATAAATTGAATGGAAAAGTGGGTTTTTTTGACAACTCCTTTTTCGGTAGAATATTGTGATCAGGTTTTTCAGAGAGGCCCCTTTCATCTCTTGAAATTCATTTGCGCCCTCTTCACTTTCACTTTCAACTCTAACAACTTTTGAAAGGATGATGCTACTGCTCTAAAAGTTGACATTTATCATGGTCAGAAACTTGGCAATAGACCATGCTCAATTTCAACTTAATTTGATAATCCCATTGTTGGTGGTACAGTGGTTAACATCATATTTTAGTTCCATTCATGACACTGGTAGCACTGCTTGGTAAAAGTTAAACACTTGAATAGATCCTGTACGCCAGAGCCTCTTTTCTCAGTTCACACTTTTCCAGAGTGTGTGCTTTCTTTCCAGTATTTATATAGGTTAGAAAGATCCGTTTGAATTGAGTTATACGTCACTTTAAAGCTTTGAGTCTGCTCTTTCAGAATCTGCCCTCAACTATAATCAATATGTGGCGACTTTTTTGTTTTGTTTTGTGGTGCAAGGTCACTTATGAGACAAAAAAAAAATCATAATCAGCTATATTAAAGAAACCATTGTGTCTCAATCTTTTTTTTTTCTTTTTTTTTGTCCGTTGTCTATTATGCTTAGGGTCAGTTGTACTCCCGGTATCCGGAACCCACTTGTACAAACTCGAACTGATGGATATTGCTTTCAACATTCTCATGGAGGATGTATACCCCATGGCAGAGGCACTTGGGATCCACGGCAGTGACCTTGCTAAATACAGACGTCATCATGACTTCAACAGCGGCACGCTCGTTCTCGTAGGAGAATTAGACAACGCATTGAAGACACGCAAGGCACTCGCTGAGGCATTATGGAAAGAACTCTTCCTTGACGTGACAAGATGTGTGACGTTAGGTATGCTATTTTTCTTTTCTTTTTTAGTCAGATGCACAAATAAGCAATGCCGAAAAAAAAACTGTGTGTAATATCGTAAAAATAATGGATATGTAAAATGACCAGAAGAGTCTAATCTTTATTCATCACTTGAAGGTGTTGTTAAATATTACGTTTTGTTTGCTTTCACCATTACGTATTCTAGAAAAGAAATAAGGGTTAAAGAGCCTATTAGATTTGTATGACTTATCAGTGAACAATACGCTCCCCCCCCCCTCCCAATCTCTCTCTCATGTTCCGTCTTGTCTCTCTACCCTATTTTATGACAGGATTGATTGTTTAAGCTTACTGCATCAATATCAACCACATCAAATTTATGTCAAGTTTAATATCATGCTCTCATCAATATCAAGTTCCTGGCAGCAAATAATCGTTTTGCGGTCAAAGATTGTAATGTTTGCGGTAGACACTTTAGATTTTTGTTGTTATTGGATTGTATTCAGATTATGAACGGAGTTACAGCGACATGCTTTCCATGACTGCTGATCTGACAGATGACGAAATAATCGAGCTCGCAGAGCAGCTCGGGCTGAGGGCAGTAGATGTAAAAGCGTTTCAAAATGACGAGAAGGAACTTGACAGACTAAAGATGTTCATCCTGTGGAAGAGGACAGTTCGACGTGTACCATATGATTACCAAGCTGCTCTGGATACTGCTCTACTCAAGTTGGGCTTCAAACAAGTCAAAGAGTTTGAGTACAGAGGTTTGTTAACTTCAAAGTGAATATTTTGTTGAGTATTTTTTAGGAGGTTCCCTAATGGCCTTTGTTACACTTTGCTTCACTACAAAAATATCCACTCTGAGTAATATTACTGTGTTCCTAGATGTCAATGCTACTACTGCTAATACTCCTTCTACTACTACTACTACTACTCCTACTTATGGTTTTCTATAGTAATAAAAGTAATGATAACAATCAGTTCTTGGAACGAATATTACCATAGGATAGTGTCTATGCTTGTACATAATAGCTTGATGAGTTCGCTACGATTCGCAGGAGCATTCCCATGAATACATATGAATACAAGGGTACATAATAGCTTGATGAGTTCGCTACGATTCGCAAGAGCATTCCATGAATACATTTGAATACAAGGGTCAAAACCTTATACTTAACATGTTCCCTTATCGGCCGCCAATGAAGACTGTGAAGAATGGGAATTATATCATCAAATTTTATTTCAATATTTCAAGCCTTGCGGCTTATTTTTTACCTGTTGTACTCCTTTAAGCTGAGATTCGGGAACTCCAAAGAGCAAACACTTATTACTATCCGAATAAATGAAAATGAACGAATGCACCACTATAATAGATCTATCGAGAAACTGTTTCAATTTTCAAATCCTAATCTGCGCCGAAGTTATCATTCAAATATAAACTAATTTGTAAGAATTTGGGTGTGGCAGGCGAAACAATGAATTGGTCCACTTGAAACAGCGCAGACAATGACAGGAATGCAGTCTAAATTTATTACCTGTAACAATTGTGTAATCTCCTATCTAGAGCTCAATCGATAATACAGGCAGGACAGGTAAATTGCCGGTGGTAGTGTAAAAGAGAAGAATCGGGACAAGCAGGGTCCTATTTACTATATAAAAATGGCGTTAGCCATTATCCAAAAACAATACTCATCCGGACTTACAAGTAAACGCAAGGTATGAAACCAAAGCTCTTTTTTAACTGTTACTTTATGTCGGTTTGATAGAATCCATCCGAATGACGGCATATAACCAGCTTTAGCACTTTACAGATACGCAAGCAAGTAAAAAAAAAAATAACATCTTGAAATATCTAATACCCGTGCAATATTGTTGGTCGAAATTTTTGATGTAAGTCACAATTTTATTGAATTGTCTTGCAGCAATGAAATTAGACCGGTCATCCCTGTATCACCCTCACATGGACGCAGTGGATTTGGCTGCACCTGACAACACGGAACCTGAGAGTTATCATGTATCTGTCCTTTACAAGCTGTTCCTTCATGACCGTGATTCCCTCGACAATGAGCAAGAGAAGAAGGAATTCAACAAAGTAATGGACAAGAGCGTATATGAAATTGACAGTTTCCTCGACAGTGGTTTTATTGAGATGACACGAGAAATGATGGCTATAGAGCGTTACACAAAGTCCGCGGAAACTTCAAAGCCATATAAACGTAAATGGAAATGGAAACGTCAGCAAAAGTTTCTACATGTATTGAAAAATTCAAGTCACAAAAAGAATCCCTCTGCGCAAAAAAGATGATTTCGTGATTTGTTCTGTTTTTCTGTCGTTTGCTTTTCTACGTTGAGCACTGTACTGCAGCTTTATCACTATTTCCTCCTTTTTTGCATATTATGTCAGCCTCACTGTAAGTACCGCCCATTATCAATATTGACAATTAACTTTCTTATAAAGTAGGTTGAGTACCTATTGTGTTTGCGTAAATATTTCACATGATATCTTTTACTCAAAAGGGTGCATTTTCTCACAAGTATAATCTTTGTATGACATATTATACATTTTCAATTAGATACGTTGTTCATTCATTTATCATTTGTTTACATTTAATTTTTAGATTTTTTTGCAATCATATGCTGATTCGGTTGAGTTAATCACACTTTTCATAAACCGATTATACGAAAGTCAGAGTTTGCGTTTGAATGTGTATGTATTTTTGCTTGGTTTTATAAAAAGTATGTATGATGTAATTTTTTTTTCTCATCCTTTCAACTTATTTGAAACATAAAATGGTTGAACAGAGATTTTCAGCTTTGAAATTGACACATGGACCAAAATGCTCAATGCTGTGTTATACTGTGTAAATTCCCTACGATTAACAGTCTGTAAATTGTCTGTGAATTCTTCATGATGTCAGTCTGTAATTTCTCCATGGATTGAATTGTGCACTAAGCTGATGTTTATATGCTACTTGTGACACCCAGGTGTAATAGGCATGATGACTGTGTATGTCATACATACCAATGCATACCCTCACCTCAGTACGAAATCTTATGGATGCTGATAGTAGATTGGACATTGGACATTGTTTTTCCTTTAATACAAGAAATAACCGGTATTTAAAATTTGTAATATGATGTTATTGATACTAAAGTAGGATATATAAAACATTCAATCAGTATTATGTTACGTTGTAACTTGTATGTGTGTTGGCGCAGATTTTGCCTACTTTTCATGGGCAAAGTCAGCGCTAATACATTCCAAACACAAAGCAGTTGTCAGCATATGATAAAGAGTTTGCCTACGAAAACGGGCAGGTCAGCTGCACACAGAGTTTGTCCACGGAAAATAAGACTTAGTAGGTAATTCTTTTTTCCCATTCTCCCTGTTAGAATATCATTTTCAGGTGTGTGCTTAGACTCGAGCTCAAACCACGCTCACTTGCTAAGATGAACCTCATTTGATTAATACACTTGCGTTGTTGTTCTTCACTCAACTGAACGAACCACCCTTAATACCACAAGTTATGAAGCCCTTTAATGTTTTTTTTTTTTTATTCCTTCATCTGTATGTGAAATAGTATGATGGTAGAGAGTTGAGTAATGAATTTAAACACAAACTATAAATAATATAAAAGTGTTTAATTGATTTATCGTCTGTTGGGAGTGGGTGGGGCGTTGGGTTGTCTTGAACACTATGAGTTTTGTGACAGCTTAGCGCCCTTGTCGTTCTCAACGGGCGATATTAAAGGGTCATTGTTTTACTCATTTGTATAGTATTTGTTTATGCAGGAATAATGTACATTCTTTATGATTCACAGTCTGTAACTTCCCTTTGGATTGAAAAACACATGCCTTAATGTCTGTGTTATATTGGGTCAATTCTTTATAATGCCAGTCTGAAATTTCTTCTTGAATTGTATCACCCATGACCGCGTTTTACTGTACACAAAGCTGTTTACGCTTCTATAGTGACACCAAAGTGTAATTCACAGGTGATGACTGTAAATATCATACATACCAGTGCATTTCTTTAACTCAGTATGAAATTTCACAGACGCTCATGGTAAATTGGACATTGTCTGTCCTTATCACTAGAGGTAAGCGGGAGTCAAAATTTCGTAACATGACGTTTTATAACAGGATAGTAGGATGATTTAAAACATACGTGTTTATACGGTGTACACAGAGCTGCATATTATGGTACTTGTGACACCTAGGTGTAATACATAGGTAATGATTGTGTTCTATTATTTCATTAATGCAGTCCGAAGCGTGGCGCCTCCTTGTCACGTGGTTGTTTGTTGGCGCCTTTATTGAGGTACTGCTTGGCGGTCTCCTGCCTCATCGGCGGGGCGTGGCAGAGGGCACCATGCTGGTGGTTACTGACCTACGTTTCCCTATACAATTAACTCACTTTTTCTCATTCCTTCATCTGCGCGTTTATACTGTGTACACAAAGCTGAATATGCTATATTTGTGACACCCAAGTGTAATACACAGGTGATGATTGCGTTCTATTGTATAGTAGAGCAAGGCTGAAGACGCTCTTAGATAATTGTTAATACGTTATTCTGTAATATATGTGGTACCTCGTGTATGGGATTAATGTTACATTGATTCTGTTTCCAACTAAGATGAAGCATTTTCTTTCTTTTTAGTCTCTTACATCACAGACATTCTAGATGTCAAAATCCCCTGTGCTGCACTCGACAGGTGCCCTCGTGGACACAAGCAATGGCATTCACGCTCACCCTGTACTACACAATCCAATAGACACTGCATTCAATTCAATTACTGATGATGATTTTTTCGATACGGTAGGACCTTCTTTGGCAGAAAGAGAAGTAAATATTGATCAAAATAATATGTTTTTCGATAATTGTGTTTCAGATAGTTTTAATACATCGTCAAAAGAATTTCATTATGACTTTGATATAGAAAACCAATTGCAAAGCCCATCTTCGGAATATCTTACTCTCAACCAGTTTAATAATGTTGTCAAGGAATATGATCACACCATTTTTTCACTCATACATCTTAATATTAGGAGTATTAATAAACATTTTGAAGAATTGAGGTTACTTTTAGATGATCCCATCAGGAAAAAGTTTTCGATAATAGGTTTAACCGAAACCTGGCTTTCCAATGATTTAAGTCTTCCTTTCGCCCTCGACGGATATGATTTTGTAGTTAATAACAGGCAAATTAGGGCGGGTGGGGGCGTTGCTTTATATGTTTCACAAAAGTATGATTATATAGTTCGTGAAGAGCTCAACTGTATGACTGAAGTTATTGAATGTCTTTTCATTGAAATTACAGTCCCTGGCAGTAGAAATATAATCATAGGTGTAATGTATAGACCACCCAGTGCGAATATGAAATCATTTTTGGAATATTTTGCGAATCTAATGAAGGATCCAGTTTTTATTCATAAAAAATGTTTCATAATGGGAGATTTTAATATAGATTTATTGAAACAAAATACAATCTCACAAGATTTTATGGAAATATTTCTATCTGCTTCTTTCTTACCTTTGATATCTAAGCCCACGCGTATAGTTAATGAATCCGCCTCCCTAATATTGATAATATTTTTTCTAATATTCTGCCGTCTCCTAATTCTCTTATATTACTTTCAGATATTACAGATCACTTCCCCATTTCGACTAGTTTCTTTTTAAATGATATCATTGATAATAAATCTAGTTCTTTATTTAGACGAAGAATTACACATGAAAATGTAGCCAGTCTGGGTGCTAGTTTAGACAGGACAGACTGGTCGTCTATTTTTGACTCAAATGATGTGAATTTGTCATTTGAATATTTTATGCATATTTTTACTCAACTCTTGGACATTCATATTCCAAAACGAAGAGAAAAGTCATCCAGCTATAAAAAGGTACCCGGGTTACCTTGGATTTCTAAGTCACTTTTGCGTTCAATAAATAGAAAGAATAATTTATATTACAAATTTAAAATGAAACCTACTGAGCAATCAAAACTGAAATATACTAGTTATAAAAATATTTTGACGAAAATTATACGTATTGAAAAGAAAAAATATTATACTAAGCAGTTACAATTTTATAAGCATGATATGCAAAATACATGGAAAGTTTTAAAGCAAGCAATGAATATATCAAATAACAAGTCGAATATTACTAAAATTAGATCTGATGATAAAATTCATGAAGATCCTCATTATATTTGTAATATTCTAAATAATCATTTTTCTTCCATTGGGGAAAATCTTGCAAGCAAAATTCCATCTTCAAATAAACATTTTTCTGAATTTTTAGGTCCACCAAATTTAAACTCAATGTTTTTAAGTCCAACATATAGTCAGGAGATAATCAATATTGTTTCTGATTTTCGTTCCAAAAAAAGTGCTGGACACGATGACATCAGTAATTTTCTGCTGAAGGGGGTAATATCTTCAATTGCGGATCCTTTATCTCATATATTCAACTTATCTGTTTTTTTATGGTATTGTTCTTGAAAGTATGAAAATAGCAAAAGTCATCCCTTTGTTTAAAAAAGGTGACAAATTAGATGTTAATAATTATAGACCAATTTCTTTGTTATGTACATTGTCCAAAATTCTTGAAAAAATTGTTTACAAAAGAACTCTTACTTTTTTGAAATTCAATAATATACTCTCAAATACTCAGTTTGGTTTTAGAGAAAAACATAGCACCTCACATGCATTATTGAGTTTTGTTGAAAAAGTAGCACATGCTATCGACAAATCTTCACATCTCATAGGTTTGTTCCTGGACTTCTCCAAGGCCTTTGACACCATTAATCATGATATTTTACTTAATAAACTGCAACATTACGGAGTCCGTGGGAAGGCCTTGGAGTGGTTCAGGAGCTACCTCTTGAACAGGAAGCAATATGTCTCGTTAAATGGTTGCAATTCACAAATGTTAAATGTTAAATGTGGGGTCCCACAGGGAAGTTTATTAGGTCCGCTTCTGTTTCTTATTTATATGAATGATTTCTGTAAATCATCAGATATTCTTTCTTTCATTCTCTTTGCGGATGATTCAAATTTGGTTTTTTTTTTCGCATAATAATCCTTTTACCCTAGTAAAAACATTAAATTTTGAATTAGAAAAAGTTGCTCAATGGATAAAAGCTAATAAATTATCTCTCAATCTTCAAAAAACAAAATATATGCTTTTCAGCAACTCCATTGAGGCACTACCTGCTGATATAATTTTTGATGGCACACCATTGGAAAATGTTTCTTATATCAAATTTCTGGGAATAACAGTTGATAATAAGCTTTCATGGAAATTTCATATTGATAATATATGTAAGATTATTTCTCGAAACATCGGTATAATCAACAAGACTAAATTTTGTCTTCCTTTATTGTCCCTGCTTACATTATATTCATCCCTCATATTGCCTTATTTAAATTACGGTATTCTTGTATGGGGAAATACATATCAAACTCTTTTGGATAAATTACTTCTGCTACAAAAGAAGTCACTGCGTATTATATGTCACACTGCATATTTGTCTCATACTGATCCGTTATTTTTTGAGAATAAAATATTTAAAATTAAATATTTGTATTTGTTTAATTTAGGACAATTTATGTAAAATTACAATAAAAATAATCTTCCATATATATTTGAATCAATGTTTTCAAAAAATCAATCTCTTCATAATTATCCTACAAGGCAATCCAACGAATTTCATTTACCATTTTTTAGGACTTTGCTGGCTCAGCAAACCTTCATCTACGAGGGGCCTAAGTATTGGAACTCACTTCCCAACGACATAATAACAGCACAAACTTTGAATTCTTTTAAGAACAAATTAAAATTCTTTCTGTTGAAATCTTATGATATACAACCAAATTAGGTTCGGTTTCATTCTCTCAATCAAGTCGTTTGTTTGTTTGTTTGTTTGTTTTTACAAGTATTAAGATATCACACAGAAATCATCTTTTAAGGAAAACAATCTGTCTAACATAAGTTTACCTCAGATATTTATTTTATTAGTAACAGTGAGTCTATTCTCTTTCTCTTTTTTTCTTATATCCGTTCCTATGCATTCATACCGGCATCTGCACCCAATCAATCGCAATTTCAAACCAGAGAGCGTTGTATTGTTTTGTTATTGCATTTTAATCATGAAGTACAGTATGCTTGTGTCCACGATGGCGCGTGTTGCACCATAGTCTCATTTGCCCCTTTTTTTTTTTGTTCTTTTTTTTCTTCTTCTTTTTTCCCCTTCTTAAGTTAATTTCATGTCAGTTGACATTGGTTTCTTTGACTTTGTGTACGTATTTTTTTGAGGGTCCCATACCCTACAAGCTTTGCTTTTTAAGTGGGACCCTCCATTTCCATTCTAATCTTTGTATTATGTATATACCTTAGAAACGAAATTCTGTTGTTACTCGTGACCACTTGTACGTTTTCTTTGAAATTGTTATAAATTTGTTCTGTAAATGTATTGTATATATTTTTTATGTTTATTCAATGGAAATGGAAATAAAATTGAATTGAATTGAATTGAACAATAATATAAGAATACAAAAGTACATCAAAATAGTGCGATCTGTGTTATAAGACTGCGTAAACATGTTGTATATTTTCCTGCGTTACTATGATGTTTTTAAATCACGCACCTTCGCATTCAATACAGTAGGTGGTATATCAGCTTATTCTTAAACTGAAAACGTATGTTTCCAAATTGTACGTAATAGTTTTCAGTAGAATGTACCATCATATGTCATTTATTACTATTTGTAAGCATGTTTCGAACCTTAACGTGCACAGTTTGTGCTATCAAGCATGGATTTTGAAAGTAAAGGAACAAAAAAAAAACAAATGAACTTAATATTGAAATGTAATGCACGGCTTTAATTACTATGCAAAGTTGCATGCAAAGAGTGCTAAGTTTGGAATGTTTCAATTCCTCTGAAAGTGTTATGTTCAAATATCCTTCAATGAATCAGTTGATCTTTTTAAATCGTTATGATACGTATGCCACACAGTGGTACAGCGCAGTATGGTCCCAATTTTATGGTACCATTTTATGTGAAGAATAATTTGAAATTTGAAACGATAACCCAGCTGAATCATATATGTCTGATTCAATTGAAAGTATTTCTATTGATAAAGTATGGCAGGTGGTAAAAACGTATTAATAGGAGAAATTTGTAAGCCCCCAAACTGTAATCATTCTGATTTCATCTCAACGTTAGAAATTATTTTAGATTCGCCCTATTTCCGCAACAAACACGTGTACATAATGGGAGATTTTAATTTAGACTTACTTGATTATGGTAAGCCACAAACACGTGATTTTTTATACTATGGTATCATCCTCTTTCACTCCTTGTATTACCAAGCCCACAAGATTATTTGGAGCCCCCGCAACACTGATCGATAACATATTTTTAAACAGCCATGATTATGTTGATCAATGTATCGTTGTTACGGACATATCAGATCATTTTCCCGTTATAGTTTCTTCCATTTCTACTATACCTGAATCGCATAAACAAAAGGTGTGTAAAAATTTATCGCAATCACGAGTGTTCTCCGATCATAATATCCAGCTGTTCAAACAAAGTTTATCCGAAATTGTTTGGAATGAGGTTTTTTACTCTACTGATTCAAATGATGCTTATGACAGATTTATGAATATTTTGGTACCCTTATATCACTCGCATTTCCCTTTGAGAAATCAAAAAGGAAACTACAAAACAGTTCCGCGCTCACCTTGGATAACAAAAGCTTTACTCAGATCCATAAACAGGAAAAATACTTTGTTTTACAGATATAAATCACGTAATAGAGCTTTGAATAAATCAAAGCCCTATAGACATTAAATATCGGAATACTCTTACGTCCCTGTTGTGTAAAGCAAAAAAGGATTATTTTTGTTCCTTGTTTGAACAGCACAAGTCAGATGCAAAATCTATTTGGCATGTAATAAATAGTGTTATTCATAAACGTATAAATAAGGCTATTATTGATAATATCCTTTGTGAAGGGAAGAATGTAACAGATGATGTGGAAATTGCGGAAGCATTCAACTCTTTTTTTTTAAATATTGGTCCGAATCTGGCCCGCAATATTTCATCTGTACACAGACCCTTTCATTCTTATCTACTTATTTCCAATCCACAGTCTTTATTTTTCTCCCAGTACTTGAAATAGAGATATTGTCAATTTTTTTTTTTTTAGCGCCCAAGAAGAGTACAGGTCATGATGGGATTTCTAATTACCTCATGAAACGTATTGTAAATGAAATACGATCACCATTAGTTCACATTTTGAATTTATCTTTATTAACAGGTATTGTGCCCACTGAAATGAAAATTGCTAAAGTTATCCCAATGTATAAGAGGGCAGAGAGGATGAGTCAGGAAATTATCGACCAATATCGCTTCTCTCCTCCTTTTCTAAATTACTTGTGAAGGTGGTTTATAATCGTTTAATCAAATTTGTAAACGAATGTGATATTTTAGTTGATAATCAATTCGGATTCCGGTAAAAACATGCAACCACCCATGCTATATTACTACTAGTTGAGAAAGTTGTAAGAGCTATAGATACAAAGTCGCATACAGTCGGTCTGTTTCTGGACTACTCCAAGGCCTTTGACACAATAGATCACGAAATTCTTTTGTATAAACTAAATCATTACGGTATTCGTGGAAAGGCCTTGGAGTGGTTCAGAAGTTATGTTACCTGTCGAACTCAATTTGTTTCCGTACACAATCATGACTCTGAAATAAACTCGATTTGTTGTGGTGTTCCACAGGGCTTCCTCTTAGGTCCTCTTTTATTCATTTTATATATCAATGACTTCCGGAACTCATCCTCTCTGCTGTCTTTTCTTCTGTTCGCAGATGATACAAGTCTCTTTTATTCTCACTCAGATCCTTATGTTTTACTCGATTCTTTGAATAATGAACTTAAGCTGGTATTTGAGTGGATTCAGGCAAATAAATTGTCGCTTTAAATAAGACCAATTATATAGTTTTCAGTAACACAATAAAATCTCTTCCGGGTTTAGTTTTAGTGAACGGTTTACAGTTAAACTAAATAGATTCAACAAAATTTTTAGGTATTTATATTGACAGTAACCTTTCATGGAAGGTACATGTTGGTTATTTATACAAATTGTTGTGCAAGAATGTTGGAGTTATTCACAAACTGAAATATCTCTTCCCAAAGCCAATATTGCATTCTCTTTGTGCACATTTATAATTACCTTACTTGAATTACGGAATCATAGCCTGGGGTAATTGCTCTAAGACTAAAATTGATTCGCTATTTTTCATTCAAAAAAAGGCCTTGCGGATTATAAATCGTGCACAATTTTTTTGATCACACTGATGAATTGTTTGTTTCAAGCAAAATGTTAAAAATGTCTGACTTGTACTTGTATCATGTTGGAATTTTTATGTATAAGTTGAATACTGGTAATCTTCCTAGTATATTTTCCTCAATGTTTGTTAAAAAACAGTGATATTCATACTTACCCTACAAGACACAGTGAATCCTATCATTTTTCCCCTGTTCGTACAGTTTTAGCCCTCAAGACAATTACATCGACCGGCCCTTCTTTCTGGAATGAGTTAGATTCGGTTCGGTTGCAATCAAGTTCTTTAAGTTCCTTTAAGCAAAATCTCAAAGCCAATTTTCTAAAATCCTATGTTTAATTATTTTGCCGTAATCATTTGAAAATTTCTGCATACTCAAATGATGCCTCGCTCGGATGACTTCAGTAGTAGATCAACTTGCTACTTTTCTTAGCATTTATACCATAGGTTTAATCAAAAACATCATACTATACTTTGTACATTCTGTAAACGTTATAATATTCTCGATATCTTGTATTTTTGTATGTTACGTCACTTTTGACATTGATATACTGTACTAAAAGCCTATGTTATATTTTTGGAACCCACATCCTACAAGCTTTGCTTTTTAGTGGGTTCCTCATATTACACGTCAATTATACATCCTTATACATTTTTTATGAAATTTTGGTTCAAACTGACCTTTGTGTTAAATAAATTTCTTTTTAAAAATCAAATGGAATATAAAGTTTGTATAAAATGTGGAAAATGGAACATGAGTTTAAAAAAACACATTATGAATATACATGTTACTTTGTATCGATCTATTGTACAGATTTGTAATGTATTTTAGAAAGTTATTTTGGGGTATTTCATTCTGATTTCCATGCAGGAGTTTGAAATTGCTGCAATTTCATCTGCTATTGATATGTTGTATATGCATATGTCTACGTCAATTAATTGTTCTGTTGTGAATACCACATGGTGGTAGGCCTGCATCATAGTATGGTCTCAATCCAGTTTTGATTATCTACATATGTATCTGTAGTCTGGAATATGCTTTTCATTGTAATATTGCGGTGAAATGTTACAATCCCTGCACAGAGTCAATTACTCATTCAACACAAATGTATAGAGAAGGACGGCGTGTGTAACTTCTGTTGTCCATACACGTGCTCACTTTGCTCTTGACTATTATGTTATTTTTCGTAATTGCACTACATTTTACAGTGGACGACACATACAAGTTGTATTTCCAAATAATCTCAGATAACTCAAGTAAGACTTTTGAAACGAGGCAAGGCGAGACAAGATGGGAGCTTTGACTCTAAGACTTGGGATAGTTCAGCATTGCAGTTGCATAACGAATAAAAGAGAGCTACCAGAGTATTCAAAATTATTTAAGTATTCAGACGTGTGAAGGCTATGACAAACCATTGAAATATGGTGATTTCGAAACTATTTGCCTAGAATACTTATTTCATAAAAACGAAAGCGTAAAAAGGAAAACATCAAAGAGAAAATATGGAAAAGGGGGAATTATGGATTGGATAAAGTGGAATATTGTTGTGTGTTTTTATTCATTTAACTCCGCCATCTCACATCTCCGGAGTCTACCTTCTTTAATACATTGTATTTACATCCTTTGCAAAACTGAAAGCAGTTGTTACTTGCTTCGTATTCACTCACATATACAGCTATTTATTCAAAATCTATTGGTGACTGTTGTTAAATTAGCAGTTTCTGGATGTGTCATGGCGGAATGGATAAAAGCAAACGTCTCTTACTCACGTGATCGTGGTTCGGGTTCGTGGGTTCGAGCCCATGCGAGTACCGACATGTTTGCCTCATAGCAAGGCATTTTATCCACACTTCTGCTCTCTAACCTGTCCTGGAGACTAAATGGGTCTCTAGTAGAATAAGACTGAATGCTTACTTGGTCATCATGTGTAAAATGGTGACTGGCTGGGAGTGGAGATTGAGCACTGTCAGTGCTGGTTTGAAAAAATGTATTTAGTGACCTGGGTAATATCAGTGTATGCGTCTTGAGCCTCTACCACAGAGTGGATTTAGGGCAATATAAAGTCATTGTTATGATTAATTATTATTTCATTCAGCATTCTTGTGTATGATAGCGTAGTTGATGTGTGGAATAAATGTCGAATTGTTAATGAAAAAAAAAATCATAATAACAAAACTTTATTTATAATGTACGTTATTTGTGTACATGCAGTTAATGTGAGTGTGTGTACCCAAAGAATGGGTTTTCCAATATACAAAGTTTAAAACACATTGCCTATGTCGCTTTAAGAGATTGACTGTGACGTTACAGTGAAAGTATATACAATTCTTTAAACAACAATGGAAAAGTCAAAAACAAGACGTATAGACCCTTGTGTGTGAGTTTCAAAAGCTATATTACAGCTCACGTGATTCAAGTTGATTTATTTCAGTGCTGAACAACAGCAAAAAATCTGATGAAAAAAAAGAGAAACGAGACAGGGAAGAGAGAGAGAGAGAAAGAGATAGAGAGAGCAGTGTGCATGTGAATGGGAGAAAGACTGCAAACATTCAAATACGCATGGACATATGGACACACACTCACACAATATTATACAAATGATGCACAGGATAGAGTGTGTTAGTGAAGGTGCGGCGCGCTCGAGAGTATTGACAATGGTGCGACATGCACGAGGCGCAGCCGAGTGCATGTTTGCAACCGTTGTCAATACTCGAGAGTGAGCCGCACCTTCACTAACGCCACGAAATAATCCTGTGCATCATTTGTTTTATAAAATGGGTCGAAAACTAACAGCATTATTCACGTACCTTTGTGGGTCAATACCAGTCAGCTACATGTAGCACTCGCTCAAAAGTCAAGATGTCCGAAGATGTTCGTCCCATACATTTACGCACGTCGCACTCGGAAATCCCGCACATAAGTACTGTATGTACGTATAAGAGTATACGTACGCCACGTACTGTTATGCACAAGAAAGGCCGCCGGCTATTGTGGCAGCCCGCGGCCCGAACTAGAAGTTGTTTGCAGGATTGACAGCGCGTATAGTAGCGCGTGACGCACTTGTAACAACTGATTGAGTGCGCACTGCTAGTGTAAACATTGTGACGTACGTCAGGCCAGGGAGGTGGAAGAGAGACTCTTCTTAGTGCATACCTGAAGAAAATAATGCACGCACACGTGACTCATTTCAGCGCTTCCAATTGGCTACATTCTTGAACCCATTTTATAAAACATATTATATACATAGGCCTATAAAGTATAAAAGCGTCCAAAGAGGGAACATACGTCTAAAAACGAGGTAACTTAAGGGGAATTCGTTCCAGAGGGAATTTTTTGGATTCCCCTTCAGGTTTTGGCAATATTTTCCAAAACCTTATCATTAATCTGGGGCCTTAGGATTACTCCTCTGCAGGGTAGTGTGAATAGATTGAGGACTGTACCATCACTACAATTTAGGGGAGATTTGCAGGGATGCAAAAATTGGGTGTATATGGGTGAGAATTTTGAACGATGTACAATTGCCAATTTTCGCACCTTATGACATTCTTTCCCTTAGAACACGCCAGGATGATCTGAGAAACCAGATTTTTTCATGTCATCTCAAAGATTGGTAAATTTCCTTTCAGGAAATATATGGTTTGGTTAACTTTTGCCTGATATTTTTCATTTGACAAGGACTAAAAGCGTAAAAATACGGTAAAAACGCTATTTTCACAATAATTTTTGTTTTTCAAACTAATGATGAGCATTTTTAAGCGTACGTGGCATCTAATATCTGACCATGTTCTGGATCTGACATATCATGAGTATGAACCACAAAATTATAAGAACTTTATGAGCACGTATAAAATCACAGAGAACAATTGAAATATCAAAGTCCTAAACAGACGAACGTCCGTGGTGCTTTTATTTCTATCGCTGCTGCAAATTCTACTTTGTTGTCCCAACTGTAATGTATACGAAAATTTGGTGTTCCACCTAATGAACATATCCGGCAAAAATTGTACGTCTGCTGGCTGTACAAGGGACGTAATATTCTTTTATGCAAAATTATACTCAGTTTTCGTCACGGACGTGCTTCCGCTGTTTTCTACTATAGATCGTATCCCATTAAACGCTATTGGTGATATTGTTCTGAGTCGTAATCAACTAAGATCTAGCCACACGATAATATGTTTGTTTTGAGTTTATGTCCATCCTTTGTCAAATAGGAACCGAAATTATATTCTTAGACGAACCTCAGAGAAAAAAAGAACGTCCGTGATGATTAAAACGTTTTCGATTGGGACACCATCTTGCTTTGATGACGAAGGTGCATTTTACCTTTGGCTCTCTAGCCGAGGAGCTGTATGTTATTTTTGGAGCGGACTGAGGCTTGTCCGCAGTTTTTGGACCATGCAATTCACCGAAAACCAAACAAATAATTAATATTTTCTCTGAAAATTCACCTCCTGATCCCCCTCTGAGCAATACATATGTTGTAAGGATGTCAAATTTCTTATAATTTGCATTGACAATACCTTTTCAAATTTTTGAAAGAGTTAGGAAGGCTAGGTACTCTATGCGGATTAGTTATCCGTCCGGGAACATGACCCTATCAGTAGAACGAACGTCCGTGACAATTCCAGCGAACGTCCGTGACGTATTTTGTCCCGAAAGTGTCCTGTATTCTTTAAAACTTTTAGCTCCAATAGCCGCAAATAAAGTTTTACAAAGTAAACAATGAGTTTAGGGCAGTAGTTTCAGAATTTTTAAGGCGTTATGTGATCATGATGAAGAAACAGTTGAAAATTTACTCACAATTTTACTCATGTTTTCCCTCTAATTATACAAAAACAGCTAGACACTGAAAACAAAGTTATAGGAAAATGGAATTTTGCGTAATCTGTAATTTCTGTGCATTTAAATTTCTTTCTAATGAGGACCTGGAGACAATTTGTACTGTTACAGGTTCTGAAAGTTTCGCTCACGGACGTTCTGTCCGAGAAAGGAAATTGCTGATAATTACAAATATATCACTGCACATAAAGTTAATGTTAGTTGAAAATATTACCAAATCACCGAGCCGCTCATACCCAAAAGTGAATAATGTTCAGCACTCAATTTACTTGTAATAACAACTGGAAAACGTTTTAGTCACGGATGTTCGTTGGTAGAATAAGTCAATGGATTACATAGTAGGAGAAAGAGGATCAGTGCCACTTTTTAGTGACAGGTGCGCCAAGTGTTTATCTTTTGAGTATGGTAGCTGCCGTCTCAAACAGAACACATCCAGTTTTGGCCTCCATAACGGACGTTCGCTGTAATTGTCATGATATTAAATGCCTTAATTCATTCTTATTTTTCTCTTCATGACGATTTTTCTCTCATTCCCTCAATAGCCTGGACATGCTGCGACCAAACAGAAAACAGAAACAAAACAAAACAAACCAAAACAAATCCAAAAAGTGCTACGTAATCACATGCAGGATAATGACGGAAGAAGTCTGTAATGGGCATGTGTTGAATAAAAAATGGAAAAGTTTCAAAAGGACGTGGAAGCAGTTGAATAAAAATGACTGAGAAACAGAGAAGGGATCGAGCTCCAACACACAGTGAAAAGAATTGCCAGTGCACTCCTGTTGTACCAAATTCCTCTGGAGAAGTTTTTGTTTGTTTGTTTATGTTTTTTTTATTCATCGAAATACCGTCACAAGCGAACAAAAATAATGCAGTATACAATTATTGTCTGATGAAAACAAACAAATCCTCCGCTTATCATCACATGGTTTTGTTTTATACTCATCAATGAAAATCAATGTTCATTTGTAATTCTTTCCAAGATTTTTTTTTTTTCATTTTACATCTAAGAGACAGAGAGATCGTCAATTTGTTTGTGCTTTTGTGCTTACTTTGAAAACACATGTTAAAAAAAGTAATGATTAAGAATAGGTTTAAGGTTGCACTTTGATACGTTCGCTCTTCCTAAGATTCGTTACTCCGATGTCCAAAGGTTTGTTATTCCGAAAATAAAAAAAAAAAGTTTGTAGTTAATTAAGGAGGTTTGTTATTAAAGATTTTCTTATACCGAAAGTTTGTTAGTCCGAAAAATAAATATTAAGGATCATTATTTTAGGTCCGTTCTTCTAAGAGTGGAAAGGGCCTGATATTCGTTTAGGTGAAAACGGTTATTATGAGGTTTTGAAATTTTGAGGATTTTAGTTGTTAACTTGTTTCTCCACATTTGGATAAGCGAACATGATTTTTCATGTTCCCATTAATAAACCTTTCGATTAACCTTCGGAGATTCCTATCATTTACCGAATAAAAAAGCTTCATAATTATACGAACTCTATCAATTTTCGTATTGACAAACTGTATGAATAAGGAGCCTCCGAAATGACGCGCTACAAAATGTTTGTTATAACAAACCATATTGCATAATATCGAAGTCACAAAAATCCATCCAAGTAATATGGACTTATTGTGTCTTGTTATGACGAAACTTCGCAGTATCGAACCTATTATCATTTCTGACTAATATAATAATACAAATTCTCCTCGGTAACTGTGTGTAACACAAGGAGCAAACATAGAGGGATTTCTTCCCAACGTATTCGTTTGCCCTCCCCAGCTAAACTTCCTATTTCTATAACGCAGCACATTCCTGTTGTCTTTCTCTGTTAATTATTTGTCATAATTTTAGCTGTGACCATGTTCGTTATAAGCAAATTTTGCATTGTAGACTTTAGATAACAAATTTAGGACCTGAATCTTTACTTCATGATAACGAAATTTTGATATATATTCGTTCTCAAGGATGGACTACGTCACTGAGATTACACGTACGTTTGTACGTTCATTTACGAGAGATGGAAAAAATTGTTTCCTTTGATTCCTCAGTATGAAAAGATAAACAAGCTTATATAATAAAGAATTGGTAATATCTGTTCAGGATTTTGCAGAGGAGTTTGTTCTCGACATGAAATTGCTGTTTGTTGTGAGTAGAATGCGTTTCCAACTCAAGAGAGCTGCATCTTGTTTGTTCCGAACGTCCGTGAGCTACATGCGAACCTCCGTGATGAAAACTATGCTATGTTCGTTGGGTTATAGAGACTGCATAGATCAGATACATCTTAAAAAGGTATGTTATTATTTGGGAGTGGGGATTGAAGTATGGGATAGTGAAATAAGAGGTCAAAATATTGAGTTTCTGTAAAATGCGCGTAAAGTGGAGAAAGTGTTTAGCGGAAGAGCAATATTTCAACAGAAACGACGAATTTAGTTAAATCATCAGTTGTCTACCATTACGTACAGGTTAAGAGTACAAGCTTAATATTCTGCAAGCACGTACACATGTCCCTTAAGATATTTTGTTAGGATTTTGAACTGAATCAGATCTTTGCAAACTATGTTAAATGGTATTCAAGTGTATGTGCTGTACTATTCCTCACGGACGTTCGCTGCTCTGGACATGGTAAACTTCAACGGTGAATAAAAACTTGTTCCTCTGGGAAAATCCTAGTATAATTGGGTTCATATTAAAGCTTGAGTTATACTCTTTCAGGTAAGATGAATAATTTGGAGAATCTCCTACTTTTTAAATTTTCCCTTGTTTTGGCTCAATTGTACATCGTTCAAAATTCTGACCCATATATATATATATTGGATGTGCATGGAAAACGGGTCATTGGGGGAATTCAGGTACAGTATATCTGTTTTTTGTCTTTTTTTTTCTAAAGAAGAGTTGCATTTTTTCATTAACATACTGAATTTAGTGGTGTAAGACGCATTTTGTGATCTTGTCAGTTCAATTCTGCAATGAGCCCATAATTAATGCATATTTTTTTCATATAGGGCAATGAAATTATACATACATTTCTGAATATTTCCATGTTTTTGTCAAAATTCCCCTGAATTATCACTTCCTCTTCTAGCTAGAAATAGCGCTTTACATATACAACTGTATATATATATATATATATATATATATATATACATGTGTATATATATATATATATATAGTGAGTCGCAGTTTGATTTTAGTTCTCAAGCTTTCGTACCCTGCCCTTTATTAAGACTGAGGATCAAAGAAATTGGACAAAATAGTGTTGACGGATACAGAACATGATATAGATATTGAATATAAAAATGATAATGATCAAGACAATAGTGAAAATAATAACGACTATGATAGAAGCAGAAACAGCAAAAAATAAACAAAATTAATAAGTGTGTGTATATGCGTCAATCATTTACATAACATTACATACATTCTTACAACCATAAACAAGCATGCATAAAAAAAACGTACAGACACGTATAACCAAACACATGCGCACAGAAATGTACATAAAGATACAAAATATGCACGCACATATACACTTGCAAATCTCTTTCTTTGATCCTCAGTCTTGATAAAGGGCAGGGCCCGAAAGCTTGAGAATTAAAATCAAACTGTGAGAAATCAAGCTACGTCTACCGTCTCTTCCTTACTCTCACCTATATATATGTGTATATATATACATTTATGTATATGTACATGTATATTATACATATATGTTTATATATATATATATATATATATATATATATATATATAAACATATATATGATATACATGTACATATACATATAGATGTCATTGATATATATATATACATATATATACATATATATATCATATAAATGTGTTACATTTTCAAAACCCGGAAAATATTAGTTCAATAAAGATCAAAATAGACACGTAGATTTTGCAAAGGCACATTGTCTATGTTCTACGATTGAGTACTGTCAAGAGCACTGATCCAGAGGTATAAGTCATCACATGACAACTCTCAGAAGCATTGAAATATTTTCAACTGTTTTTTACTCCTTACAAACAAAAGTAGATTTGCATTTTTTTTTTTTTTTTAGATAACGCTTCATATACGTAGATATGCAAATATGTATCTTTCAGTCGTACTCGCACCTGGGAACACAATCCCAAGAAAAGACACGTAGAATCCCAATAACTTGGGACATGATAACATGGGACATTTATGCAGTTTGAAAATCCCGCGGCAAAAAATCCGCAAAAGTTCATGTGAAACCATTAGAATTCTGTTTGTGTGTATGTGTGTGTGTGTGTGTTTATGCGTGTGTGTGTGTGTGTGTGTGTGTTAATTGATATTATAGTCCAAGGGTCGATTGGTTTTCAAAAATGATTTCCTCGTGCTGAAGATTTTAACAAAATTGTCCAATACCACTAGGAAATTCGCCTGTATATATATTTTTTTTAATATTTTCCGGATTTTCATGGGTCTTGCTGTATGGTATGAAATACTATGAAGTAGACTTGAAAATCAAACAATTATTGCCATTCATCAGCATCAAAAATATTAAAAAGGTCTATTTGATAAGATTATAACTCCAATTGTCATATAAAAAAAAGAATATCATGCCGTCGATTGATAATTTAGCAAATGTCAACTTTAACACCTCCCCCCCCCCCACACACACACACGTCCACACGCAAACACACACAAAGTCCTCAATGGTAGGCCTATACTACTCAATATCTGAGGTAAAACAATAACGTTTTGGCCTTTCTGTTTGATTTCATGTGACATAAATGCTGAAAATTCGATTATTCAGCTTCTTAGCAGGACGTGACATTATGATAGACGTGTACAGATATAAGATAGGGGACTACGAAACTGTTTATATCAGGTGGGTAATTGTGAGCAGCACGTGTTGCTTCATATAAAAGAAAGAAAATGAAGTAGTTGTAAGTTTTGAACAGAACTCGTTCTGCGTGAAGCAATGGACCTTGCCCTGAACCACTGCCGCCAAAGCCCAGTGAGTATTTAGTCGCTTTTATTGTCTGCTTGCAGGCAATGAGGAACAACGTGGCAGTAAAATCCTTGTGGATATTTGCCACTGGAATTTGTACATGTCTGGAAGTCACAAGCCCCAATCGTGTCACTGTGCGCGCACCATACGTCGTATTTGAAAAGCTCGGGAAGCCTTGTTAAATCACTCCGCTTGTATTTTCATACTGAAGTATACTTCCAGCCAATCTTCTTATGGGTAATTTCGTACACTCTTGGCATGTTTTAATTCAGAGGCGTACACTGTTTTCTGCTTTACATCTATGCCACATGCGTGCTGGGAGGTGGTGAGGAGCTGAGCAATCACTATGTGCCGGCCTTTGTGCCAAGCATCGTCGACTGCAGCCAGTGTGCTCTTCAGCCTTTTCCAGACAGGTACAAAGTTCGTTTTCTCAGTGAATCATGTTCGGTTGGAATAACAAGGGGTGTAAGGTCTCACGCTATTCAGAGCTTTTCACAGTGTTGTGCTATATACTCGACCCTTGTAATATGCAAATGTTCCCGCGTTGAAGTATAGTGCATTGAATTTGCATGGGGCAAAGATCAAGCATTCCATGTCGCGTGTAACGATTATATTCCATTCAAGGAGTTCCCCACTGCAAACTACCCTGCGAGAAAATCCGCCTGCACTGGTATATCTTTGTGCTATGACATAGCAGTTAGTCATGCTAAGATTTGGACAATGCTACGAATGTTATACTGGGATTTAATGTCAGTCGAATAAATTAAAATGCTTAGGACATAATACTCTTACGGTCACTGCTTCCGATCATCACAAAATATGACACCTTATACCTTACCATAATTCGGATACTTTTACATGTACTTTCCATTTGATATGATTCCTAACACATTTCCACACACAAAAAAAAAATATCGCGTTAACGGGTTCTTTGATTACCACCACAGCGGTTTCTGTTCAGCAACCTGTCAATTAAAGGTGATTAAATCAACCACTCAAATCATTTCTATGGTGTAAATTTGATCCACTACCTAAAGCGTGTATTTCCAGCACATTTTCCGATATCTTTTAGTATTATACTCGGTACTACAGCCTCTGTCGATGAGTATGTTGAATAAAGGTTGAAAATATATGACATATGTTTATCAAGCTAGACTTTCTTACACATAGAAAATATACAATTATTAAATACATACATTCGTCCATGATGCTGTACAATGTGGAAGCCACTGAAATCTTCCGACTTTCAAACTTATACCTCAAGGAGATAGCCATTCCATTGTATGATAAGAAATGACAATTATTTAGAAAGAAACAATAAAAGCATGCATTTTGTGGATGCAATTTCCGATACAACATATAATTTTTTTTTTTCGAATGTAAACCCTAATTAGGAATCCTCACAATTACGTCATGGGAGCTATTTTATTCAAACCCTGAAACACCCTAAGGGACATCTTTTATATTACTGCAAATGCGTGCATGATGTTGTCCAAATATCTAAATTGGACTATTTGCCGATACAATGTAAAAATCGTGACCAATCGTAAAACCAATGACACCATCACACCTGATTCGCAGATCATTCCATAAAGTATTATATTGTTTTACTGCTTTGCTACTTAGGACTTTGCCCAGAAGAAGTACTCCGTCACCCTCTCGTCTACTCTAAAATAGATATTGTATGCAAAAGACATACATGATACCCATTATGATATCTTCTTCGGGGATTTGAGATCTGCGTCACAAAATTGTGAAAAACGGGTCTATATATGTCAGTTCCTTCGATCATGATTTTTCGCAAATCAAAACCCATAAGCAAATGTTATGGATGATAACAGTGAGAGGGTAAATGATATATTATTTGATTTACGTTGAAACGTCCAGTTCATTCCGATTCAGGACACTTTCTTTTCTTTCTTTTTTTTTTTACTCAATGCATTAAGGTCAGCTTGTAGTACGTAGCAAAAATCATGTTGCACTTGTGCCCATTAAGAACTGAAAATTAGGCTTTAATGCTGGCATTAGTACTAAAAGTAGATCCTTTTGCAATTTGTTGCTTTATACAATGTATTCTGAAACCGCATCTTCACTGCACATAACATTAATTTCTTGGCATTTAAAACGTCAGTCATTTCAACCACAACATCCCCAACTGGTTACACTGACGAAAATGGTACGGAGGAACCGTCTGGAGGAGGCGGACACATTGGTAAGTCTTTTCTAACTAGTTTAATGATGGATGATTACTCAAATTGCAAACGTATGTACATGCATTGCAACACCAAACCGACGACCCAACAAAATTAAGTGGCAGTATACACATAAGCGGGAATATCATTTGAAATTGAATATCAAATAGGCCAATTGAAATAATCAAACGTATAGCGAACGTAATAAAAATATCACTGGTGATATAGAACAAAATCTAATGATAACATAGTGCAATACACAATGTCAAAACACACAGGGACAGACACACACAAACACATTACAGTATACGAAGTAAATACTGTATGCAATACAATTTGTCATTTTGTCAAATAGGTAACACGTTTAATTCAGATACCTCGCTATTATAGTTAGTTGCACTTCTTTATTCTTCCATATAATTGAGCGTAAATTAATCTTAGAAACGTATTTTTACTACAACAAATTGTAATTCCTTTTCTTGCTCTTTATGTATAAAGTTTTATACTCCAAACGCGTAATTAGTACATATGCAATTCGAATGAAATAAAACTCGACAGGATCTATCAGTCATTTATTGTTGATTAAAAGAATTAACTAATGAATGGTCATGTTTCAGTTCATTGCTTATTAATGTTAGATATATACTTGTATATATACATATTGATATATATACTTGTATATATATATATATATATTATATATATTATTTTTCTAGACGAGCAAACACTTATAAATCAATCTTTACAAACACACGTTGTTTACTATAACAAATTGGAAATGTATTTTCTTATCATAAACCGTTTTATAACGCAAATGTGTAATTAGTACATGTGCAACTTTAGATTAATAAAACTCTACATGAGCTATATAGTCATTTATTATCGCTTAAAAAATAACTAACGAATGGCTATACGTGAGTGTAGTTCCGTTTAATTTCGATCGGTTTTATTGCCTTGTAGCCGCAATAGCAGCAGTTGTAGCTGTTATCGTAGTGCTGCTTGTCTGTGTAGCCATCTACTTCTGTCTTCGCCGAAGGGGATGCACTTTACCATGTGAGTTATAGTTACATAACTTCATTATGTATACACTATAACATTTCTGAATTTGCACGGGTATTATTTCGAGAAAAAAAAACTTGGACAGCGATTGTACCTAGAAGTTTTAACACTAGTAGTCATACCCATTTATCGTTATAGGGGGTGTCTCAGTAATGATATAAGTAAGATATATAATTTTGAATTATAACAAAATGTGTGGGGGGTATCGGTGCATATTCTGTATCACTTGCTGTTGTTATCTTAACGTTTCAGGATCAATCATTACATTACAAAATTCATTCTGATATGAACATTAAGACCTCATGATATAGTTCTTACAATGGAACAATCAAAGTCTTTCTAACATCCAATAATGTGTGTGTGTGTGTGTGTGTGTGTGTGTGTGTGTGGGCGTGTACCCGGAATCTTCAGTATATTGATATAAATATGTGTGTTTACTTGCATGAGTACAAAACTGCATCGAGTGAAGTTTTGTTATTTTCCGCCCTTGTCGATCATTGTCACAGCCGCTTTTACGATTAAAATGCGTTTATGTGTGGCGGACAAACAGATCCAATTCGCTGTCTCACTTCTTTATCTCTCTCACTTTGCTTTATATCTATCTATCTATCTATCTCTCAACCAGATCACCGAGCAGAAAGTCATGGCTACGTCGGTTTGTCTAAAGGAAGTCAAGAGCGTGAGTGTAAACAGCCTAATCGTACTTGGTCCAATGATAGCATCACAATCCATACTGAATGATATCGATTTCTTGACCTTGTAGTCTCATTGAGCTTAATTGATATCCCTTTCAGTCTCATCGTCATTTTTAATATCTCGGCATTAAGCATTAAGGATACTGTCAAACACGTTTAATCACTTCGGAGAAACATAGCTGTTATGTTCATCTTTGAAGTCAGGCCTGCAGTGTTAGAAATTGGAAACTAATTGGCATGATTAAAATGTTTTCATCTTTAAACTAGAAATGTCGCTACGGCGACTGATGCCTCCGCCATAATGCATGATTCTCCCAATAGGTGTATGATACAACGTCTTCACAATGTGTGATGACTGACAATATATTGAAATGACAGGTTTGTCAGAAATATCTTGAATGTTCACATTCCTTGAACTAGGTTTGCTATGGTTGTCTAAGAGTGCAGGTACACGTATTTGGGGAAGTGAGGATTTTTACTTGACTTCTGACCGACCCTTTTATAAGATACATTGAACCATTCGCAAGAAAGTGAAATTGTAACATTCTTACCTAACCTTTGACCTTTTGACCTTTGACCTTATGACATGAAACTCTCTCTGGAGAATCTTCACGCAGTAGTACATGTCTACACTAAGTTTCAAGAAAATACCTTCGGACATTGCATGGATATGGGGGAAATAGCAACATTTTTAGCATTTGACCTTGACCTTTTGACCTTTGACCTCTTGCCAATGTCACTAAAATCTACTCAACTATAATTGCCCTATCATACATCATCCTTGGACCAAATTGGTGAAAGCTGCTTCATCCAGTTTTGAGTTATCACGTAAACAGTTAGATTTTAAGATTTGACCTTGATCTTTGACCTTTGACCTCTGTCCAATTTCAATCAAAAAACTAATCAAGTAATTGTCCCATCATACATCATCCTCTCACAAAGTTTGGTGAAATTTGCTTGATCCAGTCTTGAGTTATCGCGTAAACGGATACAATTTTATGATTTGACCTTGACATTTGACCTTTGACCATTTCACCCAAATCTAATTAAGTAACTGCCTCATCATACTTTATACTTGGACCAAGTTTGGTGATCGGACGAACAGACAACCCGAAAACATAATGCCTCCGGCACCACTTCGTGGCGGAGGCATTTAAAAAAAAAAATCATTTTGTGACAGACATTATTATTATATCACCGTATTTTGCATTCTTTCTTGATCCAATACGTGTGCCTGTCAATGATAAAGCGATAAAAAATGTCGATGGCATAATCCTCCAATCCATATGGAATGAACAGAGATAAAGTAAGAAATAGATAGTCTCATGTGCACAGACAAATTATGTCAAACACCTGCAGCTATATCTGGAATGATCTCTGTTGTTTGCAGGTTCAGTCACTTTCCTTGAGCTGTGGTACTTTGTCAGCTCTAGAGAAGATGAAGACTTTCTTAAGCCACTACGTAGTCTGGTCAGCGGACTTCGAACTAGTGGCGTTTCCAGAGGGGAGGAGCTACTGCGTTCAGACATGTCTCAGCAGGACATCATGTCTGAGCTTTTCGTCTGGAAGGAAGACTACAGAGGAAAGAATCAGATGAAAGACTTGTTGGAATCGTGCGCAAAGTATGATTTGACTGACGAAGTCGGTGTGATGCAAGGTATATCACAAACTATGCATATCTATGTTGGTTTAGCAAGGTGACAGCAACAGCATCTTCCTGTCAGTGACGTATATAAGACAGCGCCTCGCCAGCATGTCACGAATTACATTGCTATAAGTTACTGACGAACTTAGTGAGAGAAGTCTTAAATCGAAATGTGTAGAAGAAGCACTTCGCTGTGAAAATTACTAAATTTCTATTGTAACCACATGAAAGGTTGACGCAAACACATTAAAGCTTACAATAACCATGAAAATGAAAGATTATAGTATGCAACATCAGAATTTCTGACTCTATACATTTTGTGAAAAGGAATAAGCACCCTTCTTTCTCTAGTTCATTAAAGACATAAAGAACTTTTACTCTAGCTTTGGCAAAACGTAAAATAAGTCATGAAAAAGCAAAAATGATAAAATTTCAACGAAAAAATACAGCAAAATAAAAAATAATGCGTGTAGACATGTGCGTTTCTTTTGTTCAGAAAGGATTAGTGCTCCTCGGAACTTGTACTTGTCACCAAATTTAAATAACAATCATAAGTCAATGTAATATGAATCCTTTCATTCATGAGGGTGAAATCCTAGTCTCCCTGCAAATAAAATGAAAAAAAAAATCTATATTATACTTTCTCTCTATTAAAAAAGAAAAGAAAACAAAACAAAACAAAACAAAACAAAATGCGAATGCATAGAAATTGGGTTTGGGAGCAACCAAGTCGAAAAACCCTTTACTTGAAGCAGAGTATGATGCTGATCCCACAAGCTAACACTAACCTTAACCCTAGCCCTAACCCTAACCCTAAACCCTTACCCCGAGGGTCATAGGTGATTCTCTCCTCTCAGATGACTAATCACACATACTCTTCTCTCTTCTGTATACCTCTGAATGATCGTTTAATGTGCACTTTGTTTCCCCGGTTATAGAATACAGAAAGAAACCCTTCCCAATCAGCCCGAACATGATTAAACGCATAATATGGGCCATTGACAACAGGGACAAGATAAAAGCCGTCTTCTCCACTCTGAAAATTCCCCTGCAACCACTCAAAAGGGTGGAGGATGCATTTGCGGACGTTGAAAACCTTCGGAACGTCGGGCACCAGACCAAGCGACGTGGTGATAACAAACTCTTTATGGCTACGGCCATAGAGGAAGTGATAAAGTGGAGCCATCAACCTTTCGAGATGAATCCACGAGTGCTGTTAGCCATGGCTCTAGAGAGTAACGACTGTACCCCGATCGACAGGACATTTTTCATAGGTAAAGACTTCAATAACAGCGGGTATTCTCTGGTAGGCCCTATAACGATCACTGATAAACTATTTCAGTTCGTGCATGAAAGCAAATATCAACTTCTGTGATAAGAATATCAGTAGCAATAACATAAGAATTACATCTGCGTTAGTGTAGTCTATGTCTTTCTACATGGTTTCCTTCCCGTCTTTACTTTTCCTCTTCGGTTGAGGAATGTCGTTGGGGACATAACTAGTGCCGTGTATATTTACAAGCATTAGAAAGAATTCAAATGTTATGTTTACTTAAGTTGTTCCTATCTTTTCATCGTGTTGTCTATGCATTTTTGAAAAGTTAGGAGCCAGGTTTAGAACATTAATATTTGTCATTTTTCTTTGACACAAGATGATTAAAGCAAGCTCGTAAAACCGCTGATACTTACTTTCCTCCTGCAATTCTTTGCGTTGATGCTTCTTGCAAGACGAAGGACCAATATCTTATGTTGAGCTTTGGGAAATCGCGCAGCACGGCCAGGGGGAGGCTTACTGGAGTCAGGTCGCTGATCTCGCCTACCATCTCACTGCCGACGAGACATCAAAGCAACCACCCCTTGGCCGCATCTCAGTGGATGTCGCCTACGAGCAGCTGTGCGGATGGAAGAGTTCGTGTAACAACGATCACCAAAAAGATTTGCTGCTAGCAGCGCTGGAGAGAAACGGCTTAACGGCGGCTTGTTCCCATGTTAAAGGTGCCTAATGCTCTGCATTACAGACAGAACCTCTGTGTTTATTATTATGATAGCATGAATATCAGTTGACAGAACGTCAAAATAGAAGGTAAACTTGATGCACTGCTATAAATCTGTTTAAATGAAATGTTAACGTAATCCTTTATCTTTGTGGCTAGCGCTTTCTCACGTATATTGGTAATTTCCTTCATCATGATGCAAAATAAAACATTCTGTATGGTTTCATTTTCATGTGATATTCCAAAGTGCACTCATCTTAAGGTATTTTCTGTACAGTTATCCATGATTCTAATTTTGTCATGTGGTTTTTTTGAGTGATTGAACGAGGATTGATAAAGGAAGCTGACAACACAAATATAATCAAGCCTAGTCGTGTTTTATGTGCCGAATAAAAGTTACAAAGTATTTTGATATGTGTGTGTTCCTTATGATTTTCGATACAGAATTCCGCATGAATGTCACAGCTATCATTGACCGGAAAATGGCAAAATGTCTGATATCAGCGATGGAAAAGGAAGAAAGTATACGACGTGTTCTGGAAGAGCTCGAATTCAGTGATTACTTCCAGAACAACTCGGGCGAAGAAGACATTTGGACGGCAGCGACCAATCGCCTTGAAGCGTGGGGAAGCGAGGAGGTTACGATGAATCGACTCGTCTTGCTGAGTTTAGCGCTTGAGCGGGCGGACTCCACGCCGATTGACCAGGAGTTTCTCGCTGGTTTGTGATTCATTTATATTTCACATTTCCTTTAAAATGTGTCATTCCGTTGTAGAGAGGAAAGAGTTATGCACCTCGATACTTTCGCAACCGCAGTGCAAATTCATAATGCACATAATGTAGTAAATCATATTCAACTTTGATGGTACAAAGATTTCGTACAATCGCTTTTCTTCTCACTTCAAGCTATATTTTTTTTTCAGAGACCAAATATCTGCTGTCATTTTTATCGCGTTCTTTAAAACATTGTGGCACGGTGCGATATCTTCATGTCGCTAAATTTCTCGAAGCCAGTTCGATAACAAAAGAGAAGACAATTGTGTGTCCTGCTATTGTTTTATACAGGAGGACCTCTTTCATACCTTGAATTGTGGGAATTCGTACGAGTTGACGACCGACCAGACCACGTAGCTCGCATCATCAGCATAGTTGACAGCCTGACAGACGACCACAGCACACATACGGCATCAGCCGAGGGATCGTCAGTCGACTATGCCTACTCAAAACTCTGCGAGTGGAAGAAAACAAGCAGCAAGCCCTACCAGAGGGGTATGCTTCATGTAGCTCTGAAAATGAATGGACTGGCTGAGGCTGCCGAACAACTACGAGGTACGGTCATCTTTACATGCTACGCTGTGGAGCAGGCTTCTGAATCTGTTGATACCGATTGTCATCCCCAAAACAAACAAACAAACAAAGCTGCTTTAATAATGCTGGACACACTTGGCTCCTCTTTAGGCCTACTGCGCTAGATTAGTGAAATAACCAGATCATTTAAGAAACTCAAAATAATGTAATTTGGTGGAAATTAGCAATATTGATGTTTTCATCATCGTCACAGTCACTGTCCTGATCTCCTCAGAAAATATCAAGTTAAATTCTATAAGAACAGTTTTTACTTCCATCATGTTTCTGTTCAGTTTGCATGAAATACATTTCTGAGGTATTTCATTTGACCTACTGTGTACTGCTGCCGTCAATCTTTCTCAAAGACTACAGGAAGCCATTGGAAACTGCAATTGATGACAATGTCATTAACTGCATTGTGTGGACTCTGAAGAATGACGCTCGTCTGCGCTCATTCCTCGACCAACTAGGAGTGACTTTGACAGAGACCGTGGAAGGCAAAGATATTTCACTTGCTGCTGTTGAACGTCTCCGGAGCTGGACGGAGCAACCCTTCACTGAAAACCCCTTGGTGCTTTTCAGTCTTGGCTTGGAAAACGCCGGATGTTCTCCAAATGAGTGTAACTTTCTCAAAGGTGACGACGTACTACTTTATTTGTTTAAGCAACGAGTTATACCAGCTATGACGTTTCGAAACTGTCACCAATAAAATTCACCTATGCATTTAAAGTAATAAATTCTAACATTGCAAAGGAAATGAAATCTAGACATGAATTCAAATGCACAAACGAGGTAAAACAGCAAAGTTATGTACAATAATATTCACCTGTTCGAATGTATTCATGAAAACGTGTAAATCAATGATTTCCCGACCGTCAATACTTTCCCTTGAATAACATTTTGTTTATAATTCTTGCTGAAATGTCTGCATGATTGGGCGAATAAGTACAGGTATTTAATTTTCATGTTTTTTTCCGAGTATCCGTATTTTAAGTAAAAAACGTCATGGTTCTATCTAGGTCACAAAACTGGTCAGTATACGATACCAGAATACATATCTCCTATTCAGAAATCATCGTATCCAAAGGTTTGGGTTTTTTCCCCTAAGAAATTGAGCTTAACATTCAAGGCTATCGTCTCCAAATGTCTGAAGGGAAAGTTCATAAAGATGGAGGTTCAAACAATTAAATCAAATGAATGGATTACAGGTGGGCCGATATCCTTTATCGAGCTGTGGGAACTCACCAATGCCGACTTTGGCGAGAGCTACTTCGGCCAGCTTGTAGCTGTTGTGAAAATGTTGAATGGGAACGCCAATGACGTGACATCCAAACCCGACAGCCCTCAGGCAAGGCAAGAGATTTACCAACAACTGTGCGACTGGAAAAGGGCCTGCTCCAAGAACTACCAGCGAGACGTGCTAACTGCTGCCTTGATAAAAGAGGGATTAGAAACAGCTTTATCGCATATTGAAGGTAGTGTAACGGATCCAGGAGTTCGATTACACTATAATTCTTCTGTTTCTTTCTTTTTTGTTTGTTTGTTTTTGATAACTTTCATCGATTTTTTTTTCTTTTCATTTTTTCTTACCATCTCTTGGAAATGTTGTAGTCCATTCTTTCTATGTCTTTACCCGCAACCAGGTATACTGGATTTGTTTGTAATGCTTCCGTTATGAATGTTTTTAAATACCATTCCATCATGGGAGACCGCTTTCTCATAATAATGTATTTTACATCTTGTTGCAGCCTACAGATCTAGCCAGAATAACGTACTTAGCGACTTAGAACTGGAACACATCCTCTGGTACACAGACGACATACCAAACCTGTTCACAAACCTGAAATCAATTGAGCGAGACAGACAAGGCGGCGAGAATGCTGGAAAGGAGGGCGCTGTTCAGAGGGGAACATTGAACCTTCATCGATGGCTGCATAGGAAGTACACTCCCAATGAGATCAGCAGGGTAGTGCAGTTGGACCTTGCATTGGAGGAGGCTGGTTCCAGTCCCATCGATCGAAACTTCTTCCAAGGTACAGAATAGCATTATTGCTGCCCAAAGAGATGTCGCATTGCTGACGATGTATCGGATATTTTTGGCAAAAATACACGCTTAATGCCGATTATAGCCATGACAACATTGTTTGCACCCTTGTGCGCTTGTTTGTTTTTGTTTTTGTTTTTGGTTTTTTTTGTGTGTGTGTGGCAGCAAACTTGTAATCAAATCCTGTTTAGGTGAGGGGAGCATTTGAGATTTCCAACCACATATGTTTATGTCTATGCATATGCAAACCGGAAACAAGTCAGTTGCTGATATCATCACCTCGGCAACGTTTCATCAAAGTGCATTGTCAACCCTGACAAGTTGTCAGTCTCTGACAACTACAATAGTAACAGGCAGTAGCGAGAACTTCTCTGCCAATTAAAACCTACGATATTACTGGAATTGTCAGAGACTGACAACTTGTCAAGCCTGACAACGTACTTAAAACCGTGCCCCCCCCCCCCATTGCATAGGACAAAGTTAAAGCCAGTGTCACTCTTAATCATTAAAAAGGAATGAATATTACTTTTTATCGTTTTCTTATGTCATATCTGATTTTTTTTTTCAATAAACCGTGTTATCAGTTTATGCGACTAATCTAACTTTGTCTTAAAGGAAGTTGATTTTAACATGATACGCAGTAGCCCTTGTTCATCTATCCCATATTTTTGACATTTTCTCTATTTCTTGACAGTTGAGAAAGCAGCCAAGTCTCCCGTAGACGCCGACACACTCGCCGCACAGCTTACAGAGGTCCACATCTCCAAGCTATTGGCCGCCCTGTCCAGTGGTACAGCGAAAGAATCAAAAACGGCAGAGGTCATATGCAAAGAGAACGACGAATCTCTATTCAACGTGTCTCAAATGATCCGTGATTGGCTAGCGAACCAGGGATGCAGCCACTATGAGAAGAGGAAGCGACTGTGGTTGGCTGCGAGGCAAATCGGACGGGGTGATATTGCAGGTGATGACCGTACATGACCATTAATGCACTTACAAGCGGCATCACTGTTTACAAAAACCGTAAAGTTTGCAATTGCTTGTCAGTGTATGTAGTCTAAAGCTGGTTTCTTTTTTCTCTTAATATTGTTTGCAGACTATCTTCCCTTATTCGTAAGTGTAAACATTAAATTGCATTTTACGAGCTTACAGGAGTTACAAGGGTTACTATAAATGGGGTTATGTATGATAACGAAGTTTTGCTGACGTAGGCAGAATATAGAGCTATACAGAAAGGTTTTTAAGCTGTTCTCTCAAGAGTGCTGCATTGGCAAAATGCTACCTTCAGCACCTTGTTTGGTTTTGCAGAAGTACTTTACACCGTACCGAACGGAGTTCCTTTAAATTGTTATACAAGAACGAACAATTTAAAACTAGTAATCTACCACAGCTGCTTCGTACTACTTGATTGTTTGCACATTTAAGCTCCACAGTGTTTTGCTGTATGACGCTTACTTTTTTTCTGTCGAAACTTTGTCAATTATGTCAAAAATGTAAACATTGAAAACGCAAGATGAATACGGACTTTTAGACATATCTAACACACATGCACACACATATTTATACACAAACAATCGAACTGGTTTTCTTGTTTCTTTGTTGTTGCTGTGTTTTCCTTATCAAATGTTGCGATAATGATATAGTATAACGACGACGTGTCCTCTATCGGATTTCATTCACACTACAGATGTAAACCATCCTCTATACCTTTCTTATTTTTCATCTTTTACTGATCATAACACAGATGCCATCCTGCCGAGCGGCGAACAAATCATGTCTCCAAGTGTCAAGGTATCTCCGTCTACCGACGATCGCTCATCCGAGGACTTTTCAGGTGATTCGACTGTTTTCATTAGGACTAACTTCCTTCTTTATGGCGTATGTATCAAGACAATAAGTTTCCAGCCATGTTTCTATGGCAACAGATAAAGTATATGACAGATCACATCTTAGAATTTGTCCTCAGCCAAAAAAAAAAAAAAAAAAAAAAAAAAAACGAATCATGCACTTTACTTTGTAAAACTTTGGAATTTTCTATTATGTTCGGAATACATTTTCATTACTGCAATAATATACTTGTAATTAGGTAAATGGATATGTGTCCAAGCATATCCACTTATAGGCCTCGCTAAACATTGAGGTGAACAACTCTAAAATAGTTTTATTCACATTGGTTGGGCCTAAATGTTTCGTGAGACTTTTTTGGACGGGTTGCAGTGATATGAGCATAAATAAATAAAACCTTTGGAAAATAATATGTACTCAGTTAGTGCATTAAGACTTCTTTGTGAATCGAGGTGGGAAAAGGAAGTAGGTTTATCAACGTGTACTGACTAATACATAAGGAATGTTTATTGTAGGATATTTGGTAAATCATGCAAGAGCAATCACATTTTTTTAATCATTATTACAATTCATATATGATGGAAAAATGATTTTATATGTACGATAGGTCTACGGTGTGAAAGCATTTAATGAAGAAGTTTGTCTCAAGTTTAATTGCACTAAATTCTTGCCTTTCTCCTTACTTAAAGTCAAACTCACCTAGAACTATCGAATTTCATTACAATTTTGGAGTAAATTTTCCTTTTTAGAACAGGACGAAACTCGCACGTGTCATTCATGAACATTTTCCTTAATTTTGATTGGCAGGTTGCTCGTCCCTCCCTCTTGGAGAGGCACAAATGTATCACGCACAATTGGTGGACGTTGCTATGAAGCTTTTGATGAATGACGTACATCCGCTCGCAAAGGCTCTCGGGATGCAAGAAGGTCAACTCGCAGACTACCGAATGCCGCCCGACGTAGAGAAAGGTTCAGTCCGTCTCACAATGGCGTTGTTTCAGAGTCTGAAATCCAGAAACATGTTTAGCATCGCCTTGCAAAACGCCGGATACAGCGACATTGCGAAATCTCTCAATTTGGGTGAGTGAAATATTGGTGTACTCTTAACATCTAACGGAAGTAAATTACATTATGATGCTATGGCAGAGCCATCCTGGGCTGAAATTACTGAATAAACAGCAAAGTTCTCAAAAAGATCATAATATTCTCATCACTGGATAAGAAGATAACCAGCGTAGACAGGCCTCATTTCTTCAAATACAGAACTCGCATTCTTCATTGGTAAGTTATCAATGGCACTGATCCCTTACCTGGAACTCGGAAAGCAACCGTTTTGGTAGGCTGTAAATCACTCTAGCAATATAGATATAGTGAAAAGCATGTATACCATCACCCTGAGCCGAATAAACAATAAAGCTTAATAAGGCCAGCGCATTTTATGGATGACGAAAAAGAAACATAAAATGAATTTATAAAATAAACCGTAACCAATGACTCTCTGTTTATATGTAGTTGCATAAGAAGAGTAAATCAATTCATGCAGTTACTTTAATGCTCATTGAAATAAATACCTTGTGTGGTACAGTATGAGTTGAATGTCCATGTACACAGATTTCCATTCATTATTCAATATTTCGCAAGTGTAGGGGGGGGGGGATGGAATTTCAATAGGATAAAAGCGAATGTTTAATTTAATGTTATTTCTAATACTATAATCTTACTGACGGAATGGATATATTTGACTGACTCCGTTAGATTGTGAGCCCAGTCTAAGTGAGCTTGGCTCCGCCGTCATGGAACTTAAAGACGATGAGTTAAGTTCTCTTGGAAAGCTACTGCATCTGAGAGAAGATGACGTCACAGCTTGTCGAGATGACACGGGAACCATAGACAAGCTGCGACTGATGAGGCTGTGGAAGAATGCTGTTCGCCCTGCCCCCTACAACTACCGCACGGCGCTCGTTAGGGCTCTGCAGTTCGTGGGAGTGGAGGCAAGCGACACGGAAACGTCAGGTATCAAAACACGCACAGACACACATAACAATGAAAGTCCATCATAGCGAATAGTGATTTAAGTGCAGTTGTAACCCTGTCATTGTAGGATAAAAGTTATCTATATCTTGTGAAAGAGGTATAATTTTAACCCTTTCTCTGCCAATGAGTCAAACGTGCACAAATTTTTACGCGTTCACATATTCTTAAGAAATAAAGTGGCACGAAGAGGGTTTACTAATTGAAACTCATTTTTCACACTGCGAAGAGGCAAAAGAAAAAAAAATATTTCTTGTACAAAGCAATAAATCAATGTCCTCTTAAAACATTGAAAGATAGGAGAAAGAAAATTAGCCAACAGCTTCGAGAAATGAAGTGAAATTGCAACAAGCTATGAGAGAAACATGAAGATATCAAGAACACTGAAGTACTTTTTTATTTTGTCTTCACCACCCTCCCCTCCAATGCCCTCTACAAACACCAGGAAAGGGCCAATCTTCCACCGGTGGGGGCGCTGCTGGAGAGTTCACACCGGAAGAAATGGAATACCAGCGACACGTCGTCCTCAAGCTTCTTCCGGCTGAAGACACCAAGGGGGAGGGAAGTGACCAGATGGCCAAGGCCAGCCTCGCCTGGATCAAACGGTGGCTACCTGGCCTCAAGCCGGGCAAAGACTTCGACATCGCTGGTAGGATCGAGGTCAACAACAGCCTTGTTGGCGGGAACTATTCCGAGGTGGCGCGAGAAATGATGCTGCTGGAAAACCAGATCATGCTC